>OU898276.1:106118864-106336575 GCA_918026665.1 Diabrotica balteata | reverse complement strand
GACTAACTCAGCCTTTTTTCCGGTAGAAGCTAATTCTCTGTCCTCAAGATGCCTTCTTAAATTCGTAACTGTGAGCTCGTAAATCGTCGTCATATTTCACTTCTTTTTATTTAAAGTTCAAATTAGATTTATTTAAAATCCCGCTTTTTTATTTGAATATCCCACTTCTGACACCACTGTTGTATATTTATATAGTTCGAATTTATTTGTCTTTATTCTAATTTATTGTCTATAATCTAATTTATTAAAACTCACGATAGCTAATTACTAATTTATTAAATAACTTTACAAATGTATTTATTTCACGTTTCGTTACAAGTAAACCGCGTTTACCGATCTTCTTATGACTGACTCCTTCAATAAAATTTCGTTCTTATATAAAGAACCGTAAGACCGCTTAGACCTGACCTGACCCTTGGCGAAAATACTGGAATGATCTCGTATTTTGGTGAAGGCGCTCGACTCGTTTTTCAACTGTTTGAAAAGCCTCGAGACGTGGATTATTCATAAAATTAGGGTCTAGAGGTTTCTGTAAACAACTTCGAATTTACTAGAACAGAAAACAGAATTAGTCATAATATATTGATAGTTATAAACGCCATAATTATCGTAACAATAATATAGAGTCGCTAGCAACAGAGAGTACAAAACTGCTCTATGAGAACAGGATTACCAGCAAACTAAAAGAGATCGACTTAAAACCCGAATGGGGAGTAGAAGATACTTGGCAAAAAATTAAGAAATGCATCAACGAAGCAGCAGAAGAAACGATTGGAAAGCGGAAAATTAACACGAGAGCGACAAACTACACCAAACCGTGGTTTTGCCAAGAGGTAAAAGAACTCTCTGAATTAAAACGCAAATGCTACCTGAGATATAAAAGCACGCAATCGGAAGAAGCTCATGCAGAATATGTTCAAATAAGAAACGAAGTAAACGCCAGAATAAAATCAATCAAAAGAGAACATTGGGCCAAATTCACTTGCGACATGGACTACGACCTATATGGTGCCCAAAAGAAAGTATGGAAAATGCTCCGCAACAGGAAAAAACCAGTTAACGAGTTCGTGCAGACCAAAGGAGTACCTATAGAGACATGGCAACAGCATTTTAAAGAGCTATATGATGCTGAAGAAACGCTGAATATAAACGAAGGAGAAACAGATGTGAGTGCTACAATCAATGACGAAGAAGTAGAAGCAAAGATCAAAAAGCTAAAAAACAGAAAATCACCGGGAACGGATGGTATACCCAATGAACTTTTAAAATATGGAGGCCCGGAACTTGCAAGTAAACTGGCACAACTATTTAACAAAATATTAAACAAAACAGAAACACCAAAGGAATGGCATAATAGTATCACAATCCCCATATTTAAAAAAGGACAAAAAACCTGCCCACAAAACTATAGAGGAATAACCCTCTTAAATACAACAATGAAACTTTTCACGGGTATTCTCAAGGACAAATTGGAAAAGCAAATCACTAATGCTGAAGAACAACAAGGTTTTACAAAAGGGCGGTCTATAACAGACGCAGTATTTATAATAAAACAAATAAAAGAAAAAGCTATAGAGTTCGGCATGCCAGCGTATATTTGCTTCATTGATTTGACGAAGGCATTTGACAGAGTTCGCCTGGGAGACATCCTAAATATATTAATAGAAAATGAAACACCGACCAGTATAACAAAGATACTCCATAATCTAAATAACAACAACGTAACCAAAGTTAGAGCAGGAGACGAATTCACTGAAAATATTCCAACACCAGGAGGAATTAGACAAGGCGACAGTTTAAGCCCCTTCTTGTTTAATCTTCTCATGGGCAAAATTATCAACAAAGTAACATCTCTTAATCTCGGATATAGAATGGGCAACAAAAGAATTGGTATGGTGTGTTACGCAGACGATGCAGCAATTATTGCCGAATCAGAAGATGATTTCCAAAGGCAGCTCTTTCAGTTCGTTTAAACAAGCCGACTACTAAATATGAACATCTCTACCAACAAAACTAAATGTATGACAATAGCAAAAGATCCGCTCAGATGTAAGTTAGTGGTTGAGGACAACCCCATAGAACAGGTGATGCAATTCAGATATCTGGGAATAGATATATCAAGCACCCACAACCCAGTAAAGAACCTGAGGAGTCAAATCAACAAAGCATCTGCACTGTTAGGATGTCTGCGGGAGATAGTCTGGTCAAATCCGTATATGCGCACAGATAGTAAAATTAGAATCTATAAGACTTGCATACGACCGATCATGACATATGGCATAGAAGTGCGCGAAGATACCAACAAAACGAAACAGATGCTAAGGGTTGCCGAAATGAAAACCCTAAGAACAATAATGGGGAAAACAAAAAGAGACAGAGTGAGAAATACAAACATTAGAGAGCAGTGCAAAATTCAAGATATTGTAAGATGGGGAAGGCAGCGCAAGAGGATGTGGTACAACCATGTAAGATGAATGGATGAGAATAGACTCCCAAAAATTGCCCTAGAAAACAATCCGTCCGGTTCAAGACCCCCCGGAAGACCACCTAAAAGATGGAGGGATAGTTGGCAATCTACCCAGAGGCAGCTTCAGAATTAAACAGATCGAAAGATCTACAAAAAGTAGAAGAAGAAGAAGAAGAAGTATATTGGTACATACGTATCAAATAATTCATATATCTTAACATAAAATAATGCTAGGACTGTGTTTACATCATCAGACATATCTAAAAAATTCCAGTCGTAATTAAGAAATTCTGAGTACAGTATAGAAAAATTTGCTTTTTTATAATTATATCTTTTAGTTTTAGAATAAGGCACAAAACTGGTTTCCTTTTTCTGAAAGTCATTAATATTTATCATTAATTCTGGATGATGTAGATCTTCTTGAACAAGTGGTGCATCACGTCTTACATGACACAGATCTGATGATATAACTAAGTCTAACAATCAATTTAAATGATTTCCCAGATGATTATAATGATTTAGTGATTTAAATACAACAAACACATGAAGTCTAACACTGCCAATGTCTTCACATCAGACCTATGTTGATCAATATACTTTGGAATATTAAAGACACCCAGGAGGATAACAGTGTCATTAAATAATTCAAGTTGCTCTAACATTTTAAAAAAATATTCAAAATCATTTAACTTTAATTTGTCCGGAATATATAATACTGCAACATAAAACTTTTTATTCCCTGCGCGACACTTAACCAAAAAATCAACTAGTGGGAAATGTAAATCAAATGTTGGGACATCAACAACAACACACTCAAAATTTGACTCAAGTGCCAACAGTACACGTCCACCAGTCGATTTATTAACTACATCGAACTTTCGGTCTTTTCTGAAAACCTAATGGTCGTCATTAAACAATTCCGAACTAATAACATCAGAGTTGAGTCAAGTCTCAGTTAGAGCAATGACACCAAATTCACATTCACTAACACTAGAGTAAAAATCAATTACTTTGGAATTCAAACCACACACATTCTGATAGTAAGCCTGAAGATCTTGGCTTGTTGAGTTGTTGGGACCTATCTGTTTAAAGCAACAATTTTTGGGATGCCCTTCAAGTATTTAATTCTAAATTGTCCTGTATTGTTAGCGTTCTTAGCTTCTAATTCTTCCTTTAATTGTTTGTAGTATGCAATTTCTTTTTTCATATGGTCATATGAAATTGACACATGGTTGTAGATACCAGTTTTTAGAACCTTGGATTGTCTGAATAATGCTGAGACGTCATTTTCATCTTTAAGTGTCATTTTGATCGGGCGATTTTTACCTTGTGCTGGTTGTCCAAGCCTTAATATTTTGAGTTTATTGACATTCACGCTAGTATTCATACTTTGAATAATTATTGTTTGGACTCCCTGTGTATCATTATCATTGCGACTATTGGTAGGGAGCTGAGTATTTTGCTCAGGTACACCAAATAAAATAGCATTGCGTTGGCGTTTTCTACGCTTACTTATTTCCTGAATTACTTCTTCCATAACCATGTTGGTTGAAGAATTCTTTATTGATTGGTTTTCATTTTTAAGTGCTTGATTATCAGTTTGTAAAGTTAGAATTATAGCTTTCAGATATTTTATTTGGTTCCCAACCTGTCTACAACTGACGTAAGACCAATCGAATCCTTTATCATTATCATTAAATAATTCCAGTTCTACATTCTTAACATTCACACAGGTATGTCTAAAAATTTTATTGTAAACGGAACATTTTATCATTAAATTTAATTTATACGATTTACTACAGCAGGAACAAATCATATTCGAAGTCGAAGGCATGATAAAAACCGTTGAAGACACGCCTATGTATTAAAAGGCTGTTTTAGCAGTCAAAACACACTGTGATTTGAAATGGGCATATCACTTACTTTTCCTCACTGCTTACGCCAGCCGACGACGGGTACAGCTGTTTTAATGACAACAAATGCATTATTCTCCATTCAAATTACTTTTGTCGGAAATACCTTTTTTGTTTGATTATCGTAGATGTTTTAAAAATAATTATCACATTTTTAATTTATATCTCTTAGCTAAATATAGTATTGAATATAAATTTGTGAAACGTGACGTGAATTTAAAATAACATATAAATATTATTATCAAAAAAAAAAAATACAATTTGTTGTCACAAACAAATAAACAATTTCGCAGTTATAGCTTGAAATTGATTTCAAATCAAACTATCTGACCGTACGTTCATGAGATTTGACGTCACGCAGCCGATAACGGTGAAACTAAATGCCAATAATGAGTAGTAAGACGTTTCACTATTAGATTTCAGTATTTTTTAGCAATTTTCTTCAAAGTTTGAACACGCTTTTCTCGATTATTACTGGACATAAAAAGGTGAAAAAAAAAACAACGATTACAGAAAAAAAACTCTTTTAAGTGATGGGCGTAAAAAGTTTGGTTATAATAAAACGTTAAACTGTATAATCCGATATTTCAAAAGAACTTTCAAAAAAATTGAAAAAGTAAAACCATCAGTTTAAAGGCAACATAATTTTGAATAACGTGTCCAAATTTCGAGATATTTTGTCGGTAAATAATAGAGATAACACTGTATCTAGGTTTTGGTGTACCGATAAAACAGCCTTAAGAATTCTCGTTGTTGTTATTATTATCTTATATGGTGTTATAATTGTAGGTTGGGGCGTATAAATACTAAAAATTAACTAAAAAATCTATCTTAACTACTTTTAGGAAGATTAACATGTTCGTATATTTAACTGCAAATATTTGTGTAGCTTCACAATGACGTTCACCTCATTACACGAGTTTTTTTTTAATGATAACAGTACCTTAAAAACACCTTGGCACCAAACATAATGTTAAGTTTTGGGACAGTTGCCACATTTAAGTTTGTATACACCACTGTATAATTGCTTTTTATTTTCGCTCTTATTTTTCTTAATATATTGGCATAACTTATTGTTTATTTTCAAAGCTGGTGTTTTGGTGCTGTGTTCTTTTTTTACGTGTTCTGCTATTTTCGTTAATATATTGCCTCTATATGTAATCGAGCAGAAGGTACTGGTACAGATACTGATAATTTTTAAATCTAGAAAATTTATGGATTAGTTCTGTTCTGTTTCTATTGTGAATTCCATATGACTATGGAGTGAATTAATATACGATAAGAATTGGTCAAATTGTCTGTTAGTTACTGTGAAACCTACCTGAATATCGTCTACGTATTTCTACCAATACACAAACTGTTTAAATATAGGATGTTTTAAGATCTTTGTTTTAAGATCCCCCATAAAAATATCTGATAGCAATGGGCATAGAGAATTACTCATTGTAAGTCCGGCACGGTTATTTGTATATATTTGATTATTAAATTCAAAGTTGTTCTGGGTTGTGTAAATATCAAGATGTAAAATTTTAGATTTTATGATTGGATTTGTAATAATATGGTCCCAAAGGTCTTTTACTAGAACAAGAATTTCTGTAGAAGGAATACTGGCAAAAAGCTTTTTAACATCAATAGAAATTAATTTTGAGTTGTTAGGTAATTAAAAATGCTTTATTTTATTAACTAGTTCTATTGTATTATCTACGTTACATTGAGGTAAAAATTTAGTGTGTTCTAAAATAAGCTCATTGCTATCAGATATTTTTATGGAGCGGTGTAAAAACAAAGATTTCAAAACATCCCATATTCAAACAGTTTTTGTATTGGTGAAGATACGTAGATGTACTGGTATGTTTTACAAGAACTAATAGGACAATTTGATCAATTCTTATTCTATATTAATTTACTCCAAAGTCACATTGAATTCACAGCAGAAACAGACCAGATTCAATCCTTTAAATTTTCTAGATTTAAAAATTAGCAGACCTAAAAACAAATATGAGTTAAACCCACACATACACCTACTCATACTGACACAACTAAACACAATTCATCATCCCATCATACACATAAAAAATGGGTACAACGAGCACACAATAAATAAAATTTTAAATCAAAAACAAAAAGCCATAAAATTAGTATTTTCACCACCAGAGAAAAAACTCAGTACCTTCTGCTTGATTACATATAGAGGCAAAATATCAATGAAAATAGCAAAACACATAAAAAGAAAGAAACAACACCAACTTTTACAAGAAGCAACAAACGGTTATCTTAACTTACACCTGTCAAACTGGTAAAACTTTTATCAAACATATTGCAGAACATAAAAGATCTTTCTATACTAGAAAAACAGACTCTGCGTACACACTTTATCGTATAGACCATAACTATTTTTTTAATGACGAATTTAAAATTCTTCACATTCAAAATAAAGGCCTTACGCTATATTTATTAAAATCTATTGAAATCAGCAAATTAAAAATACAGACATAATTCTGAATGACCAATTTGAGACAAACAGTTCTCCCCTTATCAACTTGTTCAGCTAAAGACCAAGACTAAGATATAAATGCATACCAGAAATAGATCAATTCGCTTTGATCCGTTTGTTTTGTACTGTTGGCTGTTCTTCTGGACTATCTCTTCTTTTTTTGAAGATAACCGCTTGGGTTTTTTTTTGGATTTATTACTATTTTACATTGAATACTCCATTCTTCTATTGTATTAGATGCCGTCTGTAGATTTCTCACAGCCATAAACAGTCCATATAATGTCCCCTGTGGTACTCCAGCATCCGCGATTCCGTTTTCAGATAGAACTGGCCCTATCTGGACCCTGAAACAATATCAGCAGAACTAGACGAATCCACGTACAAAAAAGAGCGACGATACGTCATAGTTCCTCATTGTCTCGTTGTCCATCAGTCTAACATACTCATATATCTCACTCTTACACACATAGGCCAGTAAATGAACGTGAAATTCGGTGATATCCTGTAATTTTTCGTGTCACCACCTAATTGCATGAAAAGTTGGATTTAAGTTATACTTACCCTCCACTTCACTTTCGACTTGAACCATTGGTTTATTATTTAGAGGTGAAAACTGCCCCTATTAAAACAATCTTATAATTGTAAATTAAAGTGGCTAAATGATTTTAATAATTTTTTATTAAACTGAATAAATGTCAATTAACATTAAAGAACATAATTTTGTCATAGTTTAACCCCTAAATCTCTCCCTCTAGATTAGTTATAATTTAAACAATGTCATTGAACACCTCGTGTCCACTGATTTAAATTTAAGTTAGACTTACCCTCCACTTCAAAATTGCACTTATGCTGTTGGTTGCTTTTTTATATTTTAGGAGTGAAAACGGCTCCTATTACAAAAAAATATATAATTGTAAATTCAAGCAATTTGGAATTAAGTAATTATGCATTGATATCAAATTTAGATTCCTTAACTGTTTCAATTTTTCATCAAATATAATAATATAATAATAAAATACAATAATTTTTTAATCAAAATGTTATGAGTTTATTTTATTTCAGCTCAAACACAATCCTTTAGTTTGTAAAAATGGATTAAAGTATTAACAACGAGTTATTCATTCGGGATTTACAAATAACTGTTATTTTTCCATCGCCACTTTCTGTACCTCTTTCTATTAGCCAAACTCGTGTTAGTGTACATTCTTACCTGCCTGGGACAGTGGTGCGAATTTTATAGATACTTTCGGTGTGAGAGTCCATTTAGCATCTAAGTATTGCATTTTATCAGTAAGTTTTTGTCAGTTTTTATTTATAGATGTTCTTTGAACCCGAACAAAAACGCTTGTTGGAATAAAGGGAAATGGTTCCTACCGACGATGAAGATTATTTGGACAATGAGAGAATTAAAATCGAAATTGATCAAATTGAGGAACGTGGTGGCGAAAGTGAATCGAATCAAGATGTGACAAACGAGGAAGAAAGTGAAAGCAATACCTTGGCGTTTATTGGAAATGATAAAGTTGTCAGATGGAAAAGAGCTGTTCCACCGAGAAATATTAGAACAAGACAAGAACATTACGTAATACGTTTACCGATGTCGAGATTACCTACACGTGACTTGAAGACTCCCAGTGATATTTGGAAATATTTTGTGAATAACGCTATGTTAGAAATAATTGTGGAAAGTACGAACAAATATACAGACTCAATAATAAATAACTTTGTTTGTGATCGGGATACTAGACACACTAATATATTACAAGTACAGGTACTAATAGGACTGATTTATTACGCAGCACGTCTGAAAGGTAATCGTGTGAATCCAGATGAGTTTTAGAACACTGATGGATCAAGTATAGAAATGTTTCGCCTGACTCTGTCGCTCCCACGATTTAAATTTTTCTTCGGTGTATGCAATTCGATGACAAAGCATCTCGTGAAAACCGACTAACAAAAGACAAGTTGACTCTTATACGAAATTTTTTTGACACTTTTGTAACTCAGTGTAGAAGTGGATACAGTCTTTCCGAATATGTCTTCATCGATGAGATGTTACCAGGATTTAGGGGTAAGTGTCGATTTTGTCAGTATATCCCATCAAAACCGAACAAGTATGGCATAAAAATGTTTGCACTCTTTGATGCTAAAATGATATATACTGCTAATTTAGAGGTATATGTTGGCCAAAAACCTGAAGGACGTTTTCAAGTTAGTAACAGACCTAATGATGTTGTGCAACGGATATGTGAACCTATTTATGATTCAGGCCAAAATCTAACAATTGATAACTGGTTTTCAAGTATCCAGTTGGTAAACAAATTATACGAGAAGAAAATTACAGTGGTGGTAACCATTAGGAAGATTAAAGTAGATGGTAAACTAGCTCAGTGCTAACTCCAACTGTTCAAGAACTACAAAGCGTTGGCCAATGGTTTTATTCTATACCATATTGAATATATCTGGCATTAATTCAATGAGAAAAACGTAAAACGACGTGATTTTCTAAGAAACCTTGCCAATGAGCTTATAAATCCATATTTAAAAAGTTACTAACAAGCAGAACAGGTGTACTCGCTTTTTATGCATAAAATGCAAAAAACTCATGTGCCTTGAACTTTTTCATGGAATATGTCAGCTTTGCTTAAGTTACGCTACAACATAAAATTACTTACTAAATCAGGTGATACCTTATATTTTTGTTAAAAACCTGAGTTATTTTTTTAGTTAATCTATATTCTTTGTTACTAAATATTATAAACTGTTTTTCCATTTCAAAGATTTAAAGAACCTTTTTTTTAATTTAATTTTATATTACGAATAACAATATATTTTTATACTAATGTTTTTCATTTTGTATCGGTTGTTTTTCAGTCGTTCGTATACACAATATAAAATATTTGTATGAACTTTATAGCACTAACTATTTCTTTTAATTGTCAGTCTCAGACTCTTGATACTCAGTTGTTCCTAGCGGGTAACGGAGGGTTAATCCTTTTTAAACCATTATTTTTAAGAGAGTTTTAGTTATTAAAAGGACTTAAAAGAGTCATTATGTATCACGAGTGTATTCATACTTTTAACAACAATATCTCAACCAATTTTGTCTTACAGAAAAACAAAAAGACCAAAATATTTAAAAGAGTAAAACCTAGAGGTTTTACCCTTCAAAATTTTTCGTATCACCAATACTTTTTAAGTTATTTTAAAAAAATTTAGCTTTAAAACCAAATTTTTTCAATAATAATCACTTTGAACCAGTTAAAATTGTAAAGCGATCACGATTAATTATTTTATTTGAGTTTGACTTCCACGATATTTTTAACAAAAAAATGGACCTAGTTTATTGTGAGTCCAACTCGATTAGTGTTGGTGCTCAAAAATCTTTTAAAACACAAAATTAAAAATTTTTTAAATACAAAAACTGTGGATGAGTTTGCCCAGAAAAATTCTTCATTTTTTGGTTATTTTACGTCGAAATATTCAATTTGAAATTTGACAAATAAGAAACTACTTTTCATGAGCTACAACTTTGCTTTTACTAAGGCTGTGGACTTCGTAGGTATACCTTTTTTTTTTGTTTTTTTTTATAAGCTACATTTTTGTTAAATATACTTTTTTTCGATAAATACTTTTTGTGAAAATACTTTTGTTAAAAACTGACTGAAAAAGTAGTTTCTATTTTGAAAAATGAACATTTCCACTCGCACATAACTCAAAAAGTATTGACTTAGTGAAAAACTCTATATAATTAATTCTTAACTAATTTTAAGTTTTTTTTAGAATTATTCAGTTTAAAATTTCCAAACTTACTTTGAGTATAAGCTTTTTAATCCCCGAGAAGGGGTTACTTTCACCCCAAGTAAAAGCAACCCTGGGCTCTAGTCCAGAAGCAAAGTAGAGGTTAAGAGGAATCTAAATCAAAATTTTCAAGCAAATCCGTTGTAACCGTCAAAATTAACCTCCAAAAGGCTCATTATTTACTAGACTAACATTCTCTTAAGTAAGTTCATGGCTACCGTGAGTTGATGGATACTAAGTGAATTTATACCTGTGCAAGTCATCTACATATACATCACTACCAAATATCACAAAAAAAAAATATAAGGAAACCTTAATATTTTATAGCAATGAGAATAAGCCACAATTAAATTTTAAAATAGATTTATTGGCCATTTCAATTTCTACTTCAACTTTAAAGTGAAAATTGAAACGTCAATAATAGTACATTGTTTACCGGGTAGGAAAAACTTAACATTCCTGGACGACTCTGAAGATTGCTAAGTCGAGGCGCAAGCCGAGACTTAGCAACACAGAGTCCAGGAATGTGGCTTTTCCTACGAGGTAAACATACTATTTTTCCGCAAATCGTTTAAAATTCGACGGATATTGATTGATTAAAAAAAAACGCGATAATTTCATTCCCAAATAAATGGTGCTTTGAAATTCCTAATAAAATTACTTGGGTTACTATGGAAACTTATTGAGGTTGAATTGTCAAACTTATGTAGAACACTAACAACTGTACGGAAATATCATTTCCTTACAGTAAGGAAATGACATTTCCTTACAGTAAGGAAGTCCTGACTTTTTCTTCAAGAAATTTTGACAGGAATGTCAAAATTTCCTGACGATTTGCGGAAAGCTTATTTTAAACTTCAATTGTGATTTATAACTATTAAAGTAATAATTATTTTCTAGAAAATAATAATGTTATTTAAAATTCTTCTAATTAGTCCTCGATACTTTTGGTGAATGCATAGTCTACTGCAAACTTATCGTATCTAATTTTTATATATTTAAACATTATCCACTTATTGATGATTAAAATAAAAGATAATATTATAAAACGAGGTTATATTGGTGAACAGTTGGATGCATTTTGATTGATTTTTATATTACTGTAAAAAGTAGAACATACAAATAACGCAAATGAGTCATGATGAAATATATGACCTACTTTAAAATAAAATGGAGATTTTATTTTAAATGTATGATGAATGCTTTTTAGCGATAGGTCATTTGCATATTTTGTGGTTTGATTTGAAATATAGCGTAACGAGAATGAAACCAAGGGTTACAATTATTTACACTTATTTATAAATATATACGTTTGTTTATTTATGTATAAATTATACAATATTCTTCAAGCTTTTACTTAGAAACTACTAACTACATCATACTAACCGGTATTTATATAAATCCATCGAAAAAAAAAAATCGAAAATAAGATATACAATAATAGTGATTTATGCACCAAGAGTGTTATTAAGATGATTTAGCCTGAAGAGCAACATAATTCAGCCAGATGGCCTCTGGCCCGAGGGATAAATGTTGCTCTATGGGCATAATCATCCGACAACACCAATGGTACATACAAGATTTTATTTTTCAATTCACATAATAGAAAAACTAAAATTGATACGTTTTTACTTGTTTAATGCAGTCTGTGATAGTTTGTTGATATTTTGACGTTTGTTGATTATGTTATATACTTGTCAGTTGGATTTATATTGTTATTCAAAAAATTGTATTTTTAATATTTATAAAGATTGTTAAGGTAAAAAAATGTTAGTTCTATTAGTATTTACTCAATTCAAAATTGTATAAAAAAAAATCATTCTATAACATTTTTTTGTCTCTTTCTTATAAAGCAGAGCATTATACTGCCCAGATAACCAAAAGTGCCGTAAGTAACAATAGTATGATTTTGTGAAAACTCGACATAAGTTTATAAGGATGCTGTTATTTAGAATATGAAGATATTCTGGTTAATAATTGTTTATTCTTTAACTATATTTATGTTAAATACAAATCAAATTTTTTATTCTATAATTCTATTTTTAATGCAAAAAAGTTAAAAATATAAAATGGTGTCGTACAGACGGAACTCTTCATTAGTAATGTGAATCGCTATATTTGCCGTCTGTACTGCTTTATATTTTTAATAGTTTGTTGAAAGAATACAGCATTTAGATATTTTATAATCTATTAATGTAACAAAAACAAACTTAATATACAGTTTTAGGAATGGATTAACTTAACATATTTTCTAAAAAATATAACCAAAACTTTTACATGGGTAAAAGGAATATCACAATAGGTTTAGTCTTTTGGCTGAGATGTTTGTAGGCAAGTCTTTCCAAAATTGTTTTAGATTTTCTGGCAGTACTTCGTTTAATAACTGAAGGATATTTTTCTTCTTATCTTTTGGAAATCCACATGGTGCAGTGTGATTTTTTTTTGTAAAAATTCCAGTTGTTGGTAGGGGCTCATTACATCATAGTTTGTCTTGCACAACAAATGATAACTGCTTCATTCATCTTTAATATTGACTATGTCACTTAAATACAAACGTGATGATAATTTGAGGTTTTGTTGGGACAATAAATTGGGTTAGTGGTAGAAATCAAACTGATGCATTTTGTATACATTGACATTTTGAGATTTGGATTTATTCACTCCATTAACTAAGTCTTCAAAATCATAAGTTTTATTTTAAGCCTTTATTGATGGCTCTACTTGATGGTGAAAACTGTCTCCACTCATGAATGAATGACCAGATTGGAAATAGGTTTAAACTATTTCATTAGCTGCAATGTCTTCAGATTTTATTATGTACACTAAAAATGTTCAAATGCACCAGTTTTTGTTTTGGGAAGAGCAGTTGTCTTACCAAAGAACTACTTTTTCAATATCTCTGTGTTATTTTAAAATAATGTACAACTCACTAACAATATCTGCTTTAACTGCGACCTGAAATTCCTCCAAACCACAAAATGGAGTGAACTTTTGCTTCACTTTTTCTCCCTACAGGTGCACAGGTTTCATGATAGGCTACTAAACGCTTTACAAATAATACTTTCTTGAACATGTCCACTCTTGGCAACATGATAGCCTTCTGCATGTTATTTGAAACACATATTGCATTATTTGATCTTACCTGTTCAGAAAAGCTTTTATATGCATTTCTAGCTTCTATAACCGATCCGTTATGAACTTTCCATTGTTAACATATGTCACACGATATTTCAAAATTATCTATTTTGTGGGCATCTACCAGAATTAACATTAAACTTAATGTGGCTTGTAGATCAGCCCTAACAATTAATAATCTTTATTAGAAGATAAAAGATAAGACTCCCTCTTGCAGCAATTCCCACATCGGCCAAACATCTCAATTATTGAAATCACGTATTACACTACACAAAAGTGATTCTCGACTTCACCCTGACCGCTGTGCATTAGCCAAACATGTCCATTCCACTGGTCATCACATGGACTATACTAACACTACAATTCTCCACCGTGAGAACAATAAATTTAAAAGAGAGTTCATTGAAATGTCTTATATTTTCCTTAACGATTTTTCCATCAATGTTAAGAGTAACATTAAGAATCTAAGCGATATATACCACTTCTTACTTAAATCAGATACCTACCAAGAACAATACAACATCACAGATAACTAACTTGACTGATATATCTATTAACAACTAACCTACTTTAATAATAATTTTCATTAACTAAAAAAGATAACATTCCCTTGCGTTTCTTAGAAACATCTCAATAAGATATTATTATAATAATACATGAACAATATACTAATTAAAAAAGAATTTCAATTAAGAAAATTCTAAACTAATATCTCCCCAGACTGGGATCTAACTTCGTCGGTTTTATCAATGAACCTTAACGACATAGATATTCAAAATAACTACTTGTAATTGTCAGCGCTTGCTTTCTATGAAAACAGAACCTCACATTCAAACTTAATAACAATCAAAAATTTAGTTATTGCTGACAATTCAAAGAGTTACATTGGGTTTTTCGATTAATCTTGGGTAAACCTTTGCGTTTTAAGTTCAAAGCTACCATACATTTCCAACGTTAACAAAAATAACTTTTTTGCACATAGTAACAAAAAAACACCACTATGTTGTTACTAGCTAAAGTCTTTTAACATCATAACTCGTCATTTCTAAAATTTACGGTAAGGTAAATGTTTTTTTATTAGATAATATATGGTAGCTAATTAAAATTTATTCTCTTTCAGCCCTGAAGAAGCCAAATTAATTATCTTTGGCAAAAACGTTAAAACGTTAGGCGAAACAATTAATACACATTACAGTTTTTCTTGCAGATTTCCCCAATATTAAAGAGTTTTCGATATATATATATATATATATATATATATATATATATATATATATATATATATATATATATATATATATATATATATATATATATATATATATATATATATATATATATATTGTTCCTTAACGATTCGCCTGTATAAATCATATGATACTTTCCCTTTAAACTCGGGAAATTTGTTGATGTGTTTAATTCACTGTGCATAAGTGCTATATTAACAACACCTGGAAGGTAACGCACATTTGGAGTATGCTATTCGATGTGTTTGATAATTAAGTGATGTGGTCCTTTATTTTTTAATGGCTGTCTTCCTCTTGTATCACTAGGTGGAGTTAAAGAAACTTTAGGAGTATTTGTGAGTGTATAATGCACAAACCTGTAAATATTTGCCTTAAAGCCTAATGTGGTGAGGAAAAAACTCTTACAAAACTCTTGTGTGACGTCAGAGCAATCTTTTAGTTTGTATTGAATAGATAGTGATCGTCTTTCTGTTTTAGTGTTTTTATTTCTTCTTCGTTTAACATCAACCTTATCACATGATATGTCAATGACATGTCTACGTTCATACCACGTCATTTCCCAAAACCTTTTGTTTATAAACTCTCTTCGTTCTGCAATAATTTTTCTGTCCACACTTAGGATCAGCGTTTTTACACGGTATGTGTTTAACTGCATGAGATATTTTCATTACTTTAACTTTAGGATTTTTTCTTTCTTCCAGACTGGTTTTAAACCTTTTTCTTTTTTTTGTGACCGGGTTAATTGTTTTTCTACGACGATATTGTTAATATGTTGGTCAGCATTTTCATTACAATATACATTCGTTTGTTTACTATTTTCATTTGCAGTTATCGGAAAATCAACACTGGTAGCTGGAACACTCAAATATTCTTCCAAATTTATATTATCATTATTTTGTTGGACCGTATTTGTAAATAGATTTTCAAATAGTACTTCAGGTACATCTATAACTTGTAGGTTAGTATGTAATTTTAAATAAACAGATTTATCAACATTAAATTCTTCCAGTGGAAGTGATATCAGTGTATTTTCATTAAGGTCATAAACTAATCTATTATGATTGTCTGTTACCTGTTGAGTTATATTGTCAGGTAATCTCACATCTGCAACATCATTTAACAACTTTATAATGCAGCTAGATGGTTGAGTTTCTTCATTAGCTTCTAGTAAATCACTGAAAGGACATTTTGTAGGTAAAATTAGCTCTGATTAAGCTCTGTAGGTAGAATTAGCTCGAGTTGAGACTATATCATACTTTAAAAAATTTATATTTCAAAACAATAATTAACTAAATGTAATTTATATGCTTTCTGAACCACTTTAACAACACAAATATTGGCTTGTTATAATCTAAACTGAACACAGCAAATTTTTAGCAAACTCATATGTTACAAATATAACCTCACAATTTACGGCTAACATAAATACAATGCAGTAAGTACATCAGTTGTTTAAATAACCACTAAGAAAGACTGCAGTAAGTACAGTGTACAAAGCATCAATGCAGTAAGTACATCACCTGTTTAGATAATCACTAAGCAAAACTGCAGTAAGGACAGTGTATTAAGCATAAATGCAGTATGTTAGTAGGAGTTACTGCATTCTTGGTGTGTCTATTGTATTTACGTCCGTCTTGCTTCTTATTTAAAAACTTTTGATATACTTACTGCAAAAAAATATTTTATATCTCGTTCACTGTTGGAGATACGGCAATTTTAAGTAGCCCATTGAATTCTGCATGGTTTAAAATATAGGAAACCATATATAACTCAATATTCACTATTTTTGGACTTACGGCACTTTTCCTTAGTTGGGCAGTATATTCACTAATTCCCACTTAATATACCCTAGGATATAACAAGTGTGTTTATGGTAACCGTATCCAAGCTAAAATAAACAAATAATATCCAAGTGAAAAATAAAATTATATAAATATTTAGCCAATTAGTAGCCTTCCTAGTCAGCAGGCGAACTGGAGTAACAAATCTGCCATACATGTTACAAAATAACCAAAAGTATTTTTGAACTATAACCATATTTTATTTACAAAATTATTGAATACTTGAGAAATAATACAACATTTTATTTGCGGAAACGATTAATTATTATCCTACTTGCTATGTCACAACATTTAATTAACTTATTTTAATGGAAGAAATAGTGGGACCTTCAATTAGATGCACTAATATAGATATATATAATTGTTTTGTATTTGTATAATTTGGGTTTTTGGGTTTTATAATCAACAAAATGTGAAAAAGATGTATCTGTTAACTTCTATTATTTTTAAAGCATGAGTTTAAATACAAATCATAATAAATAGGTGTGTCTATTTTAATATTAAATTTAAAGAATCGAGAAACTTTCAGATCTTTTTTTTTTTCGAAAATATTGGTTTTTGTGCCTTGGACCTTTGGAAATGTATGTAAAATGGTAAAAAAATGATGATTTATTCAAAATTATTTTTAATGAATTTAAATAAAGCAAACTTTATCTCTTAAACCTGTTTTTGATAATTATAACTGTAATTTTTGAACACACGAACTCCTTTAACTAAAACCACTGACAAAAAAAAACGTTCTCAATTTACGTTTTTTCATTTTTATTTCAGGTTAGAATACTCCCCCAACAGAGACCCTTTCGTCTACAGACTGATTTATGTGCTACCAATAACGCAAGGTAAGTCCTGGTTTCAATTAGATTTATTAGTATTCAGTTTTTGTATACCTCATTGGGTTAATCCAGTGCTGTATCAACAAATTTTTATTTAGTGACGAAACAGTTAATTTATTCTTTGTTTTTTACATTGAAAGTATGTAGCTTAAATTGCAGAGTGCTGTTAAAGCACTTGATTTGCCTTTTTATTGTTGCTGTCGGTTTAAACTCTAAGGATTTAAACGTTATCGATAGTAAATTATTCTATTATCTTTTGTGTGATTGTGATCTAGGTAATTTCATCTTTTTTTTTTGACAGCGTTCTACTGATACTCACCATAAAATATCTATCTTCGGCTTCGCTTATTAATTCTTAATACAATTTCAGATCTGATTTTTGTATCTGTATTTTTTATTACACTGTTACTCTAAAGCAGCTTCATTTCTTTACGATAGAGTATGGTTTCTTAAATATCCTTCAAGAACTATGAACACATTTTAATATATTGTTTTTTCTATCTGTCTTGTCCTGATTTTCCGTAATCTAATAATTTTTCAAATTTGGCGGGATTTATAAATAGTTATATTTGATATTCAATAACTTTTCTGTTAATATTTTTGCCGATAAACTCACTTATGAAATCAGAAAGATTTCTAGAAAATTCGTGATTGACATCCATTAACTCTTTTACTAATATAGTGGTTTATTTTAATAGAACACTTCTCTAGAACATTGGGAAGCATTGAATTTCATTTTTAAAGTAGAATAGCAGTAAAAAGAATATCATTGACACTAGATTTTTGAATTTACGGTTTCTTGTGTGTGTATTTGACTTTTAATGTTTTGTGTGGCTGACTGTTTCGGTAGAGTTTGTTATAGTATTTTTTATTATTTACAAAATAAAAATAATGTGATATAAAAAACAATATTTGATACGAATAAAAATACGCATAAATAATTTTGTACCAGGTAAAATAATATTGTTCTGGAGCTATTTTCTGATGGCATTTTAAATTAAGTACTATTTAACTGAGAATAAGCCACAATTAAAGATAAAAATACGTTTATTGACGTTTCAATTTCCACTTCGGAAATCGTTCTCAAAATACAAACAGTAAATTAAACAAATTTTGTTTTTTGTTACTTAGTGAAAAATTCTTCTAATAATTTAATTTTATCTGACTCATTTATATTGACAATTCAGACATACATTATGCATTTTAAAGTAGACGAGTTTAAAATGATATTGTCAATATTGTTGAGTTGCGCTTCTGGGACGACTTTACTTATAAGATAGTTCATTCGATTACATGAAATCAACTTTAACTTGAGAATATCCGTCAGAAAAAAATCATAGCATGTAATTCATCTTTAAAAAGACAAACACATGACATGGTGACAGTAAATTTCTCCTGTTAGTGATTCCATGGTAAATTATGAGGGAAAAACCAGGAAAACAACCTCATAATACTATCCCGACATGGTAAGTATTTGTTCGTGCATTTAGTTTACCTTCAATAAACACCAAAATTCTGATTTTATATGTTTCGTTATTTAAAAAACATAAATGATGTATCCTCTATATGTTACTGACTTACTAATACTGGTATTTTCTTATTAATAACTTCCTCTTTCAATATTGGTAACCAGATCCTACTACATTCTGCCGAGGAATTTGCGACACAATTGGCCTCATTTAGCATAATTAGGCCTCATCGTTACGGCGTCGCTGTCTTGTTATCAAAGAAAATCAGTAACTGTGTAACAAGCTTTACTCCCTTCTCTGATAGAATAATGACACTACAACTTCAGTCAAATAAACAAATTATAAATATTATACAAGTATATGCTCCTACGGCTGATAAAGATGATGATGAAATTGAAAGTTTCTATTACGATCTGGAACAAATTCTAAAATCAATGAAGAAACATCATACTACAGTAGTAATGGGCGATTTTAATGCCAAAATTGGACATGGATGTGTGGACGGTTATGTGGGTGACCATGGATTAGGAGAACGAAACGAACGAGGAGACCGTATGGTACAATTTTGTCAAGCGGAGGAGTTAGTAGTTGCTAACACTCTTTTTAAGTTACCTAACAGACGACTTTACATATGGAAATCTCCGAGTGACACCAAAGGTAGAGTAGTCAGAAACCAAATTGACTTTGTCCTTGTTAGTCAAAGATTCCGCAACTCTATACTCTCAGCTAAAACCTCCCAGAAGCAGATATAGGCTCGGATCATAATCCTGTAGTAGTCACATTAGGAATAAAACTAAAGATCATTAAAAAACACATACAGAAACAAATTGACGTGAGAAGACTGAATGAACAACATATAAAAGAGAAAATTTAGAAAAATAGTGAACATCAAAGAAAATTTACAAAATATAGAGCAACTGAATAGAAATACTGATAACATAGACCAAAAATGGGAGAATATTAGACATGCCATAATGTTGGCAGGGAGAGAAAATTTAACACCGAAAGAAAGGAAACATAAAGAATGGATGAATGAGGAAATACTACAATTCATGCGTGAAAGAAGGGTACACAAAACAAATAATCCGATAAGATACAAAGAAACAGATAAACTGATAAAAAAGAAAATAAGAGAAGCTAGAGAACGATGGCTAAGTGAGCAATGCCATGAGTTGGAACAATTGGAGCGAAAATATGACTTTTTTAATGCACACAAAAAGATTAACGAAATGACAGGAAGGAAAAGAACAACACAGACAGGACAAATCAAAGAGACAAATGGTATAATTATAACAGATTTACAACAAAAAATGAACCGATGGACAGAGTACATATCACAACTGTTTGATGACAAAGATAGACAAGAAATCTCAAACGAATATACAGATGATACAGGGCCTGATATAATCAGAGAAGAAATAGAATATGCAATCAAACAAGCAAAAAGTGGTAAGGCCCCCGGTCCTGATGAAATTCCCGTAGAACTGCTCAAACTTATGGACGATGAATCTATTAAAATACTCCTAGATCTATTTAACACCATATATAGAACCCTTAATAATACCTAGGGAATGGCTCCGTCCGACCTTTATACTACTGCCAAAAAAGGCAAATACAAAGTAAAGCAACGAATATCGTACGATAGCTTTGATGAGTCATGCTCTAAAACTGTTCTTAAACATAATCCATAATAGGATCTATAGGAAATTAGACGTAGACATCAGTAACACTCAGATGGGATTCAGAAAAGGGCTGGGTACAAGAGAGGCTCTGTTTGCAATAAACGTTCTCTCACAGAGATGCTTAGACATGAACCAAGAAATTTACGCCTGCTTTATTGATTTCTAAAAGGCCTTTGACAAAGTACAATATGAACCACTAAGACAAGTTCTAATAAAGAAAAATGTAGACAATAAAATAATATAGAGATATTCGAATTATATGCAATCTATATTGGAATCAAACAGCAAATGTCAAGGTTGAGGGCAGACTAACAGAAGAAATTCAAATCCGTCGAGGAGTCCGGCAGGGATGTATCTTATCGCCACTTTTATTTAATCTGTATAGTGAAGCTATCTGTGAACAAGCAATCGAGGAAGAAGATCTTGGTCTGATAATAAATGGTGAGACGATCAACAATATAAGGTATGCTGACGATACAGTTCTCCTAACGGGAACGCTAGAAGAACTACAACATCTCGTTCAAAGTCTCAATATATACTGTAACAGTTACGGCTTGAAAATTAATTTGAAAAAAACTAAATTTATGGTAATCACGAAATCAAAGAACATCAGAGCTAATCTTGTAATAGACAATACAACGATTGAGCGTGTGCCCTGTTATAAATATCTAGGTGCTTGGATCACAGACGATACTGATCAAACAAAAGAGATTAGATGTAGAATAGAAATCGCTAGATCAGTCTTTAATAGAATGCGCAAACTCTTTTGCAATCGTGATATCAATATAAAGTTACGAATTAGAATGCTGCGGTGTTATGTCTTTTCTACCCTGTTATATGGAGTTGAGGCTTGGGCACTAAAACAGTTGACCATAAAAAACATCGAAGCTTTCGAGATGTGGTGCTATAGGCGCATTCTCAGAATATCATGGATGGACCTCGTAACTAACACGCAAGTACTCCAAACTTAAGACAAAAGATGCGAAATTCTAAATGAGATAAAAACTAGAAAGATGGAATACTTGGGGCACATTGTGAGAGGTGAAAAGTACGAACTTTTAAGAAACATCATGCAGGGCAAAATTAAGGGCAAAAGAAAAATATCGTGGCTTCGTAATCTACGTGAATGGTTCGGGTGTAGTTTGATTGAACTTTTCAGGCGCGCTGCTAACAAAGTCGCAGTGGCCATGGTGATTTCCAATCTCCGCTAGGAGTGGCACGAGAAGAAGAAGCATAATTAGAGCTTACTAATACTGGTATTTTCTTATTAATAACTTCCTCATTCAATATTGGTAACCAGATCCTACTACATTCTGCCGAGGAATTTGCGACACAATTTAGCATAATTAGAGCCGCTTCTTTGATTTTTCTTTTTTACCATCCGTTTCTTTTGGGACTACATTTGGATTATTCCATTGAACAATATGTTCATTATCCCATGCGTATATTGAACATAAGGTTCAATGGAATAATTTAAATGTAGACCTAAAAGAAACGGATGGTAAAAAAAAAAATCAAAGAAACGGCTCTAATTATGCTAAATGAGGCCAATTGTGTCGCAAATTCCTCGGCATAATGTAGTAGGATCTGGTTACCAATATTAAAAGAGAACGTTATTAATGAGAAAATACCAGTATTAGTAAGTCAGTAACATATAGAGGATACATAATTTATGTTTTTTAACTAACGAAACTCCTGGTTTTTCCCTCATAATTTACCATGGAATCACTAACAGGAGAATTTTACAGTCGTCGTGTCATGTGTTTGTCTTTTTAAAGACGAATTACATGCTATGATTTTTTCTGACGGATATTCTCAAGTTAAAGTTGATTTCATGTAATCGAATAAACTATCTTATAAGTAAAGTCGTCCCAGGAGCGCAATTCAACAATAGTGGCAATATCATTTTAAAGTCGTCTACTTTAAAATGCATAATGTATGTCTGAATTGTCAATATAAATGAGTCAGATAAAATTAAGTTATTAGAAGAATTTTTCACTAAGTAACAAAAAACAAAATTTGTTTAATTTACTGTTTGTATTTTGAAAACGATTTCCGAAGTGGAAATTAAAACGTCAATAAACGTATTTTTATCTTTAATTTTGGCATATTTCTAGTTAAATAGGAATTAAGGTAAAATAATAATTGGAAGGGTGTCAGGTTGGGCAGTTTGTTTTCATTAATTATACTGTGTATGTGTAACTGTTTTAGGAAAAATTAAATAAGTACGCATTTGGGAGTGGAAATATTAAAATAAAAATATTTTGTAAGTATCGATGTTTATAACCAACTAAAGAATTTTCTACATCATACTGCAACGAGAACCAAATTTATGACAAAACCAAAAAACCAATAAAAATTATCCATAACATAAACAACTAACGAACAGAACTAATACAAAATTAAACCAAATGGTTGGTCCAAAAGGCTTTCCCTTAATTCTGGCCAGGAAAATCACCATGACATCAACAGTACCAATTTGAATAATTATTGAAATCAGAGTCAGAGCTCCTGCAGAAGAGGAGAAACTCTTTACCATGATGCCTCCTATACAATAAGCATAAAAAAAATCGTGAGTAAAACCTTGAACTAGCTTTGAAATCGAATTATATTCATATATTATTACTCTAACAATATCATAGAAATCGACTAGGAAAACCACTTACAGGAAAAATAAATAAATACGTCATGCGACTTGTTCACCTCTTTAAATGACGTTCGGGCATAACAATTTATTGAAGCGAGGTATATGAATTTGTGTATAAACAGGAATCATTCCACCGCGCTTCAATGCTTAAGACCATCTGTTTTCCCCTATACCACTCTGATTCGCGATAAGGGCACAACTATTAGCCAAATGCTCTTCAGATGAAACTCCAACACGGTTGTCTAACCGTTTCAAATTTATGCTAGCGTTAGCTTTATTCCTGTTATCCTCTTGTAACTTATCTGCGAAACTAAAATTGCTTTCTTAGACCCTAATCCTATGCTCTGAGCTGCGCCCAGTTCAGAGACCTGTGCTCAAGAGGTTGGACGCTACGTGTCCGGATTTTTGGTTTTTGTAAATTTTTTTGGTGGGTTGCGCTGGTTTTTTGTCGTATCTTATGATCTCTTGCAGTATGGGACTTTGATGATTCTCCACTTCCGTGAATTTTATCCGTTTTTCCGTTAATATTTTTGTCCCACTGACTTGTTAACGTTCTCTGAATATCAATCATTAGACGACGTACCTTGTAACGTTGACTGCTTCTCTTAGTCGCTGTTATGGGCTGCCTGTATCATCATCATTGTAGTATTATACGTGCCCCATGGTAGAGATGCATACGTAAGTATCAGTAGTATGATACTATTTATTAACCTTATTTTTGTTTTTATCCTTAATTTGTTGTTTCCAGTTGTTTCTGTTGCTTCTGATATCATTTTTTAATGCGTCGCTTGCGTTTTCTCGAAGTTTATGGAGATTTTCCATCGTATGCTCAATTCTTTGTTGTTTTCCAACGTTGTTTTCAGAATATTTACTGCTAGATCAACATTTACGTGTTTAACCACTTTCTCTATATCATCGGTATAATGACTTGTTCCAGGTGACACGTTCCTGATGTTATTAAAATATCGGCGGTGTATATTGTATACAGTAGTACTGACAGGACCGTTTTCTGTGGTATTCCAGTCTCCGGGGTTCCGAGGTCGACAGGACTTATCCTATTAAAACTCTGAAGCTACTTTAAGTACGACGAAATTAGTCTTATCATTGCCCCGTATCCACAGCTTCTTATTTTGTAGATTAGCTCTTTATACCAGAATCTATCGAAAGATTTGCTTACGTCGAGGAAAGTTGCTTCTATGTATTATTTGTTGTTGAATCCAGCTGCTATCTACTCTGTTAGCCTGAGTACTTGTATATCACTGGAGTGTTCTGACCGAAATCCAAACCGTGCTTCTGGTATTATTCCTATTCTGTTTGTTTCTGCTTGGAGTCGGTTGAGGATGACATTCTCTACGATCTGACTGATTGCCGGCAGTAAGCTTATTGGCCTGTAGTTTTGCGGGAACGTGCTGTCCTTTTCTTATTTTATAAATACTTTATTAAGTAGATACATACTATAAATTTAATAGTCTCAGATAAAATCAGAAACCAGATAAACCAGAAACCAGAAAATCCAGATAAATAATGATACATTTAAACAACCAGATTACAAATTTGAACTCGACCGCAAAAAAGGATATATAATTGAGCTGTATAATTTATTAATCCTTATGTTTTTATTTGATTATCCTGTAACAATTTATGAACGTATAATAAATAGTCTGGCAACACTGACAACATAGCGAGTGTGGCAATACGTTTCCCATGCAGATGTCATTGTTTGTCCGTGCTGTCCAGCCTAGCTTGCAACATGTCTAAATATTATTTTGTATTCTTGGTTTTTTGAGTTAAAATAAATAGTTAAATAAATAAATAAATAGTTTTTTTACAAAGTTCGTCATCAATCAGGGTTAATTAAGATATTATCACAAACTAAAAATTTGAGACTGTTTTAGTTACACAAATTACAAATAAATAAAATATGAAAAGTGTAAAAAATCCGACAATAACAACCAAATATGTTTATGTGTGGTATTTCAAGAAATGTTTATCATTTATTTAAATTTGGAAAAACGTAATTAAAATACTCCATTTTGTAGAAAAAAAGTTGGTAAACGCATAAGTAGCTTGAAAAATATGAATCCTTTTTGGACGCATTAAAAACGTTAACAAATACTATCGATTTGTACACTACACCTTCCAGTTATTTTCAACCCAAAATTTTATTGTAGGACCCTGTGTCAACTTGTGTAGGTCATGAAAAGTATGGCTGTCTGTTTTAGGTTTCATATTACAGAGACAGCAGCCTGAATGTGTCCAGATGAGTGGGGTATGTCCAGTAAGAGACTGTGCTATAATTCCGGGCCAACTCCTGGTTATTTTCCATAGTACTTTGGTCCTTTTAGTACATATAAGTACATATACATCCAATATACATTTCACCATGAGCTTAAACATACTTTTACAGTTCTTGTTATGCTATGTTCGAATTCATGCTGGTATCCGGAAGCGGACAACGCTTTTTAATACTCCTAAGGCCGCTCCTACTTTAAGTTCATCTGCTTTTTTGTTGCCGTATATTCCTTGATGGCTGTAAACTAAATCATTATGACACTGTTATGTTCTGTCAATTTGTTATGGTCTTCTCAGCATTATTATACTGTCCTATCACTCTTGTTTAATAATAACATTGTTTAAAGCTTCTTAGAATTTTTACGTATGTTTTAGTCAAGTTGCGGATGTTAACCTAAACGGGAAGAATTGCCAAACACGTTTACTGGAAAACGTTAGTACTCAGTTAAAAGTAAAATAAATTAAAATGAAAAATAATAACAAAAAAAAATTTATAAAATATCTTTACATTCTAACCTAATATCGTTTTAAATATATAAGTTTTCATATCTGAACTGTTTTTTTTTTGGTGCAAATAAATATTACTCACCATTTACAAATAAGAACACCGAGGGAATGTTTACAACTTTTCTTATTTTGATAAGACCATAACACTGAACTCAGCAGAGAAATGAGATATCTGAGGATCACTTGGGGGCCCCAAAAATTCGTGTTTAGTAACCCGGTTATGCTCGTCTGCCGTAAATTCCTTGGGGATTTTTGGTTTAATAAGGGCTAAAAGCTCTACGTACGCATCTACGCACGTCTGTTTTTTTTTTATATAAAATAGTATTTTAATACATTAATCTTTCAAATTGGTCTACGAATTTGCCACACAGGTACTTTTTGATTAGTGTGCCAGTATACTAAAACACGTATTGCTATTTTTTATAGGTAGCAGTGGTGTCATTATTGATATTACTGAGTTTGTTGTAACTCTTACGCACATTACATTTTCACTATTATTAAGTAAAAAAGTAATTAAAATCCCAAATAGATTATTTCATGACAAGAAAAAGACAATATACATGAATGTAAGGACTGTAAGGTAATAGTAAGCCATCAATATAAGTTTTTATTAAAATAAGTTGAAGTAAAAAGCACAACTAGACCAAACAATTACATAGGACCACAAAAAATCAAGTGATAGATGTTAAAACATGAGAAAAAGGTATATTCAAAAAAAGAATAGTAAAAATAATGTATTGAAATGTGAAAGAAAGCCTTAATACAATTTGGAGGAAAATGTTCAGTATCAGAGATACTGTAACGCAAAAGGCATTACCAATACCACGATGCTCAATCCGGTAGCTTTATTGGGGGTGGGTAAGGATATAATTAATATAAAAGTAATAGATATATAAGTAACATATAGAAAACGATAGATAAATAAAAATTAGAGTTTAACAGTTTATCAAAAGATAACGAATACAGAATATAGCTAAACTGCAAAATAAACAGAGCGCTAATATCTCTTTGCCGGAGAGTTATAAAAGACACAAAATATTGTTGGAAAACATTTAAAATAATTATCAAGCAAAATTGTAAAAATTGACTCCATAAGCCCATAAGCTGAAAGAGATTATATTATTATAATATAATAAAATCTCCATTTTATTCGTTAAATAAAATAATAAGTCTCAAAAAAATAATTTAATAATACTCAAAAACTATACACAATACGTGCAATTCGCCCCAATTTTCTTTATATGTCTTTCCCAATGTGTCCTATATAGTTTTTTATAACTTCCTAATGATTAAGGATGGTACGATGTTGAAAAATATATGTGATCTTTAGCATTTTCGTTAACTCACTCATTATTTTGTTTTTGTATTATGTGCCTTGATCTGTTCTAATATAGTAATGTGTCCGCAGGTTGGTATAAAATGATAAAAAAATCCATAAGCTGTTGTCTCCGCTTCTTTATTACACACTGCAATATTTACCGCGTATTTCCTCAGGTCGTACATTGTGATACAATATCGATTATAAGGTGTACGAACTTATTCTAGGTTTTAATTAACTGTGCTGTTACTTAAACATTTATATATTTGCTTTTAGATACGTCCCTTTTTCAGCACCCTTTTTCATTGATTGATTATATTCTATGTGATTTTATTGAGGGCTCTGATAAAATTTTCCCAACTGCTAGGCATTTAGAAATGAAAACACAAATTCGACAGTTAAATGTATGTAGTATGATAAAAAGTTCAATAACTATTTGCTTAACCAAAAATGTAATTATTCAAACAGAAAAATAATATTAATATAAATGAATCATACATAGTTCAAAAAGCTATAGCAGGGATAAAGCAAGTGGATCAGAGGGAGTAACTACGGAATTAATAAAGAATGGCTCAGAGAAATTACAGAGAATGATCACAGTGATATTTAACGAATATATTAATGGACATCCAACACCAGATGAATGGAAAACAACATATATGACCCCAATATATAAAAAAGGTGACAGAAGAAATTGTAAAAACTATAGAGGGATATCGGTCACAAGTTCAATGAGTCGACTATACGGTCGAATACTACGGGACCTGATAGAGGAAGATTATCAATCGTCTGAAGACGAATAACAAGGAGGATTTAGAGCAGGTCGTTCATGTACAGATAACATCTTCTATCTTAAACAAATTATAGAAAAGAAAATTGTGACAAATAGAGAGTTACATATGACTTTTGTAGATCTTGAGAAGGCATATGACACAGTCCCGCTAAATAAACTATGGGAAGTCCTGGGCACATCAAACATCCATCAAATATTGGTTAGTGCTCTCAAAGATCTATATTATGGTTCAAACTCCCAAATAAAATTCGGAAACCTCTTAACTGAAAAACTTGCAGTTACTAAGGGTCTCAGGCAAGGATGTTGTATCTCTCCGACTCTATTTAAGATTTATATCTCTGCAGCTCCGAAACAATGGAAAAGGAAAGTCAAAGGAATGGGTATACAATTGAACGATCAGGATTACATAATATACTTTACAGTTTGCAGATGATCAGCTGGTGATCTCAAATGACAAAGATGACATGGAATACATGCTTAGAAAACTAATTGAAGAATACCAGAAATGGGGATTAAATATCAATTTAGAAAAGACAAAATACCTCTTAATTGGAGCTAAAGCAGAACAACTCGATATCGATGACAATCAAAAAATAAATCCATGCGACGAATATAAATACCTGGGCGTCATCTTCGACCGTAGTGGAAAAAACGAACGAGAAATAGAACATCGAATTGTACAAGCACGAAGAGCTATAGCATGTTTGAACGGAGTTCTATGGAGTAAAGAAATATCAAAGAAAAGAAAATGGAACATCTATGAGACAATGGTTAAAACTAGCCTACTTTATGGAGCTGAGACATGGAAATTAACCGAGAAATATAAGAAAAAGGTTGAAGCCACGGAAATGGATGCCATCAGAAGATCGATGAGAATATCAAGAGCCGACAGAATCCGGAATGAAGTGATAAAACAACAAATGACTATAGAGGGCACTATAGTTGAGGATATTGAGAGAAAACAGCTCATATGGTATGGACATGTGAGCCGAATGGCCGAAATATATATGAATCATGTAAAAACAATATTTAATGCAATATTTATAACAGCCAGAAAATTAATCACCTTAATTTGCAAAAAAATTGAACAAGTTATGAAGTTTAAATAGCTTTAGTTTAAAAAGCCCAAAACTAAAGTCGAAGATTAAGTGAATAGAGCAAACAGAGCCACAGGTTGCCTAAACGAAACAATATGAAGAAATAAAAATATGGGGAAAGAAATGAAAGGCAAAATTTAAATTTAAAACACTCATCAGACCAAAATTGACGTACGCGGGCATAAAACGATGTTAGAAATAGCAGAAATAAAAACACTTGAAGAAAATAGGATGGTAAGACACAATGGGACAGAGCTAGAAGTACATATATACGGAGCTAGAAGTACATATATACGACGTAGATGCAAAGTTGAGAATATCAAGAATAGAGTAAGAAATAAAAGAATAAAATGGAACTATCATATAAGATGAATAACAATAAATAAAGTTGTAAAGACGACAAGAAATGGTTCTTCAATTGGAAGACGATCAGTGGGAAGACCACGAAAGCGATAAAACTACAACTTTCTGGGGGCACGTTGAAAAACAGACAGACTCATGTCTACATAAAAAGAAAAAGAAGAAGAAAAACAGTATTACTAATAATCCCGTCTATGGTAAAATATGCGTATACGGAAATACAATAAAAATAGACTTTGCAGATTCCTCTTATGCGCGTTACATAATTACCATAGTAGCCTAAGTATTAGGACTGTGGTGATAACATATAATATATTACCTTTAACTTTGTATCAGGTCTGACATATTTATTCTTTACTACAAAGTTGCAGTTGATCACTACATTTTCTTGCAGCTCTTCTTTTGATGATTTTCCTCCCGTTATTATACCTTCTTCTTCTTTAAGTGCCCTCTCCTCAATGGGGATTGCCTACTACAATTTTAAACTCTTCTCTATTCAGCTGTTCTTATTAGCTGTTCAAAATTTAGCCCTGTCCATTGTCGGATGTTTCTGAGCCACGATAGTCTTTTCCTTCCTATGCCTCTCTTTCCCTCGATTTTTCCTTTCACTATAAGTTGGGCATATTGGTACTTTATTATTTTTCAGTATGTGGCCTAGGTATGATGTTTTTCTAACTTTCACTGTGTTAAAAAGTTCTCTTTTCTTTGTCTGTTCTATGCAGCACTTCTTTGTTTGAGGTATGCGATTTCCATGAAATTTTGAGTAGTCTCCGGTAGATCTACATTTAAAAGGCCTCCAATTTATTTACGGCTGATGTTTTAAGGGTCTACGTTTCAACTGCATATAGAAGAGTCGACCAGACGTAGCATTTTGATAAACGTAGTCGAATTTCGAGTTTTATTCGAGGATCACAAAGCAGTTTTTTTATTTTTTCAAAAGATTTTCTGGCCTGTTCTACTCTCGATCTTATTTCTAGATCAGGATTTAGGCTGCTATCGATCCAACATAACAGGTACTTAAATCTATTGACCTGTTCTAAAATGTGCCCATTTATTGTGCAAGGTTGAGGTACGTTTTAGTTTTTTCGGATTGACATCACTTTGATTTTTTTAATGTTTATTTTTATACCAAATTGCTGACAGTAGAGTTATTATGGCTATATTATGTTTATACCATGATGTACCCAACGTCTGTTCGGGTGAATATTCTTAACAATTCTAGCAGGCAACTCTGGGGACTTTTTTTTAACATCTGACGTTATGGCGCAAGACACCCTGGTTATTTTCAGCTGAGTAGAATACTAGGCCAGAAGACCCAGGGTAGTGTCTACTAAAACCTTAACCACCGTCCCGACAGGGGGTCTTGCTACTCAATGAACAACTAAGATAAAAAACTAAAAACTTATAAACCATAATAATAATACCTATTACCGTAAATAAGAGAATATTTCAGCCGTTATGCCATAAACTAATAAATAATAATAACCACAAATTTCAGATCCCTAGTTTAATTTCCTCCTTTGCCCTTCTGCTCCTTTTCCTTCATTACCTAGAAATCGGACAGTGTACTTGGCTCCATCCTTTCTCCCCTCTTAACATTATGTTGGCCATGTTTCTTTCATCCAGCCCGAAACCCATTCGCCTTAAAAAATCTCCCCTCTCATTTGTCCATCTCTGGCAGTTAAACAAGTACAGTCTTTCCAGACAGATTTGTTTATTTTATTTGTGAAGGTGCTAAAACTACCATGACCGGTCAAAAACTGCGTCAGAAGGTAGATTAGTTTCCTGAACTAACATTCCCACTACCGCCTTAGATCGAGAATAAGCTCCTTTGTCCACCTTGTTTTTCCGCTATCATTTGCCAATTTTTTCTTCCACTTTACTATCGTTCTTTCTATCTTATTTTCATCTATATTTTTATCCATCCTCCTCGCATGCACTCATACTGGCTCTTTTCACAACAAAACGATCGGTATCACTGCTCCAATGACATATATACCTTATTTGAAACCGTCCTATACGCGCTAGATATCCTAAGGAGCATTCGTCTTTGCGAAGTCTCCATCAGCTTAACGCATTTTGCAGTGTTCTGTCGCTACATCACACGGAGGCAGTGTATGTTACCACCGACTGGAAAACATTAAGCATCCTTCTTTTGGTTTTAGCTGGGCCTCCAATGTTTAACATTAGCCGTATCAACGCCTTCAGATTTCGGTTCGCCTTCTCTACCGTCTTCTGGATGTTTCCGTACCTTAGTATTTTTGACAACCACACTCCCAGATACTTAATCGATTTAACCGGTGTAACCTCCACACCTTCCACTATAAAGCGAAGAGAGATTTTTTCCCGGCTCCCTTTGAGAACTTACACCTCAGTTTTCTAAGACGCTAGCTGTAGATCGTTATCTTTGTTCTACCTACTAAAATAACCTACAGGGCTGTGTTAGCCGCATTAGCCATGTCCGTTTTTTGAGTCGCCTTCGCAACCAGTGCGAGATCATCGGCATAAGGTACAAGATTACATCCCCTTGGCATATGTAACATCATACCGAACATTCCACAAGATGAAACCTAGTACTGAACCCTGCGAAACACCCTGAGATAAACTGATGCTGGTATCTTTTTTTCTTATGGACCTGTCAGCAAAGTATCTGCCAATTACGTTAATTAGGTACTCACTGACGCCCAATTCTCTTTGCCTTTTTTTTTCTTTTTTTTTTTTTTTTTTTTTTTTTTTTTTTGGGAGGTGGAATCTTCAAAAGACCGTCTGGGATCGGGTGTCAGCCCTTTACCCAGGTGTGTCGGATTCAATCTCTCACGCTTCACCGCGTGACGGGACCGCCTACCGACTAAACCACCCCCTCTTCCTCCGACCAACGGGCCCGGAACCGCTCTTAGCAAGCATATCTGGCCCGTCAGCCTTATTCTTAACTTCCCTCTGGCCACACGGGGGCCCCGTATAAAATGATCGATAATATTGATTGTAACATAACTGATCTCTTCTGAGATCCAGGCCCCCCTACGTTTGGCATTAATTTGTTCAATGCTGAGGTCCTCCCTTCCGCCTTTCGACATGCTTCTTGTATGTGCTGCCCAAAGGTAAGTCGGTCATCGAAAGTAATACCGAGATACTTCACTGTCCTTTGGGGTCTTATTTCGGAGCCTTGACATTTGAACACTAAGTTCTCCCTTTTCCTTGGTCCTCTTAGAATTATTATCTCTGTCTTGTCTACTGCTAATTTTAAGTCGTTTTTCTCGATCCACGCCGCGGTCGTGTTTATTGCTTTATTTACCTTTTCTGTTATGCCCCAATTCATATCATCCTCAACCAGTAGGGCTAGATCGTCTGCGTATGCTATCGCTTTGACTCCTTGTCTCTGCTTGTGAATTTCTAGTACCCCATTGTATAACATGTTCCAGAGTAAGGGTCCCAGGACTGACCCCTGGGGTACTCCCGCGGTCATTTTTTTCTTTTTCTTCTTGGATATGCATACGGATCGTTCAGAAAGGTAGTCCTTTATTATATTGGACATATATTCCGGAGCCCCGCTTTCGACTATTCGGTCTACTATGAGGCCCCAGTTTGCTGAATTAAAGGCATTTTTTATGTCCAACAGAACAAGAACCACCCATCTTTTCTTGCATGATTTGGCCGCGTTCCTTATCCAGGTCGCGGCGTCGATTGTCGATCTGCCTTTCCTAAATCCGTATTGTTGGTTGGATAAGACTCTCTCATCTTCCAACATACCTTCCAGTCTCTTCTTGATAAGTCTTTCATAGAACTTACCAAGGCAGTCCAGAAGGCATATTGGCCGATAAGAGGTCGGTGAATCAGGGGGTTTCCCGGGTTTTAAAAGTAGAACCAAGTTTGCCTCCTTCAAATCCCTGGGAAACTCTTGTTTCTGCAGTAGATCATTAAATATTCTTCTGATCAAACCTGGTTTCTCAGTTGCTACTATCTTTATTGCCTCTGGTGGCAGCCCGTCAGGGCCGGCAGCTTTCCCTGTCTTCGTATCCTGGCCAGCGGTTTTCACCTCCTCTTCTGTGAACTCCTCTAGCATGGTTGGGAAAACCTTGGTGAAATATTGTATATCTTTGTTGGGAAAGAGGAGTTCAGCTGATCTCATCCTCTGGTCTTCGTCGAGTCTATATGGGGCCATTAGCTTTAAGGTCTTCATTGTGATTTTGTATGCGTCACCCCATATATCCTCGTCGAGTGCTTTTATCAGGGTCTGCCACTTTTCTTTTTTCTCTTTTTTTATTGTATTATTTAATATTTTCTTCAAATCTTTATATGTTTCTTTAAGCTCGAGGTTGCCCTGGCTTCTCGTATAATTCCTTCGAGCTCTGAGGCATCTCTCCCGTAGATCTTCTATCTCATCTTCCACCAATAGGGGGATTTTTTTCCATTTTTCTTCTTCTCGGTAGCCAATTTTGCCGCATTTTGTAGAGCTGTTCGAAGTTGGCCGAGGTCAGAAATCTCATCATCTTCGCTTATTTTTCTGACCTCCGATAGGTACTTGTTTTTGTTGAAATATGATTTTACCGTACCTATCGACCGCTTTATCCCCCCTTTAACCTTTACCTCAAATTGTATATATCGGTGGTAGGTAAAGAGCTGATCGTCGAGTACATCCCACCCGTACACCTTCCTGGATAGCCCTTCGCTCGCGAATGTGATGTCAATGTGTGATTGGCTGGCCCCTCGTACGAAGGTTGGCTTATTGTTGTTTAGAACTTGGAGGCCAGCCTGGGCTATCCATTCATTCCAGAGTTCCCCCTTTTTGTCGTTTATGGGGAGCCCCATTGTCTAGACTTCGCATTTATGTCCCCGGCGATCAGTATTTGTTTTTCGTTTATAGCGGCACCCATTATTTCATTAACGATTGTTTCGTATCTCATCATAGGGATATTTGGAGATACATAGCATGCCAGGAGACAGAAATCCCTCAACCTAATGAGTAAATAATTTCCTCCCCTTACAATGCTCTGCACTCCGACATCCCTATTTTTAATGAGCACCGCTACATTTTTTCCCTCGTCTTGAATCCACCCACCACCTGTCGTTATCTTTTTGTTAGGTTCGGGTACGATGAGCAGATCTATGTTTAGCTTGCAGGCTTTTGCGTAGATAAGGTCGTGAGCTCGGCGCGCCCTGCCTACGTTCACCTGCAAAATCTTTATACCAGGTTGATCTTTGGGGTTCATTATGGTTCAGTTCCCTGAGGTCGCTTCTGCAGTGGATTCGCGTCTTATATTAAACTTAAAATTATTATAGACTAGGATAAAAAAATAAATAAGTATAGATAAAATCAGTGTATAAATAAAAGTTTTATAAATATATGTATAAGTAAAATATATGTATAGATAAAATATATAAATAAAATAAGAAATATGTGTATATATATAAATTTTAAATAAATAACGTGTATGAGTATATAAATATAATAAATTGCATTTAATAAATAACGTGAGTATAATATTATAATACTTGGATGCCTTTATCCATGAAAAGCTGAGGGAGATGGCTTCCTGTCCCGCCGGTGGGCTGTATAGGGGCCCAGTCGCGTTCTCCAGGGAGCCACCTCTCGCTTTTTTGCTTTTCTTGTTACATTTACCCACCCTTTTGGGGTTCCCTATCAACTCCCCTGCCAATTCTCTTTGCCTGGACATGATTTGTTTCATGATACCGTGTTAAAGGCTTTTTTTATGTCAAACAGAATAAAAGCTACCCATGTTTTTGTGTCCTGCGTAACTAAACAGTCTACTTTTGTGACCACATCTTTGGTGGACCTTTTGGCTCTAAAACCATATTAGCGGTCGCTCAACGCATGCTTTCCTTTCAGCTCTAGCTCAAGGCGGCCTTTTACAAGCTGCTTGTACAATTTAGCGATCCAACTAAGAAGGCAAATTGGCCGAAATCGCACCTCTTTTGTTTTTCACCTCTACCTTTTAAAATAAGGACAACCTTAGCTTCTTTCAATAATGTTGAAAACTGCTGTTGTTCAAGCAATCTCAGGAAAATCTGCGGGTATTTTAGTCCGGCAAATCTTATTGTCTCCGACATGACTTCATCTATGTTAGGTGCCTTTCGGATATTTATCCGTCCAATAGTATCGCCGAGTTCCAACTCAGTAAAAGGTTCTGTATCTACAAAATAAATAACCCTTTCACGCCATCCTTCACGTGAGGAAAGAGTTCTCGTAATAAACGGAATTTCTCCTTCTCAGGCAGGGGGTAGGGTGTCTTTTTTTCTTTCAAAACGGTACAGACAGTCTTGAAGCCCCACCCCCAGATATCACTTTCAAAATCCTAAAGCAAGTTACTCCGCCATTCTTTATTAAATCTTTTTATCTTTTTCCTGTATTCATTCTGCATTCGCTTTAATTCATTTATTCTCTCTTTCGAATCTCCTCTTTGTACTCTTCTTAACCTTTTACACTTTCTCCTTACTCTCATGCAATTTGTCCTCAGATGTTCAAGCTGCTCCTTCCACCAGTATGGTAGTTCTTCATGATACCTTACATTTGATCTTACACAAGCCAACTCCTGTGCATTACTTAGACCCTCAATTGACTTAGTTAATATTACCTTAGTGTTTTCAATATTAATTTTTAGTACTATTTTCATTGATACTTGTTTTAATTTAATTAACATTTCTTATAATTTACATACATTACATACGTCTGTATATACTCACCGGGACCCCTTTTCCTATTAAGCGTCCAAACAGAAGCTCTTGACCAACTGTATCATATTATTTTGTAAGATCAATGATTTCCATTTGTTTGATTATTTATGTATGTTACAATTAACTAATCAAAAGTGATGTTTGGATATTTTGGTTTCTTCTCATATTCGTCTTTCAATTAGCCTTTCTCATATATTTATGGTGTGCAAGTAGCTTTGTAATGCTGTAGTTTGTACATTCTCATATCTTCTTTGTGGTTGTAAAGCGGTACTAATATACTGCTCCTTTATTCGTCTGGTAATTGTCCCAACTTCATAATTCTATTAAACAAACATGTTAACCAACTTGTTCCTGTTCCTTCTAAAGCTATCTGCATTTATTTAGGGATTTTAACTTAAATACTCATAATACTAAAAAAACTAAATACTAATACAAACTCTGCGACACTATCGGCACCAATATCTATTCTTTAAATATTATTGAATATTGGATCATTATCAGTTCGGGAGCTCTCGAAACATTCTTTAATTTTTCTCTGTCCAGTGTTTCTTTTTTCCATTCCATATTTTCCGACCGGTCTATTTAGCGTGGTTTGATGTCTATAACGATATCTGCAAAATTAAAATAATAGATATTTTTTAATAAATGCATTTTAGATATTATTTTGTATACGATTATTGTTTATATTAAGCCTTAAACCTTTTGTAAATTCGGTTGAAATTATTTCTTTATACTATCTGAGACTCTTATGATGTTCCTTAATTAAAAATTGCAAAAATCTATTGAACAGCATGGCGAAAGTATATATCTTAGACACTTATTTTGTAGTCTCAATGTTTCCGATGTATCAGTTTTGACAAAAATAACGTTGTTCCGATATAAATAAACAACTAGTCGCTTATATCTTCGATTTACTCCAATCGCCTCCAAGCATCTCGAGAATTTTCATAAGCACGTTATGCTGTTTTCATGTCGCGTTTCATGACTAATGAAATAAGCATACATACTATATTTGTACAAGCATAATAAAACTTGCATATTAGATCAGTCCTGAGTTTTGTCCTAACTGTATTTCCATAAAACAATTAGTCCCTCTTCTTCTTATTCCTCTTTATAAGCAATTATGCTTGTTCTTTGGTGGATTAATACCTCTATGGAAGATTGTCACCCCTTTTTTACGTGATCGCCTTATACTTCTTCTGCCCTTTAATGACTTATCCTTGCTATTTTGACGACACGGGTCTCCTCCATTCTGCTTATGTGGGGATTCCATTCTTTTTCTATTTTTTGTTAATTCATTTATACACTGTACACCTGCCTGCAGTTTTGTTGGGTGGTATAACTCCGTCTGTAGTTTTGTTGGTTGGATCGAGTAGCTAGCGAGGTTCCTACGGCCTCTGCCACCTCTTGAGTTTCGACCGCCATCGTTCTCTGTCCATCCATTCGTTTTCTTTGATGGCTCTATTTCTCATTAGTTGCCGTACATTTTCTTCCCAGGCAACTGAAGGCCTTTTCCTTTTTCTTCTTTGTTGTGGTATGTAATTTAAAGCTTTCTTAGGCTATCTATCTTCATTCATTCGCTTCACGTGACCATACCACACTAGTTGTCTTGTTTCAATTCTGTCTACACTGGAATGTACAGTATTTGTCCTCCTCCTAATATCTTTATTCCTGATATGATCTTTTTGGATACACCTCACTCTCTACTCAAAAAATCTGTTTCTACTACTTCAATTCTTTTTCTATTTTTTTTTTCGTGATATGTCAAACTTTTGCCCTATAAGTCATAATAGGCTCTACCAAGGTTCGATAGATTGTCAATTTCGTTTCTTGTCTAATATCCTTAGACCATAGTAAAGCGTTTAGAATGTTAACAGCTTTTTTTCCCTGCTGGGTTCTGTTTTCGATGTCCCTTTTGGTAGTGCCTTTTTTAGATATTATAGATCCGAGATATTTATATTCATTGCATGTTTTCGTGTTTCTTATTTCTAACTCTGGATCTTCTTTATCATCTCCTGTTTTAAAATACTCTATCTTTGACATATTTTTATTGAGGCCCCATTTTTGGTATTCTTCCTTTAGTTTTCTAAACATGTAGTCCATGTATATCTCATCATTCGCTACGACTACCTGATCATTTACCAAAAATAAAGTGGTTAGATATTTACCACCGCCTATGTCTATTTCCATTCCGGATATTTGTTTCCTCCGCTGCTCTAGTGTTGATTGAATATATATTTTAAATTAAGTCGGAGATAGACAACATCCTTGTTTAAGCCCCTTTGTTATTGGAAATGATTCAGGTATAAAGTTTCCTTCTTTAACGACACTTCTTGCATTTTTGTATATATTTGCGATAACATTCACATACTCTCTACTGAGACCTACTTTTGTCAATGTTTGAAAAAACAGTTTTTTCAAAGGTACTGTATCGTAAGCTTTCTCTAAATCTACAAAAAATAGATGGGTAGACAGATTCCTTGCCTTCCGTTTTTCGATTACCTGCTGCAGAACGAATATACCATCAGTGCACGATCTTCCTGCATGAAATCCATTTTGTTCTTCTATGTTTTCGTATTCTGATTTATTCTTTCTTTTATTATTCAACCGTACAACCTCCCCACTGAGCTGATAACAGTTATTCCCCTATAATTAAAGCATTTGCGTTTATCCCCCTTCTTGAATATTCAGCTGATGTATCCAATATTTCAATCGTCAAGGATATTTTGTCCTTTTAAGCATTTGTTAAATAGTCGAACCAACATCTCATGTTATATTTTTGGTCCATACTTTACCAACTCCATTGGGATGTTTCCCAATTGGAACGGTTCCTAACATGAGTCTGTTTTCTCTTTATTTTATGTCGATTGAGAACGATTTACTTATTATTTCTACTTTTTCTTTTAAATTCTCTCTTTTCTAACTTGTACTTTTATTATACGCCAGTAGGAACCAGGAGGAGAGGCAGGCCAAGATCTAGATTGAAAACTCAAGTCGAAGATGACTTGAGGAATCTAGGGGTCAGAAACTGAAAAGGCAAGGCGAAATATAGGATGTAATGGAGATTAATTCTTGAACAGGCCAAAACCCACCCAGAGTTGTGGAGCCAAAGATGATAGTGACTTTTATTATACAGGTCCCTCAGTCTACAAATACATCTCCTAGTATTTCGGTAAATAAGCCGAGATCGAGTGTATATATTATATATAATTTTGCGTTTAAGGGTTGCAATAAGGTTAAAAACATTATTACTATTAATACTAGAGGAATAATTAGGACCTTTGGCTTGGTTCTTACGACAACTCTTACTCTGATCTGTTACGTGCTTTTATAAATAGATTACGAGGTCCAGTTCCACGCTTCAAGCCTACCTGTATATATAATTAAACGAACAAATTGATACAGCTTAAATTAACAGCATGTAGCAATCAAATAAATGTAGGCTACACATGCAATAATAATATTTGAGAAAATTAATATTATTTACATGTGACAATACAATTCATTGTTTAATAAAAGATATTAAACACATTTCGTAAATTAAAATTTTGTAAAGCGTAATTCAGAAGAGTAGCCGTTTTATTAAAATTCGACAAATTTGCAATTTAATTTTTTTAAAAACTGTATATACCTAGACAAACACATAATCCCTCTCACATTGCCCTTACTAATGAAAACTCCCTGATAGTAGACACACTAGATAATAACACCAGCTTACAATAATCCCTTGTTACAAATACCCTTTTAAACCTTTATAGCAAACCTTGCTTAAATATGTATCTCTTGATTGAATAAGGCTCTCATACTCTGGGACATAATTTAGCGGCAGAGGGAAAAAGTTTAGGTTCTCCTAGACCTTACACATTGCATAGAATCCCAAACTCTAAACCAACCTACATAACCTTGATCTATCCATCAACGAACACATCATATGCATGATCAACATACTAGATGGGCTCGGTGGAAAATGTACCGTATGAGATTTAATCAAATCTCAGGATCACCTTCCCATCATACTAAAAAAACCCTCATATCCCAAGATCAAACACTGTACCACACCTCCAGAATAATATGAGATTATATATTCTGTCTTCCAGAAATACAGATTAAAACATTTAGAAACATATTCTGACAATTAACGCTCCTTAGTTAGGCAACCTGTCTCACCCATTAACCCAAATTGATATCCAACAGTTGAAAAAACACTTACATTAGTCACTTACAAACAAGAAATTAAAAACAAAACAAAAAAAATATAAAGACGGTACTAAATTTTTGCTTTAATACAGAGCGGCGGCAGCCGCTTATAAAAGCATATAAGCGGCTGCCGCGGCTCTATATTGGAACAAAAATCTAGTACCGTCTTTACATTTTATTTCTTTACTCCGTTTGGAGTACCAGAAATTTAATTCACAACGAATTTTGACCATGATAAACGACATGTGGAATGGAATCTTAGATTCCTTGACGAGTTATTTATCAAGCTGTTTGCTTTGCAAGTTTTAGAAAGCACGTTGGTCAAAATTTAAATTCGATTTTGTCAGGTAGAAATCGTTTGATTTCTCTTTTTCTAAAAACAAAACCTATATGACTATATTATGGAAAATGCATGCAGTTAATATATTTCTTTAAAAATGTTCAAAAATTAAAATCTACATTGTAATAAAATATTTTTTCAATCTCAGTTACTTATTTATTATGATATAAGCTAATGAAACGAAATTAGCTTAAATAGCGAAAAAAAAACAAACAAATAATTTATTTAACGAATTATATTCAAATATTAAAAACTTATAAAATAGTACAAAATCTGTTTAAAATTTTGTGCAATGAAGTCTAAATACACACTAATTACTCTCTGTAACAATCAAAACTACACTTTTTATAACACTCCCTTGAGTTTTTCCATAATGTGAATTGATTCTGAAGAAAAACATTACATACGTTTAAATTTTACTTAAATATGGGATGGATATTGGATAAAAATCTTTTGCTTACTGATTCCGTAATAATCGCTTAAATTAAAACATACTAAATATAAAAAGTCCAAAGTATAATGCAGCAATTATTTTTAAATTATTTAAGATTATTGCCAAATTTAAAGTAAATTTTTCAATTTTCTCGTACATAGTTAACATAATTCACAGCCCAGTGAACTTTTCTTTTTCTTTCAGAATGTCAGTTGCAACTAATTCGAGACGAAGCCGACGTGTCACACCGAGACCTTCCGCATACGCCAGCCGAATGCAGAGTGTGGTTTCCATCCCAGAAGATCAACGGACACGGCCTCGTTATCGAGCTGACGCGGCTCAACGTGCCTTGTTCCAGAGGTTTCGTTCATTTTTCCGGAATGAACATGACTCAACACCCCCACATCGAGAATACTTTAGGTGAGCAAACTTATTGGAGAAATTCTGTCAACGGATTAGTTTTTGTTGGTAGCTACAAAGTTTAGTACGAGGTATATTTCTTGTATTTTGAGCATCATCAATAATGAGTGAAGTAGTGTTTTACCTCAACATAAAAGTTTCATTTATAATAGTAAAATTTAGCCTACTTAGGCTAAAACCTAAAGACTTAGCCTATTTAGCATTAATTATTAAGCTAGAGTGTTACAATAACTTTTTCCAATAAAAGGCAAATATCGAGCACAGTTTAATTAATTTAATCTTGCCCAAGTACTTTCGATCCCTAGATCATCTTTAGGGGCATCTGAAATAAGCCAAGAAACGTTTTTTTAACTAAAGCAATTAATTAACTTCCATAAAAGTTCGAAGATTATGGTTGATAAAATAAATATATTTATGTGATTAACGTTTATAGAGTTACTTCGTTAATTGCGGCCTATCGGACAAGAATAAAATGTCATAAACATAAAATGGTTCATCACACTATACTACACAAGGACAAAAAAACACTTTAAAATTTTTGAAAAATAGGCGAAGCTACATTGTGTACAGAAGCCGTAGACAGAATGGCGCAAGATCTAATGGAAATGTTGAGGTGACATGTGACAAATGACAGCTTGGATGGGCAGTCACAATCATAGATATGTAATCTGCACATTTAAAAATTCTATGAAACTAAGTATTGACCAAAGGTCCAACTGACACTACTATAGGAAGTCAACTGATGAAATATAAAATTATATAGAATATTTTAAAGTAGATTAAATAATCCAGATCTTACCCTCAAAGCTTTTGGTCAATTGTTTTGAAAAAATAGGATTGTTCTTTATTGCAGTGCAAAAAGACGAATAAGGCTTCTTAATCCAATATTTGTGAGTGAGATCTCATTCGTTAACCTAACGTATGCAGGAAAATAATTTGAAATTTGTTGAGTGGGCATAGAGTAACCATTTTTCGTTTAACCCACTTCTTCTAATCTCAAGAGGAGGCTCAAAAACTTCAACATTTAGTGGTTATATAGGAGTAGATCTCATAGCACCTAAACAGACCCTCAACGTAGAATTTTAAAACATGTCAATTTTTCTTAGATTATTTTTGGATAGAAAACCATAGAGCGAAACACCTTAATCCGTATATAAGCTCTATAAAACAATAAAGATGTTTCAACATGGCATCCCCACTACACTTAAGTGGTCATTCAAGAAAATTACTGCTCTCGTTACATCTATTTAGCGTATAATGTACCTATGTGTTGTTTAGACGTTAGATTTTTATCTAAGATAAGATCCAGATATTTGATATATTTATATTTGATATTTATAAATGTAAAATACTTATTATTAAAAAATATATTTTCGTTTATAAGGATGTTTAGCCTTGTAAAGATAGATACTGCTGATTTGGTAATTGATAAATTTAACCTATACTTTACTTAGGTTTCGCATAATGTTTTCATGTTTCTTGCTTTCTATATTGACATCGAAATCGTCTACATAGTGCATAAGTTTAAACGGAATATTGTTTATTTGAATATTATGTAGGTATATAATAGGTGAACAGGTTAAATAAAAGACGATAATACTAAACCTTGTGGTATACAGTAATAGTTATGTCAAGGGTCCAATAGCTTGTTTTTAGTATTATTATAACCTTCAAGGTCTAAGTTTTAGGCGTTGGGCGCCAAGGTGTAACTATCAAATGACCCATCAGAAATGGTGGGTGCCAATGGGTAAAAACCTTCGAAAGTTGGGAGCCAATAAAACTCACAACTTTCTTTGGGATCCAATTGTTGGGCCTCGTCTAGCTTAGATTCTCAGCTGTGAGAATGTCTTATTAAAGAATCAATCTAAAAAAATAGTTTGGCCAGGACAAACTAACTAAGGTATTAACTTATCATATTTATTATACACACCTAAAAAATATAAAATTGAAATTTTTACCCAAAAAGAAACATACAAATTTATTTTAAGCCAAAAAACTTGAATAATAAACCTTTTGTTAGCAACTGCATATGTTTTAAAATGTTTCTTTGCCATATAATAATTAAAATATTAAATATTAAATAGCAAATAGCAAATAGCAAACTGGCAAGGATAAAATGAGTATCTTATATACTAAAACGCTAAGCCCTTTTCTTGTCCACCATTTTACTTAAAAACCATATCAGATAATTAAAATATTTTTTCGGAATATTATTAGTATTACGTATGAGATTGTCAAGATATACTATTGGTACAAACATTCACTTCCGGTTTTGAGATGACTGGAAGTTAAAATTTACTTTAAGTTTTAGACCCCACAATGTATATATGGATCGAAAGGTCTCATCGAGACGAATCTAAATATGTACTTTCGGTTGCGATCCGACACCGGAAGGGACCCGAAACGCGCATAAAACGTCAAGATAGAGCAAATCTGACACCGGATTCGTGATCAGCATGCAAAATTAACTGCTAAATGATATCCATGTCGACATTTAATGAACTAAAAATTGCATTCCGGTTTTGAGGTCGACTTCCGGTTTCGTTTTTATTAAAAAGTAAAAAGTAAAAGTTTACATAACTCCCGGTGCCAAACAAAAGTTTTCAGAAAATGGAGACATTGTCACAAAAAACATTGTTTTCGACGAAATATTTCGTGATATTTAATACACTTTTTACTTGCATTATTATTGATGAATGTTATGTATATTCTTGCTTATATTGTTTGTATTGATCTCTTAAATTTTCTCGCAAAATAAAAATTTCATTTAAAAAACTTGATGTCGAGTTGGTCCGCTAGTAATTATTATTAAACAAATTAGTTAAATCATATTATAAATACTATGGCTTGTCATGCGTATGGTTTGAAAAGAAGCACATGAGTTGGAGGTTAGATATGTATAAAAAAAATATAAAAGACACTGGATATTAGTTAAATATTAAATATAACTTACCCCAAAGAAGTTTTAACAATATAAATTAATTTTCAAAGGAGTCATGTCTTTTTATCGATGAAGGTTATTTACAAAAAAATGTTTCCGTTTTTATTTTGAAGTATAGCTGACATAATAAAAGTCAAAGATTAGCAGCTAACCAATATACTTCTTCGATTAAAGTGTGGCGTGGAAATGTATATATATGATCTATCGCCTCATAGAATATAAAGGGGTCTAAACAAAAGAATCAAAATATTTATATTGGAAATGTAAATTGGAATTTCGTACAGAATATAAGTTAATAGAAAGTCGATCCAAAGTTTTGCGAACTATTTTTAGAATAAAAATATTAAAATTAAAGGCACAATAAATAAATAAAATCAAAGTAAATTGAATTAAAATAATTTTTTAAAGAAATAAAATAAATATGTGACGTTTATAACGTTACTCATGATCTCTGACGTAGATTACCGTGTCTGTATAGAAACCGATAATTCTGTTAACAAAAGCAATTGCCATTTGAAAGAAATTTACCATTTTATATTTTAAGAGTGACAAACAAACTGATTTGTATGCTTACAAATGTTCTTTCTGTAACCACTAATCTAATTTAACTTTTATAAGCCTTTCTAGAGTTTTGAATACTCAAGACAATAAGGCTATTGGTCTATATGAGCTTACAATATTTGAATTTTTTTCGGGTTTAAGAATAGGAACAAATAATATATTTTTGAAGGAGTCATCAGAGATATTGAAAAGATTTTAAGCTACATCTAGTAATTTTGCCAACATGGGGTATTTTACGTAACCGATTTCAGGAGAAGTATTAATGCAGATTTTAGGGACAAAGTCTAATTCAGAATTATAGTTTATTCGTCTTCCGGGTTTGGACCGTGTCATTTGTGAGTGACCCAAAAGTGGGTTCATCTCGACGTTTCGCTACAATTGTATGTAGCTTCTTCAGGAGAACAAAGAAAAAGAAAAAAGAAAACAAAAGAAGAACAGGAAGATGGGTAGTTAGCAACGGTAACTCAGTTACTCAACGCAACCAGAGGCGAATACTAACTACCAAGATGGGCATTTGGTCACAGTAACTCAACTACTCAATGCAGCCAGAGGTGAAAACCAAATGCCAGGACAGGGATTCACGTCCAACAGCTCAGAACACTAACGCGTCGAGAGGCAGGGAGTGAGTGTGTTCTTCTTTTGTTTTCTTTTTTCTTTTTCTTTGTTCTCCTGAAGAAGCTACATACAATTGTAGCGAAACGTCGAGATGAACCCACTTTTGGGTCACTCACAAATGACACGGTCCAAACCCGGAAGACGAATAAACTATAATTCTGACTCTGGCCGTGGAAGCCTACGATTTCAAGTCTAATTCAATTTAAAAAAAGAAGATTTTAACAGGAAGTGATTATATGAAGCATTACTTTGTGTACGTTGTGTAGGTGAATGTTAAATACATGGATAATATACTTTATTAAAGAAGTCATCTAATGGATTATCATTGAAGGATTTTATGCTATTATGAGCTTTTCGGTTCATTTTGTTGGCGTGTGACCAACTCTTTAGTGAGGCATTTTTGCTTGAATTGATACACCATTTGATCCAACTAGCTTTAGATTAAAGCTCTGGATTTATAACCCTGCGCGTGTCCTAGCCTTCCCAAGAATTTCTCTTCATCGGTCCCTATCCATCGCCTTCCTCCACCAAGCACGCATTTCCATAGTTCTGACGCCTTCATTGATGTTATCAAGGAACCTTGTTCTGGGTCTTCCTCTTCTTCTCTAATTAATGGGTTTATCAAGGGGCGTTTTTCTATTTATGTCATTTTGTTCCATCTGCATAACATGCCCTATTTATCTTAGATGTCCTATCTTACTGTCTAATATGTCTTATTACCTAATGTCTTTAAGTCTTAGTAGGTGCCTTTTATTAGAAGTAGTAATTTTCTGACATTTTGGATAATTATCAATGCTTAGTGCACGTTTATAAACTGCTAATACTTCTTTTCTGTTATTGATTATCAGATCTAGTTCTAAGTCCCAACCATGCTGGGGGAGAGGGTTGATTTTTGGATTTAAAAATGTTGTTTGAAGCAATATATTTTTGAAAGAGTTACTGTTGTCGAAAAACATGTTTTCAATAAAGGATGTACACAGGGACTAATTTCATTTTCTTTTTGAAAAAATTGTTTCCTTTGATGTGATGGTTATTGAAAAATTCATAGCACAATTATTCGAGCCTTAGTTGTCAGATAAGACTGACCAAGTAATTTTACTTGCTGTATTAGCTGTTCAGAGGAAAATGTCAATCGCAGATTTTTATGTGCCATGTCTAGGAAGATAAATATATAGGTTCACCATTATATAAAATTACATCTAGGTCTTTAACACTGTTAACACTTTGGTGTCCTACTGCATTATTTTGAAATGAGGCCCATAGTGAGTCATTCATATGTACCACAATTATAAAATGTGATTTGACTTATAAGAAGATATTCATCCAATCGTTTTTAGAGATACGAATTTTAGTGTTAAATCTAACGATAGCACCGCAGACTAAAATTTCATCAGTCAGTTAAGTTGTTTTTAATATTTATTTGTTGCAACATCTGTATCATCCACTGGTCCTAGCTATCTTGGCATATTACATGTATAATTTTGATTTAATTTGAACCAAGTTTCTCTTAATATTTCAACTTTAATATTTTCAGTTGGTAAATAATGAACTAAACTGTTTTTATTCAAACAGAGGGTTCCAGAACTTTCTGATCTGGTGTATTAGGAAAACTTGGCTGCATTGTTTGAGTATTGAGTTTTGGTTTTTAGGCGTGGTTGTTTGTGTGGTAATAAAAGAAGTTGATTTTTCGCAACTTTGGGGATAAGAAGAAAGCTGTTTTCTATATTGCTTGTGTGGAATATCTTATCTGAGTAAATAATCTTAAGAAGGATGATTCACAGTCAAGTTTTCGCCTCAATAAAGGAAGTTTTTTACCAAATTATTGTGTTTTTTATTTTCTTTTGTAATTTATATCTAGGGAATTTCTTAGAAATGCATACGTGATACTTACTACTGCAATAAATGCACTGAATAACCTTGTATTGATACGCATGATATTCATTTTTTGGTTTTTTCACATTTTATGAAAGGGGCTTTTGTACTGCGACACTGCTTCAAAATATGTCCAAATCTTTGCCAACATAGGTTTTAACAGGAAAAAGATATACTATTCATTGCAAAGTAGCTAGGTAAAATGTTTCTTTCAAAGATGGTTATTACCTTACATACTTGATTTTTTTCTTTATTGTTAGCTTTTCTCAAAGTTCATTTAAAGCCTACTTTGGTGCAGGGAAATTTAATATCTAATAAATAATTTTATTCGTGCTGAGTATCATTTTACCTGTAAGCCTTTAATTTCTAGTAAATGGTTAGGAATATAAGCTAATAAGTTTTCGTTTTTTCGTTTTATATTTTTAACCAAATTATTTGCTTCAGAAATAATTTTCGACCGTAACAAAACTTAAATTTTATTTTTTCTAATGCCTTTCATTGATATTAAGAATTTTAATTTTTTTATGTAAAATATGGCCAACCGTAAGTGGGTGCAGAAAGGGATTTGTAAAGTTAGTCGCCAAGGTTAGGGAGACAATTTGTGATATTCAATTACACCATCTAGTGGCGCACTTAGAAATTATTTATGATTTTATTTATCTATAGAAACATAATTATAGCACAGAATACTAATCACAACAAGAAGCGAAACGGAGGGCTTTTTCGCAATCCAAATTTCTTTGCGCATGTGCGAAATCGGCCATAGTGTTAGTAGTGTTGATGCGATGCCTTGTTTGTTTATATATTGAGAAGTGTTATTGTATTGTATTGAGAAGTTATTTAGTTAGTTAGTTAATTTAATATATTTGTGTAATAAACTTATTGTGATGGCTGCACGAAAGGGAGGATTTTATTGTGTTTTTCGTGGGTGCCCATCGAAAACTGGGGAAGGAATTAGTCTCTTTTCAATACCGACTGATTGTAGCAGGTAAACAAATTAAATTTTAAATTCAAACGTATTACAAAAAATGTTGTTTGAATGTTTATATTTTAGTTAAATACACTTTTTTTAGAGCTGAATTATGGCTGAAAGCGGCCAATAGGTATGATCTGCTTTCCAAGTATGCTGAATTGCATACTACCTAATTATAGAATGTGCGAGGAACATTTTGAACCGGTGTACATGTACAAAGGAAACACGGAAGTATTTATTTCAACAAGCACATCCAACGAGTTTCTCACAGAGCCAATATTCAAAACACACAGACAAACCATTAAAGAAAGTCATAAGGCTGGAAGGTAGATACTTTTTATTTATTCACAATTATAGTGCTTTATTATAAAAGTCATATCAAAATCAGTATCTACTTACAACTATATACAAAGTTGTTTGTTGTTTTTCATAATATAAACAAGATCTGGAATTGTGAAATTTAATGATCTTTTATCAGCCTTATTAAGAACATAATATATCTTATGGTTACATACTGAGTAATATTTATGTCGTGGTTTTAGGTACCACTGAAACCTATAATGTACAGGAAGTAATTAATAGTTCAACTGATAAAAACCATAATACTGTACCTGATACTTTGATGGAAGAGTTTCTGCTAACAGGTAATTTTATTTATTGCTACAACTGTATTATGCATTCAACTAATCACTAATAAGCATTAACATATATACTTTGAACATTTATATGTTTATGGTTATTAAATATATTTTTATATTTCAGATGTTAATAGGCAGGAAGTGTCTAGCCCACCTAGGCCCCATACTCCAGCTCCATTTTTCACAGCTGCAACACAAACCCCCTCCAAGTTGTCGGGAGGTACACCAAGAAAAAGGAAACTTAGATTGAAAATAAAAAAATTGCGTGCAAGTGCAAAGAAAGCATATGCGTCTTCCAAACAGAAGGAAGACAATAAATCTTTAAAAAAATTTTTTCAAATGTGTGACAAATTTTTAAACAAATCCCTAGCACAAATAGTGAAAGCTCAAGCAATTTTAAAAACTAAATGTCCAAAAAGTAGAAGGTATTCTGATGAATATAAACAATTTGCATTAACACTATATTTTTTGGGCCCAAGAGCGTATGCTTTTATGGAAAGAATATTGTATTTGCCCTCAAAACGAAGTCTTCAAAAAATTACTGAAAATTTGGTCTGTAAACCTGGTTTGAATAATGACCAAATATTTGATGCCCTAAAGTTAAAAGTGAACACAGTGTTAGATCAGGACAAGCACTGTAGTATTTGTATTGATGAAATGTCTATTAAAAGTAATTTATTTTTTGATACAGGTCGTGATGAGATTGTTGGTCTATATGATATAGGAAATGGGAAAAAGGAATTAATAATTGCACAAAATGTACTTGTGATAATGGTTCGAGGCTTATATTCAAATTGGAAACAACAACTAGCATATTTCTTTGTAAACACTACCTTTGAAGCAAATCATCTTCTTCCTATTATAAAAGAATGTATTTCTAAACTATTTCAATCAGGTTTATATGTGAATTGTCTTATTACTGATATGGGAACGAATTTTCTAAAATTGAGTAAATTACTCTGGATTTCTCCAACTAACTCAGAATTTGATGTCAATGGACAAAAAATTATTTATATATTTGATCCATGTCATTTAATTAAAGCCACTAGAAATAACTTAATTAATAATGTTTTTTATTTTGATGATAAAAAAACATCTTGGTCATTTATAGAAACTTTTTATCATGAAGATAAAAAGCAGTTCTATAAGTGTGCTCCAAAACTAACACACTCCCATATATATCCTACATCTTTTGAAAAAAATGCGAGTAAAACTAGCATCTCAAATTTTAAGTAACACTGTTGCAAGTTCTATGTATACATATATTTCGCTTGGTATTCTTCCATCAGATGCATTGGGAACAATAGAAATTATTGAAAAATTTGATAATTTGTTTGATATTTTAAATTCTACTGATAACAATAATCCTAACAAATTTAAAAATGTATTTGAGGGAACTGATTTTCAGATCAATTACCTAGATTCTATGATAGATTTGGTACATAAACTGAAAATATTAGATAAAACAGGAAAAGATGTAACATGTCATTCGCGATCAAAAAAGTGCTGGATTGTAACAATGAATGGTGTTAAAAAGCTTTGGGATAACTTAATGTCTCATGATTTTAAATACTTAAAATACTTTAAATGATAAAAGCCTATCTATTTGAAAGACCATTTTATTCAGTAGAAGAGTTTCTTAATTAATAACTAAGAAATTACAATATCTTAATGTACAGTTCCATGGTTCTTTACCCGTGGCTCATCATTACCCAAAGTAGCTTAAACTTATTAGTTCCTACGGTTGATTATGCAATTTGTTATTGTCTTTTTCCTCTGAGTCTTTGTAAGCTTCGTCCATAAAATTGTAAAATTTTCAATGACAATAAAGCATATATTTCTATTCTATTCCCATCCGGGTTATGTTTATCCATGCTTATAATGGTCTTTTAGAATGGGGCGGAATAAGGAATATTTACTTGCATTCTATAAACATTCAGAAGTGCTTAATTAGATTTTTATGAAAAAGATTAAGATATTACAGCAAACTGTTATACAACGAGAATAAATTTTTAACTGTACGTAAATTGTCCTCTTACAAAGCCCTTATACACATACATGAAATAAAAAAGGATACTATTATACATTAGCAATCATGCGCATCAAACTAGATATATAAGGAATAATGCAATTTTATCCAAATGTAATAAATCCATACTCCAGAAATATGTTGGCTACATGGGGCCCAAATGATACAATTGTCTACCGGAGAATTTAAAACAAATTAAGAGTTATAAAAAACATAGATATCAGTATAAAACTAAACAATGGATTGGAAACAAAATAACATAATTCTGCGAAGAGCAGATTAATTGATCATAGTAATAAATAAAAATATCGAAATATACCTTGTTTACCAACTACAATATTTCTTGAATTTATTGACATATTTATGTCACATGCTATATTAAAATGAATGTATTTTTGTAAGTGCGCATATGTAACTGTTTATATTAATACATTTGTTAAATATTTGCTTTTTTGCACATATATTTTTTAAGTATCACACACAAGGGGTGCTACTTTTATGGTAGCTCTATTTCAGTGATTTTTCATATTTATTTAGTGTTAAGTATGCTTATTTTTTGTAAATCTATATTATAATCTAAGCTTCCTAAATAAACATTATTATTAGTATTAATTACAATAAATTTCTATTATTATTATTGTGTTTTATTACAATTTTTTACCCCTCCCTACTACAAATGTGATATATCCAGGCGAATTGAATGTAGTACTGTACAACCAGAAGTTTCAGAGACCTCAGATGGACAGAAAGAGAAATCGAAGAGGTATACGTGTATATTAATTACAATAAATTTTTATTCTGTTTTATTACAACTTTTTACCCTTTCCTACCATAAATTTGATATGTCCTGGCGAGTTGAATTTACTACAATACAACCAGAAGTTTCAGAGACCTCAGATGCATAGAAAGAAATCTAAGGTCATTTTGTATACATTCATTCTAGCCGCAGCTGCAGAGTTTTTACGCGCAGCGAAAATATCGTGGTGTTGGAGGTTAACAGATAATCACATTCAAAGAAATTCCTCAACAGGAAACAAAAAAGTCAGCAACTTAAGACAAAGTTAATAGAAATTTCAAAAGTATAATTCTGTATTGATAAGTAAAAAAGTCTTGAGTCAAAATATAGATTTTGAGTGATGAAGTGTTTTATTAACCTTAAAAAAACGATAAAAAGTAATAGAAATCAAGCTTTTCATCTCTATTTTAAAATTATCTCTCAAATTCAATCGGTTTTTTAACGTACTAAAATACTTTTAGTACGTTAATTTGTTTGTTAAAAAAAAAACAAATCGATATTTTTGACTTAACAACTTTTTAATTATCAGTTCAGAATTGATATATAAGTTATATTAAATTTTACAGAAAAAATAAAATTCATACAAAACAGATTACTTAAAAATGATTACTTCATTTCTCAGTGTAACTATCATTTACTACAGTTTTGAACGACTTCCTCACTACTTTTCTTCGTGTAATCAAATGTAGGTTCATTGCTACTGTCACTCTGAATTTCTGTCCTCCCAACATCAAAGGTTCCGACAAAGCTTTCGCTTCTGGTTGTGATTAGTGTTCTGTGATTATAGTATCGAAATATTAACTAACCGACACGGATTATATTCAACTTATATTATATATATATATATATATATATATATATATATATATATATATATATATATATATATATATTGTTAAGGTTCCACAAAACTTAAAGAACCATACAAATTGTTATTTGGAAATAATCTGGACCAAAAAAATAAGTAAGTTTGTTTACTTAAGAAAATGTATAAAATTATTTCTGTCATTAAATATAAGATATGTAAATTATTGGGCTTATAAAAAATGAAAGCAATTTTTGGATAAAAAGTGACAGTTTTGACATTTTGCGGGGAATAGAAAAATAACTTTGACAAACGTCACTCTCTTGAGAATTTCGGAAGGAAGAACGGCTGTTTGGAGAGTTTCGTCGGTGCTGGTGGTAGAAGGGTTGATGCAGTGAAGAGTCAGTGGAATGGTGAATTTTTGTGTTGTTTGCTGGAGCTGAGAAAGTTAGAATTTAAAATTGCCAAAGGGTAGTCTTCGTGGTTTTGTTTTCCTGGTGGGCTATATAGAGGTGTTTCGAGATCCCTGAAAAAGAACCTTACCAGAATTGTAAGTTTGTTTCTTTATTTAAAAATTGCCGTGGCGAAGTGAAATCTTGCAAGAGGGACTTAATTGACTTTTGAATTTTTTTTATTGTCAGGAACATTTGCTGGGTTTATATTTAAATAATCGAAGGACTTAAAATTTAGTATAATATTATTGTTTTTCATAAAGGGTTTGCATGGATAAATGTTAATATATTTTTTTAATTTGGTAAATATAATTTGATTTGTTTGTTGATTGAATATTTGTATATTATTTTATTTCTTTCCTTTTTGTCTTCTTACCTAAAATACAACGAGATCGATATTTGAAGCACGATCCTGATAATAAATTGAGGATTTGTTGGTAAGTTTTGTTTTTTTTTTTTTTGGTAACAATTAATTGAATAATTGATAAATATAGATTCAACTTATCATAACAACTGGCGCCGAACGTGAAGGGCTAGAAAAATATCGAGTTGTATTTTAGTGCGGAGACAATTGGGAAAATTATACATTTTCGTGCAGTTTGTTTCCATTTAAAAATTAATATTGGGATTCTATATTCTATATTCTAATCAAGGTAATACATTTGTGTAAGGGATTATTTTTTGTCGACAACAAATTTAAATTTTTTATTTAAAAAAAATCTTATTGTTTGGCGGGGATACAAATCCGTCGGAAATGTCTACAAGGAGTGAAAGTTCAGAAAAACCAACGATGGAAAAAGAAAGCCAGGGTTTATCAGATATGGATAAAATCTTACAAGCAATGCAGAATATGGAGCATAACATAAAAAAAAATCAACAGGAAACAATCCAGAATATGGAACATAAAATGGAAAAAAATCAACAGGAAACAATGCAGATGATGGATCATAAAATAAAAAAAATGAACAGGAAATTAAAGGATGTGTAGAGGGGATAAAGAGAGAAATGATACAACGTATGGAAGAGATGACATTAAAGAATGCAGAAATTAGAAAGGAAATAGAGGATCTAGAAATAAGAAGAAAAGAAGACCAACAAAAAATAGAACAAATTGCAGAAAATTTGGAGGATTTAGGACACAAATGCGAAAAAGCGAGACAATTAGATAGGATAGAAATCGATAAACAAATCGCAAACATAAAAAATCAACAAATAGTCAGAGCAAGAAGGGAAGTAATTATTCATGGCACAGGAGAAGCGAAAATACAATTTGGCGGGGATGTGCGAAAAACACATCCGTTGTTTTTATTAAGAATCTTAAAAAGAAATTGCAATATACCGAAGATTTCGAGGCGTGCAAAGAAGAAATTAGAAACCGCCTAAAGGAAGAAGCTAGTCTGTGGTTCGATAGTAAAGAAGACACATTTAATAGCTGGGAACATTTTGAAGAAAGATTTCTACAATATTTTTGGGGAAAAATCCAACAACTAGAAATAAATAAAGAGCTTCAAAATGGAAAATATAGTGAAAAATTAGAAAAATCAGCGAAAACATATGCATTGCAAATGCACATCAATGCAAAACATCTCCAATACAATTATTCGGAAGAACAACTTGTTGATTTAATTGCGAGACACTTTGAAGAAACATTGGAAGACCATGTTACTTTGCAGAATTATAAAAACATCGATGATTTGTGCCAATTCTTACAAGTCAGAGAATCACGTCAGCAGGAAAGAAAAAACAAGAGAAGACAAGAAAATTACCCACACCGGGAAACACAGCACAACAGAAACCAAGGACAAGGCTATTATACAGAAAGACCAAGAAGAGATTTCGTACCAAGGAGGGAATATGAAAGAAGGCACGAAAGAGAAAATAATTACGAACCAAGAAACAGACTAGGGAACGAAAATAGAAATAGAGACCAGCGTGAAAACCATAATGCCACAACACATCAAGAGAATAGAAATAACAGACGTCTAAATGAGCAAAGGTATCAGGAAAATCGATACAATGATGATCGACAAAGAGGATACAGAAGAGAAGTAAATAACACTAATATTGAGAGAGTCGAGGAAGACATACACAATAATGAAACGAGGAATCACGAGGCACCGCAGGCGGCTTTTTACGAAAGCGCCCACTAAAAATAAATAAACAGACCGGAATTTTTTGTCACCCAAAAGAATTTATTAAACTTGCTAAAAAAAATTATAGAGAACAGGAATCAAATTTACAATTCGTGAACGGTTTTATAAACAATAAATCGATTAAAATTTTGATAGATTCTGGATCAGAAATATCTTTAATAAATAGAAGATTGGTAGAAGAAGTAAGTTTGACTAATTTGATTTATAAAATACCTAGGGTGAATTTAGTGGGCGCAAACAAAAAGACATTAGCAACGATTAACGAAGGAATAAGGATTAGGATACGGGTGGGAAAGAGATATTATTCATTACAATGTGTAATAATGCCAAATATGTCCCATGACATGATAGTGGGGGTGGACGAACTGTCGGAAAAACATGTAGTGATAGATTTTAAAAATAAGCTGATGAAAATGGACAATAAAATCGTGGAACTGGAGGAAAAAATGGAGAAAAGCAAAGAAGAGGATATAAAATATTTAGAAGCAACTAAACAACGTGAAGTAGAAACAAATATGGCAATAAAGCAAGTAGGAGAAATAAATAACGGGGAACCATCAAAAGAAATTGACATAAATGAGGAAAATAACAGTGCTTGGAAGTCATGGTATGGAGTGAACTTAGAAGAGGAAAAGAAAGAAGGAGATTTGTTTGTAGAGAAAGAAAGAGAAAAGGAATTGAGTGATGATAAAGCTGAAGAAGAAAAGAAAGAAGGAGACTGGCTTGTCGAGAAAGAAAGAAACAAAGAATCAGACATACAAAAAGAAGAAGAAGAGTTAATGGAGACTTTAGTAATTGAAGAAGAACACGTTTCTCAACAGAACTTGGAATATGAAATTAACATATGTGAGCAAAAAGGAAAAGGTGAAAGAAAATTTATATGTGGAGAAAGCATGTACAATGAGATACATCAAATTCTACAAAACTACGAGGAATTAATAAATGAAGAAAATAGAGTGGCGAAAAATTATGAACATTCATTTGAGGTGAAAGATCTGAAAAATTTCAGATCAAAAACGTACCCAATCCCTTATAAATACAGACAAAACGTCAAACAAGAGATTGAGATAATGATTAAAGATCAGATTATCGAAAGATGTGATTCGCCATATATAAGTCCCATTGTAATTGTAAAGAAAAACAGCGGAGAATTGAGGCTATGTCTTGACGCAAGAAACATAAATCAACACACCGTGGCACAATACGAATCACCTTTGAATATTGATGCTATTTTTGGAAGAATAACAGGAACACATATATTTTCAAAGATTGATTTAAAACATAGTTTCTGGCTGATTCCTTTAGCAGAGAGATGCAGAAATTTTACCGCTTTTTCAATTGACGGAATAGTATATCGTTTCAAAGTGGTTCCATTTGGATTACAGAGTGCATGTGCAGCCCTCGTTCGGGCATTAAACACCATTCTAAATCGACATGAAGATTTCGTGGTTCATTATATAGACGATTTGTTAATTTTCTCACCAAACGCTCAAAGTCATTTAAATCATATAAAAATTGTATTAGATGAATTAGATAAAGCGGGCCTTAAACTAAACATTGAAAAGTGCCAATTTTTCCAAACAGAAGTGGTATATTTAGGTTTTAAATTAGATACAAAAGGGGTTAGTCTAGCGGAGGATAGAGTACAGATCATAGATGAATATCCGAGGCCGAAAAATTTAAAGACGTTAAGGGGTTTCCTCGGAATGATAAATTATTTTAAAAAACTGATGCCAGATCTTAGTGAAAAGGAAATACCTTTGATTAAACTATTAAAAAAGGATAAAAAATGGCAATGGAAAGAGGAACAGGAAGAAGCTTTTGTACAGCTTAAGAAAGAATTTGCCAAAGGAGTTAAAATTTATCATCCAATATATGAAATACCATTTATATTAAAAACTGATGCGTCTATTAACAAGTTTGCGGGAGTATTAACCCAAATGCAAAGTAACCAAGAAGTCCCTATATGTTTTGTATCCAGAGTAACAAAAACACATGAAAAAAAATATAGCGTTACAGAGTTAGAATTTGCGAGTGTTTTATTTTGTGTTAACAAGTTACGATACTATCTATTGGGTGCTAAATTCACAATAGAAACGGATCATGTGGCTTTAATACACATAATGAAGAATAGACTAGTGAACAATAGGATACATAGAGGAATACTATTACTACAGGAATATGATTTTGAATTTAGATACATAAAAGGAAAAGATAACATTCTGGCAGATGCTCTTACACGAGATGAAGAGACAGGAAAAAAGGAAGCGATTCAAATATATGTGGGATTAAATGTATTAGTAGACGAAGAAGGGATATTTTCATTGAATATGATACGTGAGGATCAACAAAATCTAGATGATAATAAAAAAAGTAGGGCAGAAATGGAAAATGAAATATTATTCAAAAGAATAGATGGAACAGAGTTGTATTTGATTTCACAATTATTGGGTAGAAAAATAATGGAAAAGTTACATCAGGAGAATGGTCATATGGGCAGCCGAAAAGTTTGGTTATTGTTTAGGGAGAATTATGTATGCAAACGAGATTATTGTGTTGCAAAAGATATAACAAGAGAATGCCACATATGTCAGATATATAAAAGTCGAAATTTTCGAAACGAAAATGTGACAAAAAGTATAATGCCTCAGCAAAAGTTGGATATTGTTGCCATCGACATGTTGAGTGATCTGATTCCTACATCACAGAGAAAGAAGCATGTTTTGGTGATGGTTGATGTTTTTTCAAAATATGTCAAATTATATAGCTGCCGTACCACCAAAGGAGGGGAGATATTGACCAAGATAGACAATTTCATAGCCAGTGTGGGAACACCCAACAACATTTTGTTGGATAACGCGACATATTTTAGAAACGACCGTTTTAAGGGAAAACTTAGAGAGAGAGGAATTGAGACAAAGTTTGTGAGCATTCGTCATCCTCAAAGCAATCCCTCAGAAAGGTTCATACAAGAGGTCACGAAGTTCCTTAGAATTGCAGCTGATGGTCAACACAAGCAATGGGGCAGAAAATTAACAGATATTGAAAGGTATCTGAATTCGACACCAAATACCGTTACGAAAGAGACGCCAGAGTATGTGATGAAAGGGATAATGCCTCCACGACCATGGGTAGAAACAGAACCCAGGAATTACGAAGAGATAATGGAAACTGTACAGCAAAGGCTCCGTAGGAGCAGCGAAAAATACCTTCAAAGGCAGAGCCGAAAACGCCGAAGACAACCAGTCACTTTCCAGGTTGGAGAAAAGGTATTAGTAAGAGCGCTAAGAGTGTCTAACATTACAAACAATGTTTGCGCAAAGTTCCTTCCTGTATTCGAAGGCCCATACATTATCAAAAATAAAAATGGTATCAATAGTTATGTTTTAAAACAAATAGACTCTGATAATATACGGGGTATTTTCCATATACATGACATTTATAAATATTATGAATGATTAATAATAATAATATTTGCAAATTTTATTTACTTCAAGAAAATTTGTTGTCGGTAGAAAAAATTTTCATTTCAGCAAATGGCGGGGAGTTGTTAAGGTTCCAAAAAACTTAAAGAACCATACAAATTGTTATTTGGAAATAATCTGGACCAAAAAAATAAGTAAGTTTGTTTACTTAAGAAAATGTATAAAATTATTTCTGTCATTAAATATAAGATATGTAAATTATTGGGCTTATAAAAAATGAAAGCAATTTTTGGATAAAAAGTGACAGTTTTGACATTTTGCGGGGAATAGAAAAATAACTTTGACAAACGTCACTCTCTTGAGAATTTCGGAAGGAAGAACGGCTGTTTGGAGAGTTTCGTCGGTGCTGGTGGTAGAAGGGTTGATGCAGTGAAAAGTCAGTGGAATGGTGAATTTTTGTGTTGTTTGCTGGAGCTGAGAAAGTTAGAATTTAAAATTGCCAAAGGGTAGTCTTCGTGGTTTTGTTTTCCTGGTGGGCTATATAGAGGTGTTTCGAGAGCCCTGAAAAAGAACCTTACCAGAATTGTAAGTTTGTTTCTTTATTTAAAAATTGCCGTGGCGAAGTGAAATCTTGCAAGAGGGACTTAATTGACTTTTGAATTTTTTTTATTGTCAGGAACATTTGCTGGGTTTATATTTAAATAATCGAAGGACTTAAAATTTAGTATAATATTATTGTTTTTCATAAAGGGTTTGCATGGATAAATGTTAATATATTTTTTTAATTTGGTAAATATAATTTGATTTGTTTGTTGATTGAATATTTGTATATTATTTTATTTCTTTCCTTTTTGTCCTCTTACCTAAAATACAACGAGATCGATATTTGAAGCACGATCCTGATAATAAATTGAGGATTTGTTGGTAAGATTTGTTTTTTTTTTTTTTTTTGGTAACAATTAATTGAATAATTGATAAATATAGATTCAACTTATCATAACAATATATATATATATATATATATATATAAATATATATATATATATATATAAATATATATATATATATATATATATATATATATATATATATTTAATTTATACTATTTATTACACTTTTAAAGGTATTATTATTATTTTATTATTGTACTTGAAAATATGAATATTTACCTCTGTTATTTCTTAACACTTAACTGGTGACCATGTGTCTCACAGACTCTGCACGTTTATTAACGCGTCTTCGTTTCTCGTCACAAATACGTAGCAACCTGTAACTTGGTGTACCTGCCTACCTTTTAGAGTATATTTAAACGTGTTACTGAGAGGTACCTCGCTCGTCCCCTTTTCGAAATATTTACGTTGTGGAGTCTACTAGACACAAGGTCACCATTAGTGTTAATTTACTCTGGATGGTTCTCGTGAAGCTGTAAGAGTATTAGACGATGATTTAAAGGAAGTGTGCCCAAAATGGCATAATGAGGCAAACAGTGACATTAGTGATGATGATGTGAAAGAAGAATATTATATAGAAAGTGATCATTTTACGGATAGTGAACAAGAACTAAGTGAAAATGAGAAGATACAAGACTCAGAAATGATATCTAGCGAAGATAAAGAAGTGTGTGTTATTTTCAGCAATTATTACTAGGGAAAGAATAGGTATAAGTGGAGTAAAAAGGAGCCAACTCGAAATGTCCGTACGCCTGCTCACAATATTGTTATACTACCATTAATCCGTTCAAAAGTAGAAAAGTCAACGAGTGCCGTTTATTATTTTAATAAATTGTTTTCACCATATATGTATAGTCTTGTTTTCAATACTTAATGTTTGTAATGAAATACTCGCAACTTTTCGGCCAAAATATCAACAGTATAAAAAAGACAAATCCGAGTTGGCTGATACTAATGAAATAGAATTGAGAGCTTTTTTGGGACTGCTTTTTTATACTTCTATTTATAAGTCAAATCATGAGTATGTACGAAGTCTGTTTACTACGAACGGGAAAGGGTGGTTTATATTTAGAGCAGTTATGTTGCAGAAACGTTTTCTGACCCTGATGCCTCAAAAACCCATATGTTTGCAATGTTCTCGAAAAAATTGTATAAATTGTATTAGGGTAGAATAGATATTTAACGTTTTTTGTGATTTGCAGGTTTTGTGCAGAATTGCAATTATGTTGTTTTTAACAATTTTTTATATAAAGTGTACGTATTTTTAAACATAAATATAGGATATTTGATTGTATATGTTTATTTTTTTTTGGAATATGACGTTAAAAATTTATGTGTTATAAAAGTTTGTTTCTGTTTTTGTTATAAGTCCTACAGTTTTATTTTTTTCTTTTCACTAAATAAAAATGACATTACAATATTGTTTTATTATTAAAAACTGTTTTATTGCATTTTTTTTAGTAATTTAGTAATTTAATATTGCATTTTTTGCTAGCTTGACAAAAACATCTTTTTTTATCCAGTAGTCTGTTAGACTAATGGTCACCATTTATGTTATTAAAAATAGGGTCACCAGTTAAGGGTTAAGAAAAATATAACACTAAAACACTGCTAATAATTTGGTGTCCAACTGCATTATTTTGTAATAAGGCCCATAGTGAGTTATTCAGTAGTTTTAAAACGTATAAAAACTTTAATTAGAATTTCAACAATTTCAACCATTTACTACCAGCAAAAGCTACCTAGCAAAAAAAACAATGAAACCGCTATCATTTTGCTTTGATTACCTCCAACATATATACGTATATATCATTTATTTATTGGTTTATATACTAACTATTCAGAATGATCGTAATTGCCAAACGCACTTTGTGCATAAATACAAACTAACTAATCCAGGGTATTAACAGACAGTTTGGTGTTGAATTGGACAATAGTGTCAGAATATTTTGTCGTTACCGTTTGGATAATCGACATAATGTATATTGTAACATGTAATACATACATGGATTTTCATAGTATATATTTTAAGCCTTGTATTTATAAGCAATCGTGATAACTCTTTGCTTACCAAGCCATGAAATTTTTAGATTTTGTAATCTTTATTTGGCTGTAAATGAAAACAACTAGATATAAAAATATGTCTTTGAGAGACGGTTGAGGGGTTAGCGGGAGTTGAAAGTTCCTTCAGTACCAACTGGAACTAAGAAAGCTAAAAATTAATATTTATTTTGTACATTTATAAAATCCCATATTAACTTCAAATACATTGTTTTGAATAACTTAAAAAATATATATTAGTGAACCTTACGCAAAGTTTACAGTGGGAAAGAAATATTGCGGTACAATGTTATGTGGTAATATTATGGTACAGTGTAAAACATTGTGGCAGTATTCTTTAAAACAATTTTTTTGTTTACCAATACAAAAAAAACAGCACCTAATAAATAGTTCAATAGGATCCAGATTCAATGGCTTTAGAAGCGCATTGTCTACATCCTTCACTTCTTCTGACAAAATATCCTTATAAGATTGTATTGTCTTCTTTTTACACCGGAAATAGACGTACTGGAAGTGCTCGAACTAGATGTTTGGTGCTACTTATAAAACTACTGTGACGCACACCGTGTTTAATGTTTTTCTTTATTCCATAAGTAATTAGTTCTTGACAAACTACGTCGAAATTCCAATAAGGTTACCTTATCTTGCTGATTCATGGAGTTTTACATGATATAACTATTGACTAAAACAATATCTACTACGCCAAAAAAGAGTATGCATCACCACTTTTTCGACCTTCTGTTAGTACAGTAGACTTGACGCAATCTATCAGCGATATTTACACCACCCATATATAATGATTATAATCTTACACAACAATATGATAAGTTATATCCTATTTTGTTGCAAATTAATACCTCCATTGTTAATCCTTAATAGGAAAGTATCCTTTCCTATTTTCGGTCCAATAATTTTTAGTCAATAACAACACTTCTTTCCCTAAGCCCATAAATCTTGTATTTTTCTTCTGCGATTTTGTCTTTTTCTTGATGACTTACATTTTTTGTATGTAACCTTTCTGATTTGTAATAGACCACAGTTTATAACCTCTTTTGATGGAAGTATTCAGGAAATATTGTTTTATGGTCTAACGATCCCTAAATTTTATCCTTAAATTTTATCATACTTTCGTCGATGAATAATTCTCTAGGTGCCTTACATATTGCAATAAAAGTCTTGTAAATTTCACGTAGGTAATCATTGTTATTATCCAGATTTAGCCATATGGCTCACACTCCCTCTGAGGGGAAAATTCAGTCATCCCAGATACCTACAATATCAAAAAGATTGAGCTTTGGTGGAACTCTTTCCGTGTTATCGAGACCTAGGTCACTTGGTACGCTGGAGTACCTCACAAAAATTTTCGTACACATCTGGACGTTGAGAGTAGTACAGTTTTCTGTTTGGTCTTGTAGGGATGTTCATTTAGACCTAGCTTTCTTTTGTTTTTTAGGAGGTTCTACAGAATGACTCAAGTAGTAGAGAGAATAATAGGTATTGTCTGGGTACTCTCCATTCTCCACTGTCTTCGTATTTAAATTTCCAGATCCCTGTTCTTGTCGATCTTTTCGTTCTGTTTGAAACGATGTATCGCCACATCAATTAGCCTTGTTTTTCTGTTGAGTTTATTAACTAGTATGAGACCTGGTCTATTATGTGCCACTGATTTGTTGCCGAGAGGGGCATTTGGGCCTGTGGGACCCATCGCCGGCTCTTCGGACTTCTTCCTGTCCCCGGAATTTGATCGGGTGTTGACCATCTTTGTTTGTCGCTATCAAAAGGGTTAATAATCGCTACTGGTATAAAGTAACAGTTATCGTGACAAGTATCGGTTATAGGTAACAGTTCCAAGGAACGGTTACGAAATAACGGATCCAAGATAGAAAACAGAACAGGTACAATAATCTAAGTATTCCATGACTTACGGAACGAATAGCTTAGTAAATCAAAATAAATCAAACGGTATAAAAATATAATACAAGATAAATGCTCCTAAGTGTTTCTTGACTCACGGAAGAAACAACTTAGGACAGAAATATAAAAGAAAGTGAAAAATATGCAAATGTGAAAATAAAATATGGAAATATTTCTAAGTGTTTCTTGACTTACGGAAGAAACGGCTTAGAAAATAAAACATTCAAAGTATAAAACAAGAAATGCAAAAGGGAAATAGATTATAGAAATATGTCTAAGTGTTTCTTGACTTACGGAAGAAACAACTTAGAGCAGAAAATAAACAAGAGAATATGGTAAAATAGATGTACAAAAAGTGTTTCTTAACTTACGGAAGAAAAACTTATAATAGAAACAAGAAAATCAAATACAGAAAAGATGTGAAAATATTGTTAAGTGTTTCTTGACTTACGGAAGAAAAAAAAATAGAAAATAAAATAGTCAATAATCTGAAATAATATCTTAGATAAAAGTATCAGAAATAATAATGCAAATATGAAAATACTTCTAAGTGTTCTTTTGACTCACCGGAAAAGAACGACTTAGACACACACCAATTAACAAGTCGAATAAAATAGCAAAGCAATATTTCTAAGAGTTCTTTGACTTACCGGAAAGAACAGCTTAGATACAAATACAAGAAAATAATCAATCAAAATAATCAAATAAAATATCAAACAATAAGTACATGAACAATGTGTAATATTCTAACCTGAAAAGGTCTGAATATACAATAATGCTAAAATAAAAATGGTATATAGGAAATCAGAAATAAAACAATAACTTAGTTGGAACAATAATAGCACCGACTAGGTCTACAGTAGAAGAGGCAAGCTCGACTGACCGATGAGAGAAATTCCGTCTGCTTTTATATAAAACAAATCCTTTGTTTTACTTAGTAAAAGTGGAATTTCCCTACATCGAGTCAATTAGAAATTCGGATTTGCCCACACTTAGAATTTCCAAGTATTTCTCCGAATTTCTAAATGCGTCCGGCACGGCGGTCAGCTTCTCCCTGACACGCCTCCGGAGACAGATTGGTCTGTGAGCACAGTGTGGTCCAAGTATAGCTTGTATTTGTCATTCTCAAGTATGCTTTCAGGAACGTATTGATAATATGAAAGATGGTTTGTTTGGAGAAGTCCCAGTTTAATGGCTATCTCTTGATGAACAATCTTCCTACTGAGTCGTGCCATTACTTATATTCAGTTTTAGCATATGCCTGACAGCCTCCGGTAAGATGGTAGATGGTTTCTTGAGCTGGATATCCATATCGGCATTTGTCATTTTGAACCTGATGGTCTTTGACGATATATTTCAGGTAATTTATGGTTGGTATAACCTGATCCCGAATGGTGAGTAATGAACTTTCTGTCTCAGGTAACATCTTTTCTAATATCAGGCAATAGTTCAACGCTATATTGTCTTGACATGGTCTTAAATGACATTATTGGGATGTCATCCGTGCAGAGGTTTATCTATCCAGGTGCGCATTTTTTTGTCCTTTGTAAGATGGTTTATGCACATTTCTGGGTCTCTCAGTTTGATCGGTGTTGTATCATCTACTGCACAAATTACGCGATGTAGAGTTGATGTCTCAGCCTGCACCTAAAAATAAGTTTTTAGATTAGTAATATGTTTTTTTAGTTGCTCACTTATATCAGTAATATGTTATATATATTAGTAATATGTTTTTTCAGTTGCTCACTTATATCCATAGGTCCATTATTATTATTCTATTATCCAGATTTAACCAAACGGCTCACATTCCCTCTAAGGGAAAAAATTCACTCATCCCAGATACCTACGGTATCAAAGCGATTAAGCTCTGACAGACTCTTTCCGTGTTATCGAGCCCTAGATAACTTGGTATGCTGGAATATCTCCCAAAAATTTTCATACACATCTGGACGTCGCGAGGAGTACATCTTTCTGCATGGCCTTATAAACATGTTTATTTAGACCCAGCTGTTTTATGTTCGTTAGGAGATTTTTGGGAATAACACCAGTAGTAGATAGACTAATAGGGGACTGGCAACGCAGCGCTAAACGTGTAAATATTAAATTGTATTTGCTCCTGTATTTTTCGCGAAGTACAGAGTAAATCAATTATATCTAAAGTGTAAAGTAAAAAGTTAAGTAAGTAATCTTCGCATAGTGAAAAATAATAATCAAAACATTAAAAGTGTGTTCGAAATTTGCAACAATACCAGGTAAGAATAAACACATAAGCAATAAAAACGTCACCAATATTGGGTTGAAGTTGGTTGAACCTTGATTGATTGGGAAGCGGCGTTGCCAAGGCTACAGATTAGTGAAGTAACTAGGGAGTTTCTAAACAGTATATACTGCTCAATACAAGTATTAACATAAATAAAGAAAATAAATTAAGACGTTACACTGAGGGCAGTTAAGCTTTAGAGGAGACGATCCGGACAAGAGCTTTATCGCGGTGAAACAAAATATTTTTAATGAGCAGTGAAGATAAGGACAAATATCGTTTTCGAATTTCGATTTCGAAAGCGACGGTACCACAACGGACGAAAACGACAAGAAAAGAAAAGGAGATCAAGAGGAAGAGTTACAATGTGCTTTCACCAAAAATCGCAAAAAAGGAAGATCTCCCATCAACAAAAAGGAGAAAATGGAAGAAAATGTACAAAAAATTATGGAAATGATGACAGGAGTGAGTATAAAGATAAAAGAACCATCAAGAGAACTCAGCGAAATTCATAGAGAACAAAAACAATATAAAGGAGAAATAAGATAGTTAAGATAATATAACATAAGAGAGGAAAACACAAAACTAAATAAGGTAGTTTTTTAAATAGAAGAACGGCTTGAAAGTTTGAAAAATGGAAAAAGACGTAAAAATATAGTTATACAAGGCATACGAGTCCCAGAGACTCTAAAACATGAAATAAAACAAATTATACAGGTAGAAATAGCAGTCGATGTTCAAATCGAGAAGGTTGCGAAGCTGGGAGAAAAACTCTATCTGGTTGAACTTGAAAAGAAAGACAAAAAGAAAATCATGCGAAACAAAATCAAATTAAGAAACCGAAGAAAAAGTCTAGCTTATGTCAATAATGACCTGTCAAAGAAGGATAGAATTGTACAGAAACATGTCAGACAGAAAGCGCAAGAACTAAGAAAAGAAAGGAGAAAAGTGAAAGTAGGATATAAGAAAATTCATTCCGATCAGGAAATTTGGCGCTGGGATGGCATGAACCAAACGTTGGTGGTACAGACCAAAGCAAAAAACTAAGCACCAGCGTGAAAAGGAAAGAAATAAAGATGAACAATGCGAAGAAAAGGATTACGAATTATGAAAACAAAACAAGACAGTAATAGAAACGTAAAGCTCCTATAAATAGAATTACAAGATACATTTAGCTACATGGAATGTCAGAGGAACCTTTTATGAAGGTGCGCTAAAAGAACTAATGAATGAGGCAAGGAAGTATAAAATCGATTTATACTTCCTTGCCTCATTCTTTGCTTTTCAACAGACAAGAACGCTTGAAACTGGTTTTTTAGTAGCTGAACGTATCAAGAACAAAGTGATAGCTTTTAATCCTATCTCTGATAGAATGTGTTCAATACGAGATTAAAGTAAGAAAAGGAATTGGAGTATAATCAATATTCATGCACCGTCAGAAGACAAGGACGACGAAATAAAAGAATTTTACTATGAGCAGCTAAATGATGAATACGAGCGCCTACCTAAACGTGATGTAGAAATAATAATGGGTAATTTTAATGCTAAAGAACTTCTGTGCACTGCAGTAACTGATAACTATAGTAAACACGAAGTAACAAACGATAATGGTCAAAGACTTATTGGATTTGTCATGGAGAAAAACATGGTGGTGAGAAGCATACAACTACAACAAAAAAAGATATACAAAGGTACGTGGGTCTCCCCAGATGGAAGGACGGTGAGTCAAATAGACCATGTTATGATTGAAAGTAAATATATGAATATAGTTCAGAAGGTAAGAAGTATGAGAGGAGCTGAAATTGACTCGGACTATTACATCGTTAAAGTTTCATGTGGGAGAAGGCTGGAAGAGAAAGAAAAATCTAACCATAAAACGAAGAGAAAGTACAACATTGAAAAACTTAAGGAAGTAGAAATAAAAAAATAAATATAAAGAAGAAATAAATAAAACCAAACTTTAGATCAGACGACAAATATTAAAAGATAATAGCAAGTTTAAAAAACAAGGATATAGAATAATTCGAGGAAGATTGAAAGCTCTGTGTAGAAGGAAAAAGAGATACCACAATAAGTTAAAATTAAAAGAGAGAGAAGAGAAGTTTAAAAGCAAAAAGGTGAGATCATTCTATCAAAAAGTTAAAAAGATGGGAAAAGATGGTTAAAAAAATGGACGGTTGGAGAAGATGCGATAGTTGAAAGGCAGCCTATAGACGAGGAGGTGGTGACAGCAATACAAGAAATTAAAAATAACAGAAGTCCTGGTAAAAATGACATATGCATTGAAATAATCAAGTTTCCTGGAGAACAACTACAAAGAAAAATATATTATCTACTGTTGCAAGTATAGGAAAACAAAGAAAAGAAAATAGATGCGAATGGAGAAATATTGTCCACCAAGTCCTTCAGAGTAGTTAGAAATGTTTTATATACATACTTAAGTTAAAATTTTGTTTAAAATAATTGAAATTAGTTAGTATTAGGATTATGTGTAAAAAATGCCCTAGGCCTTAACAGCCTGTTGTGCGTAAAAATAAAATAGAATAATGGGTACTGTCTGGGTATTTTCCATTCTCCATTATCTCCTGATTTGTATTTCTAGATCTCTATACTTGGCGATCTTTTCGTTGTATTTAACAGGCAAATTATTGGTGCTAGGTATCGCCACATCATTAAGTTTTATTTGCTTAGTAAGATTATTAACTATTAGGAGATCCGGTCTGTTATCCGCCACTGGTTGGTCTGTGAGCACAGTGTGGTCGCAGTATCGCTTGTAGTTGTCATTTTCAAGTATTTTATCAGGGACGTATTGATAATAAGGAAGATGGTCGGTTTGGAGAAGTCCCAGTCTGTCAGCAAATTCTTGGTGGATAATCTTTCCTACTAAGTAATGGCGTTCTTTATAATTAGTGTCGAGACACGCCTGGCAGCCAACGGTAAGATGCTGGATGGTTTCTTGGGCTTGGCGTCCATATCGTCATTTGTCATTTTGTACTTGAACATCTTTAACAATATATTTCAGGTAATTTTTAGTTGGAATAACCTGATCCTGAATGGCAAGTAGGAAACCCTCAGTCTCGGAAAACATCTGTCCTAATGTCAACCAATAGTTCGACGCTGTATTTTCGACATATTCTTGGCTGATCTCATTGAGACGTCGTTCATACAGAGGTTTAGTCATCCGGGTGAGCAGGTCTTGCTTAGTCAGGTGATTTATGCGCATTTCTTGTTCCCTTAGTTTAAGTGGCGTTGTATCGTCTACTGCGCAAATTGCTCGATGTAAAGTAGATGCCTCAGCATGTATCTCTAAAAAGTAGTTCTTAAATTAGCAATCTGTTTATCGAGCTGCTCACCTATGTCCATAAGTCTTCTTCCTCCTCTATATCTCGGTAATTTTGTTCGCTCTACTGCACTGCGTGATTTTGTTTTTGCGCCTTTGTGGGAAGTGTTCTTACTTTTAGCTGGAGACTTTCTCTACCCGTTTTTGACCACTTGAGTGGTCATGATTCCAAATGGATATCAAAGTGTGATATACGTTTGGTGTGAGTGGATACCAAATGAGTAGCTAACCTCGTAAGAGGCGTACTTATTTAAGGCCTTAAACAAATTTTTGCCATTAAGATATGACCGATTTAGCTGTCTTACTCTTTGCACACACTCAGAAGTTAGTTCTATTTTTATTAATTTATGATAAATTTATCGCGCTTGCTATTCTCCGAGATATTTGTACATATCATTTTCTCCCATTGCCTCGATGTTTTGGCTATCTTGCATAACGAAAACTCTATGCTGAACCTTTCCTCTGACTATATTTAGTATACGGCACTGGTCTCTAGTTCAAAGAGCATACTAATATTATTTGAGAAGGTTTTATCCTATTATTATTATTATCCAGATTTAGCCATACGGCTCACACTCCCTCTAAGGGGAAAATTCACTCATCCCAGATACCTACGGTATCAAAAGGATTGAGCTCTGGTGGGACTCTTTCCGTGTTATCGAGCCTAGGTGACTTGGTATGCTGGAGTATCTCCCAAAAATTTTCGTACACATCGGGATGTTGAGAGTAGTACAGCTTTTTGCATGGTCTTGTAGAGATGTTCATTCAGACCTAGCTTTTTTATATTTTCTAGGAGGTTCTTTGGAATGACTCCAGTAGTAGAGAGAATAATAGGTATTGTCTGGGTACTTTCCATTTTCCACTGTCTTCGTATTTGAATTTCCAAATCCCTGTACTTGGCGATTTTTTCGTTCTGTTTAACACGAAGATTATTGTTGTTGGGTATCGCCACATCAATTAATGTTGTTTGTCTCTTTAGTTTATTGACTAGTATGAGATCTGGTCTATTATGTGCCACTGTTTGGTCTGTGAGCACCGTGCGATCCCAGTATAGCTTGTAGTTGTCATTCTCAAGTATACTCTCAGGAACATATTGATAATATGGAAGATGGTTTGTTTGAAGAAGTCCCAGTTTGATAGCTATCTCTTGATGAAGGATTTTTCCTACTGAGTCGTACCGTTCCTTATATTCAGTTGCAGCAAATGCCTGACAGCCCCCGGTAAGATGTTGAATGGTTTCCTGAGCTTGGCACCCATATCGGCATTTGTCATTTTGGACCTGAGGATCTTTGACGATATATTTCAGGTAATTTTTGGTTGGTATAACCTGATCCTGAATGGCCAGTAGTGAACCTTCTGTTTCGGGGAACATCCTTCCTGATGTCAGCCAATAGTTCGACGCTATACTGTCGACATGGTCTTGACTGACCTCATTGGGATGTCGCCCGTGCAGAGGCTTGCCCATCCAGGTGCGCATTTTTTCGTTCTTAGTAAGGTGGTTTATGCGCATTTCTGGTTCCCTCAGTTTGATCGGTGTTGTGTCATCTACTGCACAAATCGCGCGATGAAGAGTAGATGTCTCAGCCTGCACCTGAAAATAAGTTCTTAAATTAGTAATCTGTTTTTCTAATTGCTCGCTTATATCCATAAGTCCTCGACCTCCTAAATACCGCGGTAATGTTGTTCTTTCTACTGCACTTCGAGGATGGTGTTTTTGTGCCTTTGTGAGGTGCGTTCGTACTTTTCGCTGAAGATTTTTTATATCCGTTTTTGTCCACTTAACAATACCAAATGAGTAGCTAAGCGCGGAACATGCGTAGGTGTTTAGTGCCTTAAACAAATTTTTACTGTTAAGGTGTGAACGAAGCAGCTGTTTTACCCTTCGTATGAACTCAGTTGTTATCTCAGTTTTCATTTGCTTATGGTCAATCTTGCGCGCTTGCTTTATTCCGAGGTATTTATACATATCATTTTCACCCATGGCCTCGATGTTCTGGCCGTTTTGCATATCGAATCCGCCGGGCTGAACCTTTCCTTTGATTATATTTAAGACACGGCACTTGTCAAGACCGAAGTGCATACTTATATCATTTGAGAAATTTTCAACAGTTTTTAGCATCTGGTCTAGGTGGTTTCGAGTGGAAGCCATTAATTTCAAATCATCCATATACAACAGATGATTAAGCTTCGCCACAACAGTGTTGTTAGTTTTGATACTAAAACCTGAGTCGGTGGAGTTCAGTTGCTGAGATAGTGGGTTCATCGCTAAACAGAACCAAAGAGGACTCAAGGAGTCCCCCTGGAAAAGGCCCCGGTTAATTGGGATATCTTCAGTTTCGATGTTTTTTCACCAGGTATTTGAAGGTGAATTTTAGTCTTCCACTCCGTCATTATATGCTTTAAAAAGGTCACTATATTAACATCGACTTTATATATTTTCAATATATCTAACAGCCATTGATGCGGTACTGAATCAAAGGCCTTCTTGTAGTCGATGAAGGCGGTAAAAAGGTTCCTTTTTTTGCTATACGCCTGGTTGGAAATGACTGAGTCGATTATAAGTTGTTCTTTGCAGCCCATGGAACCCTTAGCGCATCCTTTCTGTTGAGGCTCTATGATATTGTTTAGAGAACAGTGTTGGTAGATACGCTGGGTTACACAGGATGTGACCAATTTGTACAAAGTTGGAAGACAAGTAATTGGGCGGTACTTGGCTGGATCTTGGGTGTTATTTTGATCCTTTGGTATTAGATAAGTGGTTCCTTGAGTAAGAAATGATGGTATTTCCTGCGGATTAAAAATAACATGATTAATTAATACTGTTAAATGATCGTGTATACTCCAAAACTTCTTTAGCCAGAAGTTTTGAACTCCGTCTGGCCCAGGAGATTTCCAGTTATGAAGCTCTTTGATAATGTTCGAGACTTCTTCAGTGGTGAAAGGTTCATAGGGAACATTAGTGAAGTGTTGACAGTTGTTCGTCGTTTCTTCAATCCATCCAGCATTGTTGTTATGAGTAGCTGGTGTCGAAAGTTGGTTTCCCCAAAACTCATGAATTTCTTCTTGGCTTGGGTAGGATTTATTTATATTTTCTACAGTGGAATTCAGTTTCCTATAGAAAGACTTCTCTGCATGCTCAAAAAGTATATTGTCACATTTCCGGTTATTACTCACTTTGTATCTCCTAAGGCGACCTGAATAAACGGAGAGTTTTTGTTTTAGTGTGTCCAGGCAGTGTCGAGCTGTATTGTTTTCTGGATCATGTTGTGAGTGTCTTCCAGTGTTCAGAATTATTTCGTCAGTTCTTTTAACTACTTTTTGAGTTCTTACTCCTCGAATGTATTCCGTAATTTGTCCAATGTCCCTACGCAGTAATTCAATCTTCCTCAGCAGTCGTTGTTCCCAGGGTGCTATTCTGTTTTCAGTCCTTCCGATATTAGTTCCTCGTCGTGTTCTGATCTTAATGCCCATAACATTAGCAATTGCTGTTGCCGCACAGTAAATCAGCATATGCAAATATTCCAATGTATGGGCTTCCACGATATAATTGGGTAGGACTTCAGTATTCACAATTTGTAACAGTGCTCCTAGTTTCTTCGAAGAGTTTATTTTTGGTAGCGGTGGTCTGCTAAGTGGGTTTGTTCCACTAAACTCTTGTACGGCACGTGCCATCTCGTTTACCAGACTATCGTGTAACTCGTTATTCTCCTGTTGTATATTATCAGGTGGAGTTTCTTGGATGAGAAGCTCAGGAATCTGCTCATTATTGATTTCAATAGGGACTTGGTCTACAACTTGCTCTAGGTTATGGATCTCCCGTTCGACTTCGCTTTTGATCATGTCGCGTCTATTCTCTGGGATAAGATTGTTTCTGATAATTACCCGGTATTGGTCTGCTACTCTTTGTTCGGATACTTGGATTTCTGGGTACTCCCTGCAAAATTCGGCATAAAGTTGTTGTCGATAGCCGATCGTTTCTTGACCGAGGTTTGTCACCTTATAATAAAAGCGCAAAATGTTCTCGTTTATAGACACAGTCCATTTCATGCGCTGCCTCGGTCGTCCCGCTTGAGTGAGCGCCGGCTGATGTTCCAGCGCAGCACCTTCAGCGAGTAGAGCTCTTGCTGTTGTTTGGCTCACTGGTGGTTCTTCTTGTGGTTCTTGTTGTTGTTGGGCTGTAGCTGATTGTATGACAGGGGCCCGCCTCCTCAACACCCTGCCACCGACGTCCCGCATGCTGTCACGTCCAGCGCCGGCTCCAGACGTGCCCTGGCGATCCCCAGGCAGCGACCCTAAACATAAATCATCATTATTCACCATTTTCATGGGTTTGCATTTTATACCTACTGCCAGGTGTCAGTTTTTGTTCCACGACAGGTATTCCTGTTACCCTCTGGGTATCGGTTCTAAGAATACCCAGAAAGCATCCCCCATTCGCAGGGGGCCGCGCCTGATAGAAGAACTGATAAAAACTCCCACAGGTTATTATTATTATTATTATTATTATTAAGTGTTATAATTTAATAATTTTGCTAAAATATAGGTACTAATAATTATTCTTCTTAAACTAAATCATCATCATCATCATCATTTATCCCCGATCTATCCACTGCTGGATATAGGTCTACCTCAGTCTTTTCCATGTATTTCTGTTTTGTGCTGTTTGCACCCAATTTTTGTCGATCCGTTTTATGTCATCAGACCATCTTGTTGGTGGACGACCTCTACTTCGATGTGCTTCTTGTCTTGGTCTCTACTGTATTATTCGCTGTGTCCATCTGTCCGACATTCTAGCTATGTGCCCCGCCCAGTTCCACTTAAGGGTCATAATTCTTTCTATGGCATCTGTCACTCCTGTTCTCCGTCTTATTTCCTTGATCGTGATCCGATCCCTACGAGAAATGCCTAACATCGCTCGTTCCATGGCTCTTTGGGTAACACAAATTTTATTTCTTACTTTCTTGGTTAGTGTTAATGTCTTCGTACCATATGTAAGTACTGGCAACACGCACTGATTAAAGACTGATAAATTATAGCTGATATCACCAAAATAGTAATTACGTACAATAAACCAATTGGCTGTAGTATGACTTGAAAAATAGAACAGAAATAGGTTAGTAACATTTTAAAATCTGTGGATATTTTCCAGAACATAAATCTAACAAAGTTTGATTACAAAACAGGCAGAGGTGTTCTTTGCAAAACATTGTAATAAATTAAGAACTTTAATAATAACAATAAGTAATAAATCAAGAACTTTGTAATAAATAAATAAATAGAAACTACTGTTTTTTGGAATTTATAATATTTTATGTACCCTTCTTGATTTAAAATTTTTCATCTAATTAATTATTATTTATATAATAAAATTTAAATTTTCTGTTTTAGTTAATCTAAAAAGCCACAAGCAAACCCATCTCTGCGGTAAGCTCGAAGAACTTCCGGAAGTTGACCGACATGTATACTTCCCTGCTCCTTCGCCTTTATCGTCATCCACCTGGGTACACACCAGACCAGCTATGCATTTGCAGGGACAACCAGTTTTTTATATATCGTACCATCTGGTCGACTACTGCTATAATATTACGTTTTTGACACGAAACGGTTCCTTCGAGTTGAACCCAAAAGGAGAGTTGTTGTGCACTTTCAAGATTCATCTTCCCTATGGGAATAGAGTGGCTCTTAAGTTATGGATAGGAGATAATGAAGCTACAGGTAAGTAAAAAAAATTAGGCTTTAACAGTCTTCGTTTAGGATAGGACTGTCGTGATAGGATTGTCGCGTACTTTTTGAGACGAAACTTTTCTTCTCTTACAGCGTCTAGTAGATGATTCAGCGACTACTTCCGTCAAGCTTTCAGTTTGATCTCTGCACTTTGTGTAAATCTTAAATGTTCGGATAATCCAGTTGCATTTCCTTTCGCATGCATAAGATCTTCTTCTTCAAAAGTTAGCGTATCAACTCTGGGAGATACATACACCGCATCTATTTAATTTGCTTCCTTTAAATCGGAATCCTTTTCTACTATTGCTTAAAGTTTTTGAATAGAAAGTATCATATCATATTCAGAGAAGTTTAAATATAAACATGTTCGCCATATTTATATAATATTTAAAAATTTCAATACTAAGAACTCGTTGGGATACAAATTATAATATTACTAAACTAAATAAAAGGTTCAACCATTAAGTATGTAACTTGCTTTTTTTTGTTACAATAATAAAATACTTTTTGATGCCACTAAAAAATCGCTCTGTTGCATTTACTTAATGAATCACGCCAAAGTATCGAAAACGAAACATTGATAATGAATGGTCATAAAACTTTATTATAAACAATAACTTATTATTTATTTTTATTTTATTGATATGATACGATTAGACAACCATTCAGGAATAGAATCACATAGCAGTAAATTATTTATTGTACAATATATATATATATATATATATATATATTATATATATATATATATATATATATATATAAAATATATATATACAAATGCACAGCGATATCCCTAAAACGAAATAGACGGATAATTAATAGAAGAACACGGCGAAGGAAAATACAAGGACACGCTTCTTGTCTAGGGGTCCGTCAATGTCCGTCAGACAAACAATACTAGACCACGGATAAGGTATTGTTACATATAGGATAAACAAAGGGTATAAGTCTAACATTCTTTTTAAGCAATATACTGTGCCTATACACGCTCATGAAAGTTTTCAGTATCAGATTTATAAAGCTATGCATGTGTCTGGCAAAAATTTACTAATGTCTTTTAATATTATTATTTTACCGAATATCGGTTACATATTGAAACTGTTATCAGTTTTACCTCTATTTACATCTATTTTACCATCATTACAAAAAACTAAAAGATTATACAAAAATATATATTAACAAAAATTATGGCATAAAGAAGCTACGAGCGAATTGGTAGGGTCGTGTTATGAATTAGCAGGGTTGTCCAACTGGCGGCCCCCGGGCCGAATCCGGCCCGCGAGGCTATTTGTTGTGGCCCACGTAAGATTTTCGAAAAGCATATTTTTTCTTTAAATGCCACTGTAAAAACAGATTTTTTAATTTATTTTATATTTTATGGTTTAGCTGTGTTTTTACATCACAAGTACTGTACAACGTGCCGCTTCGCGGACGTGTACCGAACACAATCGTCCTCCACCACTATGAGAACTGCACTGATTACTGTGCATCACAGTTCACGCAGGCCACACCTACCACTGCTTACCATCCGTCGGCAGCCGCTATCGTCAGAGAACTACGAACGCAGTGTTCGTAGTTCTCTGCTATCGTGCCAGTGTGCTACTAACTAACAGTGAACTTGATTAATTATTTGTCTTGCTTCCTCTTATACAATAATGAGCGTAAAACCAATAAAACGGAAAATTGATAGTGAGAACAGAATTTATAAAGAAAGTTGGGAGAGTGATTACTTGATTGCTAACAATAATGGAAAGTTGCAGTGCTTAGTGTGCATGAATGTCGTTTCAGTCCCTAAAGAATATAATGTGAGAAGACATTACACAACAGTGCATGAAAATAAGCATGCTACGTACACAAATGAAAGTCGGCGTGCGCTAGTTGCAGATTTGAAGAAAAAGCTTAAACAGCAAACTGGTATGTTCAGTAAAATATTACACTCTCAAACGCATTCTTTGCATGCATCTTATGCCGTGTCGCTTGAGCTGGCAAAGACAAGAAAACCTTTCACTGATGGCAATTTGATAAAAAAATGTGCTGTTGAAATGGCCAAAGCTTTCGGTGATTCTAAAATGGCGGAGAAATTTGAGTCAGTGCCACTTTCACATCAAACCATACAAAGAAGGATTGTTGCTATGGTTGAGCAAGTAGAAAAATCTATGCTTAGCCTGGTTAAGAAAAGTTCATATTTCTCACTTTGTTTGGATGAAAGCACTGATCAAACCGATGTTAGTCAGCTGTTAATATTTGTGCGCACTACTTTTGATGATTTTACCAGTAAAGAGGAGTTATTTGATATTTGTCCTCTTTATGGAACAACGAAAGGAAAAGACATCTATGAGGCTGTGAAGAAAACAGTTGACAGAATTGGACGCTTTGATAAATGTTCAGCCATAGCAACAGACGGGGCCCCATCAATGACAGGTAAAAAAATTGGATTAGTGGGTCTGCTTCGAGAGAATGGTGTCACTTGCCCAACAATTCATTGTATTATACACCAGGGAGCTTTATGTGGAAAATCAGTCAAGGAAGTTCAAGTTTTCCAAACCGTGATTAAGATTATAAATATGATTAGAGGTGGAAATCGATCTCTTTTTTACACAGACAACTTAAGCAGTTTTTAGTGGAAACAGAGGCTGAGTATGGAGACTTGCTAATGTACAACCATGTAAGGTGGCTGAGTGCAGGAAAGTGCATGGAACGATTTTTTGCCATAAGAAAGGAAATCCCTGCATTCCTCAACAAATACGTTTCATCTGACACAACTGAACTGGAAGAGAAGTTTAAGGATCTAGAATTCTTAAGACAGTTAGCTTTTATAACAGATCTGACTAATCATCTTAACATGTTAAACTTGAGTCTTCAAGGAAGAAACCAGACGGTTTCAGATTTGATCGGAATGATAAACGGATTCCGGAATAAGCTGAACGTGTTTGTACGTGCTTTGGAAAATAACAACCTGACACACTTCCCTAGCTGTCTGCAAATAGCAGAAGAATTCAACGGTAAGGAAAATATTGAGTTTTCATCCTGCATTTCACAAATTGAACAAGTTATTGATGAATTCAATACAAGATTTGAAGAAATTGAAAGTCTCAAAAGTAGTGTAGTACTTTATAATAACCCTCTTGGAGCAACCATTGATGATCAACCACCCAACTTACAGCTTGAGTTATGTGATCTTCAAGCAGACATATTCCTAATCACCAGACAAGAAAAGGGACCTGAATTTTTCAAATTATTGTCAAAGGAGAAATTCCCAAACCTGCGAGATTTTGGACTGAAAATGACGTCAATGTTTGGAAGCACTTATACATGTGAAAGTGCCTTTTCCTCCATGAAATACATAAAAAATAAAAACAGAAGCAACCTTACCAATTCTTCCTTAAGTCATCTTATGAGAGTATCTACAACTGAACTGGAGGTGGACATTTCTTCATTGGTGGATGAAGCCGATCGACCACAGTCCTCACACTAATTGGATACATCTTTTTCGTTGCTTTTGCAATGTTTGTCTTTATTATTGAAAAGTGTTATCAATAAATTTTCCGTTTATAAAAAAATATAGTTGTTGAGCAATAAAAGAAATAATACTCTTTTTTGTTTTAATTATTTTTATACCTCACTTTATTTTGTTATTACTTGTAACAAAATTATTATATGGCCCGCGACAACATGCAAGGTTTTAGTTTTGGCCCTTGAGGCATTGCAAGTTGGACACCCCTGAATTAGATGCTGGTAGAGTAATTCATTTGGGCAAAAGTAACATTCGGTCAACGTATGATCGTTTTAGAAAAACATTGACAAGCAAATTTTAGTTCCAACAGATCGCCAAATATTAAAATAGTTTTAATTAATAATTTTAGTATAAAATTACTAGTAACAAAAAATTTTTTTATCTGTCTCGATTATGTTTCGTAAAACAAATTTAACATTGATTTTTAAAAATTTCTTTATATTCGTTTTACATGTGTCGATAAAATAATTAAAAATATCTCATGCAGCATCTAATCTAATACGAATTTTCGCACAAGCTTCCCTTGCTACATTAATTATGTTATACAAACAATCCCTAGGGTTTGTTGAATGGGAATGTGCACTGGTATTTACTATTAAAAATTACTTAAAAACTTTTGTACTCAGCATAAAACATACTTAAGAACAGAAGGCGCTTTATTTGCGATTTATTGCCAAAGTTAAGTAATAGTGAAGAGGTATCAACATAAAATCCGATTAAGACTGCAGCTCTCACTTCTTGACTGGCGGTATACTTTGCTTAGGTCTATGGACGTGCCCAATAAATACAAATCTTTTAATATTTTAACAATAGTTGCGCAAGGTTTTGCGACCTTCCTTTACAATTAGGTAATTGATGTAATATTCATAATAAAATTATTATTTGAATTTGAATATTTCTTACCTGGTAATTATTCTGTTAAATATAACAATTCCATTGTATTTACTAATATAAACTGAACTAATATTAACTGAAATCAACTTGAATTGAGTTATTTTATATTTATAAAAGGGACCCAGTATTCGATTTCTCTTAGCCTTGTACTCACTATTATAATCCAAGTCAAGTTTTTAAAATAACAAATTTATAATTTTTGTAATAAAGCATTTTCATATTTTCAATATTTAAACATTTAAAAAATATATGTAGCATTTTTCATATAAAAAAGCTTGCACGTCATTCAAGATTTACGTCGTCAGAACCCCACAGCGTTGCCAAATCATCAGAATAGTTAGTAAGTGAGGAATTTTTAAAATATCAACTATTTGTCAAACTATTATATTAACAGTAAATACACGTAGTTTTAAGACTACTGCAACATATTAAAATACATAAGAGAAGATTTTAATACAAAATTATAGAATCTAAATTTTAAACTTTTAGGGCTGTAATAGTAAAAACGTCCAGCCATTATTGTTTGTTCAAAATAATATATCTTATGCTTATCAGTTTTCTACAGAATATTTATTTGTTTTGGCATATCCAAATCACAATACATAACAATAATTAGTTTTTAAAGCTATTAGTCTAAATTTCATATGTATTTATAAATACAATTTATTAATATGTAATATATTATGATCAAATTGTGTAAGAAATCAACACATAAACAAAATTTCTTTTCTAAAAAAGCGGCAACACTTTATACAATTTTGCCACACGCTTAACTGCCAATAAAATTTGAAGTATTTCCGTATCAGTTGTGTACAATTGTCTAATATATTTAAATAAAATTATCATTTTGTGGAATATTAGACTTAAAGAGTTATTTCATAAAATTTGTATTAGTAATAACAAATGTTTTTGGTTATTTACTCAATATAATTCTAAAATTTCCAATATAACGATGATTACAGTTTTCTTATTATTACACCTATGATGTAATTAGTTTAATAGTAATAATAAGTTTTCTTATTATTACACCTTATTATGTTGACGCCTATGAAAGATCGAGCAGTTCCGTATGGGTTCCATATTATTAGCTATGTTAGGAAAATTTCAATTCTAAGGTTGATGTTCTGGAATTTTTAAATACAAGTGACGTCAGTTTGTATAAATCGTGACGTGCAAGTGTTTTATATTGAAAAATGATATAGGTATTAGTTTATTGGCACAGCGTAAAATTTCAAAATGTTTTTAATTGGGGTAGTTAAGAAAACAATGACTACACTGGTAAAAATATAGTAAAAATGTAGTAGAGTACTTTTGTATTATAAATATAAACCAGGGGCTAATAAAGATTTATGAGACCCACAATAACCAAGAAAATTGGAGCACAAAGATTTAGAGGGTTGGTTGGACATATTTTACGGAAAATGTAAAGGAAAATAAATGGAAGAATAAAGGAAGCAGAGAATAAATTTTAAAAGGTAACAGAAGGTGAGTACCTTGGAGTAAAAGCTACAATTAAAGGAGGCGACGAGAGTGAAATAGATAAGTGGTTAAACGGATAAACCAGGAGCTAATGGAGATTTATGAGACCCACAAAAACCCAGAAAATTGGAGCACAAAGAGTAAGATGGACCTATTTAACGAATAACAAAAGAAAAAAACGTCCAAAGAGTCATGCAATCAGGAGAATAAGAAAAGAAAAGAAGAGGGAGATCACGAAGAAAAAGGTTTAACCATCCGCATCAACATAGAAGAAATGGGAACCAAAGATTGGAAAAAAACATCAAAGGGTCGTTACGGCCCGTAGTACTATTTATCAATTTAAATAAAGTAATTGTGTACCTGTTGAAGTTGATTTTGTAAAGTTAAGACATGTTGAATAGATTATTGTCTGCATCTTTTCACTAAATGCAAAAGTTGTATTACCAATTACTTCTCTTATTTAAGTAGACAACATGTTGAAAAAACATTAATTAACCATTTCAGTACCGCTTTTTGTCATTAAATGAAAAAATTTATCTTATTCTGATTTTTCTGTACAATAATAGTATTTTCATCTTAAAAGTAAAGGTAGCTATAGGTGCTGTGGATAATTTTCAATGTTATCAATATGCACCTTAGTAAGAGGTCTAATTTCAATTTTTTTGGCATTTTGAAGCTACTACTAAACTAAACGTATCGTTTGAAGGTCTTTCACGTTTTCGGTTTTTGAAATAGTTGACTTTTATGAGGGCTTCACCAACTTTCACCGTAAAATGTAGAAGGTTCATGATATTTTTTTGTGGAATTTCTAAAGTGTGCGTGTCTTGTTTATACTCTCATCAAGAGTTTGCTAGAACCATGCCAACTACATGAAATATTAGTCGAACAGTACACTTTCTGCAACGATTTTCTGTTCTGTAAAATACAATAAGATCATCTGTTTTACTTATGCCACACATAGACTTATTACATTTTGTATTACTTTGGGTCGACTTACGTCAATAAAACATTTTGTTTTTTTTATTCCAATGTTTTACAGCATCTTCTGTACCAACCCCAACAAAGTTGGATACCATTATCACTGGAACATTTGTTACGTTGATCCTCTTTCGTTTTTTGAAAATTGTTTTACATTAGTTAGAGGTGGTTTAGAAAATCTATTGATCTTCGCAGTACCAGCAACAAGTATTGATTTTTGGTTGAGAATTTGTAAAAGGGTATAGCTCGTAAAATAATTGTCATAGTACAATGCATGTTTATTAGGTTTAAGTATTTTTGATAATTGCAATACTGTCCATATTTTAAATAAAATGGTTCTATTTCTGTGGTAATACCTTGATAGATTAGAAAATTGTAAATCAATCCAATTTCATCACCTAATACATAAAGGTTTACTCTCAATGGATTGGGTTTGTTATTAATGTATTGCTTTATAGACAATCTACCTTTGAAGGACATGATTTGTTCGCATATGCAAACATTTGTTTCTCTATGTAGTTCTCTACATTTTTTTAGGACTGATTTGAAAACTGGTCGAACTTTTCATAGTTTGTCGTTGCTCTGTGTGGGTTTCAGATTTTCAACATAATGTAAATGGGTATAAAGTTTGAACAAACGATTCAATATTATTGTATCTGGAAAAATATAAATTTTTCAAGATTTGTCCCAATTCATTCGCAGCGTTGGAAATTTTAGACAGCCTGTTAGAATAACAGCTCCAAAAAACGATTTTATTCCTTGCAGGTTACATAGTACAAATTTCTCAAGATCAGCAAAGCATACCTATGCGTGCATTGAACGAATTTTTACAATAAACTTTCGGGGAAATATCTCAGAAAATATGTAACTGAATATTCCTCAGAACAGTTTTCATTAGATACCCGAGCTATTGTATTAGGTAATTGTCGTGTTACATATTGAACATTTTGTAACCATTTTACATATTTCCTTAGAGTTAGGAAGTTACCATAGTTGCTATCGTTTTCGCCTTGTTCATCATCATCCTCCTTTTCTTTCTTATTATCCTCTTCCTCTTCCTCATCCTCCCCTTTTCATTTTCATTTTTCGTTTTTATTTTCAATTCATTCATTTTATTTCAGACAATTCTCTGTCTTACTTGCTTCTTCTTCGCCGTCACTGTCATCACTAACACATCTATGTCGGGTTTTTCTAGCTCTTCTAGCAGTTTCTTCTCCGTTAAATATTGGACCCATTTTCCTCTAAAAATAAAAATAACACTTGGTCATTTTGGATACGATTGTGCTCATCAAATTTGAGGTACACTTCTATATTTGAAAAAAGTCAAATTTAAAAAAATATATTTATAATTAGTCAGACGTAGCACAACTGTCAACATTGCACTATAATATAAACCGCAATTGACTTTTATTTAAACTGATATTTGAAGAAACAAGTACACTTGCCTCTTACGAACAATGCAAAAGCCGCCATATTGCTTTTGCCCTTAATTTTCTTTTAGGTAAAAACCATCCATGCGTCATCTGGTTACAAAACGCAGAAGTACAATACTTATAGAATATAAATTTCTAACTGGTGTTAGAAATATTTATATATTTTTGTAGAATTATATATGCTTTCAAATTAATGGGTACAATTATACCCACCATAACTGAAAGGGTTAATTTAATTTAATTTTTCTTTTTTTACATTTTGGCTAAAAAATCTTACCATTAACCTATTTTTCAGGTTCTCCTGAGACAACTGTAAACTTTCAAGATTTTAGAAACGGCCAGGAGAAGTGCGATGGGTTACTCATCCAACTACAGGATGGGACCTCCTCATGGGCTCACTGTACAAAGTCAGGAGATGGACAAAAACAAATCGAGATTGTCTCTAGAGAAAATAGAGTGGTAAGTTAACTTCTTTTGGTATAGATTGTCTACAGTCAGGAATAAATAGCATTTGTATCAATATCACTCATAAAATAAACAATACAACCATATAGATTTTAAGACTCTTTTCACTGAAATTAATAAAGCTATACACAGTTTGTCACTTCCTGTTTTACAACACCATTTTCAGTACACCTCAAAAAAAACAACAATTTAACTTTTTTCCCTAATTGAGCTTGATAAAAAAATAGTTTAAAAGTCAAACATAACCCTAAGAACATTTCTAATTTCCTCTTTGATCATGAAGTTTTCTGTCTCTGAATGTGTCTAAGGTTTTGTAACGCACTGTGGTTCCAAACCTGTTTATGCTTTTCTCTAAGATTAAAACTAAATGTCCTTTTGCGTTTCTGTAGTATATCTATCCAATCATACATAGAAATTTTTTATACTAATACATAGCTGCGTTTTTCAAATAAAATTTGTGGGTTATCCTGTATGAGGATATATCGCACAATGTTTAATTTCTCCGACTAATTAATTTTCTCGTATAGTCATTTAAATGAAAAATTAGTCAGTATTTTATTGTTTCAGTATAAGCTGTGTCATAACTACATAAAATGTGGTAATTTGCAGATATAGACTAGCTTCTAGGACTGTTATCTTGACTTACGGTGTTCTGCTTAGGCTTGAATAGTTTAAAAATGGACTTAACCTCTTATATTGTTAACATTTTGCTAATCCAATCTGTCATAGTTAGATATATCGCAAGAAACCTTTGCCTCTTAGTTCTGCTTATTTGTCAATATTATGGTGTGTTAATATTTGTATTAACCCCCTCTGTGACTCAGTGGTAAGAGCGCCCACCTTTAAACCTAAGGGTCGTGAGTTCGAATCTCATCTGGGTGGAGAAATTTTTGTTTATTAAAAATTAATGAATGAAAATAATTTCTATCCTTGTGCGATCGGTACTCACCGGAGGGACCGCAGACGTTCGGATACAATTAGCAAAGACAATGACGTCGACTTTGCTAAGTATCAAGACAATTACTCTACACACACACACACTACACTAGGTACCTGACTGTACCATGCCAATGGTCTTAGTTGTCGAGGCATTAATTCAATAATAAAGACAAATATTTGTATTACTAACGATTTCTCTAAATAATTTAAATATATTTTTTATTTAGAAACATATAATCTACATCAATCACATAGGGTTATTAGTGAAGTAACATACGTACATACGAGTTTGATTTTTTTACATTAAATGGACGTATATGAACATAAATATTTTAAATAATTTAATACATGTTCGGTGTTTACAGTTAGAGTGGTTTTGATGTCGTCTGAGATTCCATATTTTCTTCTTTCTTCTTCGTAGTACTGGCAATCAATCAGAAGATGATCAGTGTGTCCAATTCTTAGATAGTTAATTATAACTTGGATTGATTATTCAAAATGGTCTTAACAAGAGGAGAGATTTCATTTAATTTGTTTTCTGCATCTTTCCAGTAGTCCTGCCATACATTCATAAATTGACCTTCAATTAGGTTTTTAAGATCGGTGTATGAGTAGTTTCTTAATGTTGTTATATATTGTGAGTTTATTCGACTTTTATTGGCTAGTTTGTCTACTTTTTCATTTCCAGCTATACCTACATGGTACATGCAACGGTATCCCAATAAATGCTACTTCTTTCAAGATGATTGAATTATGTTAAACTCATTTTTTATTGCTCAAAACATTGGATTCGTAGGGTTTATTTATTTTACACATTTGTTTTGAAGAAAATTAATAACTCCAAAATGGCTATTGTCTCACCTGTGATAATGCAACAGTTTGTAGATTTGGATATACTGTGAGTAGTGCATCTACAGTAGTAAAAAGCAGCATGTTCGTCACGAGTTTTAGAGGCCCCAGTGAAGCTATGGAGATATTCAGGATAATGAGATAAAACTTTGGGGTATATTTGTTAATGATCGGATTTGTAGTTGATTTGGGGTATTTTGTGACGGCTGTCAATGGTAAGTGATTGTATTGTCCATGGTGGAAAATTTACACATATTTATAGAGATCTTTTTAGCTAATATATATTAAAGTGAGAAGATTATAGTCGTTCTACAAGGAAGTGCTATTTTTAGTTTTTTTTTAGTTAGTTGTTGGCGTCTTGTATATAAAGGTGGTTATTTCGCTAAAACTTGTAAGCTACTGGTAGGAGTAGTTCTAAAGGGACCCAGTGCTAATCTCAAAGCTACAGATTATATGCCGTTTAGTTTCTTGAGGGGCGTTTTTCCTGCTTGCGGCACCATAACATATGTAACTGTAATCTAATTTACTTTTAATAAGTGATTTGTATAGGTTAATTAATGTTTTTAACTTGGCACCCCCAACTTTGTTAGGCATCCTTTATTTTGACATGCTAAATAACTTAATGTTAAATTAATTTCATGGTGAGTTTTATTTTTTATTAAAAATGATGTATTGAGTTTTTTACACCAAAAAATTAAATCCAGTTTGTAATGCCTAGTATTGAAGTTAACATAAGTTGTAACATATTTGTAGCCTAAACTAGGTTATTAGATCTAGTGTAAATACCAATATCATCTTTATAAATAATGGCTTTAATAGGAGCTCTAATTTCTTTTATGATACTATTAAAAGCCAGGAAAAATAGAGTTGGACTTGAAATGAACCCTTAGGGAATTCCATTCTCTAGAATTTTCGGAGACGTGTGATTTCATTTATTCTAACTTGTATAAAACGATTAGTTAGGAATTTTCTTATGAATGCAAGCATAGTTCCGTCGTCCGAGAGTTGACCCCTGAAAACTATACGAACAAGCTGAATTTTGCCGACAACATTAATTTTGGGACCCTAAAAAAGATCCAAAAAATTTTATCACTTTTACCGTCAGGCTTTCTTCTAAAATCCTCCTCATAGGGGATAAAAACACAAAAAATCGATTTATCAAGAATATGTACGCCGTAGAAAAAAAAATGTTTTAAATAAAAATGTAACTGAGATAATTTTAAACAAAAATGTTTAATAGCACTTTTTGTAACGAATAAACGTTTTCTAAGAGAAAACGTTGTTTCTCTTAGAAACAACGCTTAAAGCGACCGTCGATTTTGAATGTCAGTTACGTGTGCGAAATCAATGTTCAATAAAATTTGTATTAGCTCGACGGTAAAAATTCGATAAATACTAAATATATTCGATATATAATTCGATATATAAATATACTCAGTTTTTATTAAGCTGTTAAATATATAAACATATCGTGAGATCAATAAAATTGATCACTTTCATTGACCAATCGTAGTAAAATTTCTATTTATATAGATCAATCTTTAAAACCTACGACATGAAATTTTAATTTTGTGTTGAACAACAAATGGCAACAAACATGAAGCATTGGAAATATGAAAAAAACGCAGAATTTATGGTTTTACTTTTCAAATGATCGTACGTCATACCAAAGCCTCTAAGAAGACGGTTTGGGTGTAGTTTATAAAGAAAAGTTGGGCTCTTTTAAAAAACGTACTAGTTTTATGTTAAAAAAAGAATTTACACGTTTTAGACTGTTTTTTATGTGAACGTTAAATCCAGCGAGCATATTTCAAATGCATCATATTTGTTGCCATAATTTAAAATTATACTTTCATGCTAATTTTGAAGGTTAGCGTCTAGTAATTGAAAATTTATAGTGCTGGTCAATAAAAGGCAGTAGATTGTATTAAACTCATCAAAATCCAAACATCGTGCCACGTTCATTTATTTAACGCCTTTATAAAATTTAAGTTTACCTTATAGCTACCTTCTAGCTACCTAGCTGAACTCTAACTTTAAAACGCATTTTGATTTATGTCGATATGACACTTGGAACAAGTGATATCGAATTTTTACTATCTAGCTGATACAAATTTTATTGAACATTAATGTCTCTCACGCAACTGACATTCAAAATCGACGGTCGCTTCAACCGTTTTTTCTGAGAGAACGGTTCATTCTATACAAAAAGTGCCAATTAACATTATTGTTTCGAATTATCTCAGCTTTATTTTTATTTGATAAATTTTTTTCTACGACGTACAAATTCCTCTTATTAAATCGATATTTTTGCGTTTTAACCTCGGATTGGATACCTACAAGGGGATTTTAGGGAGAATCTTAGAGCTAAAAGTGGTACTGTTTGCATTTTTTTGAGCTCATCGTCATTGGCTCTACAATACATGGTGGGTCTTGGCCTGCTCAAGGATGAGTCTCCATTCTCACCTAATCTTCGCCTTGACTTTCCAGTTTCGTACTCCCAGCATTCTCAAGTCTTCCTCCAAATGATCCTTAAATCGTGCTCTGGACCTGCCTCTCCTTCTCACTTCATCTATTCTTTGATTATAAACATGTTTTGGCGGCTCCATTTCATTCATTCTCTCCATGTGACCTAACCACCGCAGCTGGTTTATTTTGATGTACCTAATAATATCAGGTTTGTGGTAGAGGCGGTAAAGTTATAAAGAAATTATAGCGTCTGCGCCATAATCCGCCATCCTGTACTCCTCCATAGATATGTCGGAGCATTTTACGCCCAAAGCATCTTAAACGTTCTTCATCGCTCTTTGTCATCGTCCATGTTTCCGACGCGTATGGCAGGATGGGCTAAACAAGAGTTCTGTATATCACTAGTTTCGTTCTTTTTGTAACTAGGCTTGTTGTTAAAAAATTTTTTAATCCATAATAGGCTCTATTTGCCAGATATATCCATCTGTTATTTTCTACACTTACTGCATTATTCTGATTAGTTTATGAGCCTAGGTATATAAACTCTCTTCCTCTTTCGAATGTATATGTTCCGATCGTTAGATCTTCGGGTTGTGCTACTTATATATTTTATAATTTGATACTTTCATATACTTCGTCTTAGTAGTGTTAACCTCTAGTCATGAGAAGGAGGAGCCAGATCTTTTTTGAGCTCCCAAAATTAAAAAATCGACAAAATTCAGCTTATTCGCATGATTTTTAGAGATTGACTGGCATTCTCCTCTCTGACGACTGGAGTTCATGTTACCTTAAATTCCATACCTACTAAGTGTTGCTAAAATAAAGTGTTTCCATATTTTATCAAAAGCCCGTTTTATTTTAAAAAGTATTGCTAATATCTTTTGATTGTTTGCAAAGGCTTCATTAATTAAGGTCTGTAGTGAGATATGATTATCCAATGTAGATTGTTCCTTGCAAAAACCACTTTGAAAGGGGGTAAGTATGTTTCTAAATACCATGTTAGAATAACATTTAAATTTTTTTCCTGTACTTTGCACATGCTGCATGTTAGAGAAATTGGATTGTACGATGAAGGCATTATTTTGGGCTTATTGGATTTAATGGGAATTAAAATATTGGGAATAGTAATTGCCTGAGACCTGAGTTTTGGAAATTTATGTTTCAAAAACAGGTGTTGAATAAGTCTAACAGTATTATTTTTACTGTGAAAGGCAGATGTTTTATGAATATTGGTGAGATATCATTGTGTCCTGCAGATGTGTTTTTGAAGTTTACGAGAGACGTATTAGAAGACGTTTAGAAGAAGACGAAGTGTTTGGATTATTTTGAGATATGTTTTTTATGGAGTCGGTTCTATAGATTGATATAATGTTTTAAGATAATAATGATGTGGTTTCGGATAAATCTAAAAGGATAATTGAAGGGGTTTGGTTTAAAATGTGAGTGCATTTTTAATTAGGATGATTGATTACCGTTTTTGGTGATCAATGGTTTTACATTTGGAGCAGCTGAATTTTTATATGAAAAGGTATGGCCGGTAGAAAGTATATTATCATGAGTTATGCTTAACTAGTAGGAATGACTAAGTATTAAATAATATGTTATATATGTTAACTTAGATATAGCAACGATTAATTAGAAATAGGCAGAAGTTTGTAAAATCCAATCGAAATAACACTGTTATTTTATTTTTATTGAAATCTATATTTCAAAATTTAAAATATAGTTGTCTTTTCTTGCCTCTGCGTTTAACAAAGTTTAAAAAAATAAAATACCACCTACCACTATCAATCTAATAATGTAAAATCTTTTCAGGTGCTGAAAGTCCGAATAAGATCCTCTTCAGCAAAAAGCAGCACATTTGCTTTGAAAATGTCATACCGCGCGGAACCAGTGGAAAGTGTAGTGGGGTTGTGCGATTTTGGTTGGGTGGTACTGAGACAGTTTTGTATCGGAGCAATGGAAGGGTTAAAGCTACCGTGGGCGCAGGCGGAAATGGAATGTGCGCGAAAAGGTGGCCACCTGGTGAGCATCAGGAGTGAAAGGGATCAACACATCATCGACAATTTGCTTGTTAATACGTAAGTGTTTAGTAATTTTTTTAAGGTGTAGGATAAAACATGATCCAAGATTCTTAAATATCGTCGAAGATGGCGACAAAATTTAGATTTAATTTAAATATTTTAGTACTTTAATTCAAACCGTTTTTACATTTATTTATTGACATATAGTATATCATATTTATGTAATGCATCTTTGCATGGTCTACAGGTTTTTTAGTGTCAACTATAATGCTTTGACAAAAAAAAATGTAAATTTTTTATGGTATCAAGTTCAAAATTTTTAATCTTTTACAAACTTATAATACGACTTCAAGATACCACAAACATACACAATTCAGAAGGTATTGATAAAAATATTTAATATTTTCCCAAACAGGCTGCTCTGGACTACAATAATTATAAAACATTCTTACTGACAATGAAATATAAAAATATTATCAATGGAGTTCAGATAAATATTATATATTTGCATATTGACATATAAAAGTTCATACCTAAATTTTCTCTTAAAATGAATGTATATATAAAAATGTTTGCCTATTTGTTTAGTTGGGTCTTATTATGATGCATATTTGCCAAACACTTATGTATTTCACAAACAAGATATCTTTTTAGATACAGTTTACCAATGGAAATTATTCCAATGTTCCTTGGACCTTTGACAAAAAAAATCTTTCTCATGGATTGTAAACATATACTTTGTAATGTTTTTATTAATGAATTGTAGATAATTTCAGTAGATTTTTTTATAAAACCAATACATTTCTATAAAAAAGATCTTACCTAGTATTTGTTTCTTAAACAAAGTAATAACTTCACCTTTCAAAGCAATCCATTTCGGATTACTTTGAAAGGTGAAGTTATTAAAACATTAAACACAATATTAAATTAATCTGCCATCCTAAGCAAGAAGGTATTACCTCCATAAATGTAAGTTTCGAAATAATGCAGATTTTAATAAACAGGGCTGGGCCACTATGAAAATATTTATGGATTCTGGAATTGTTAACTACGTTGTAGTTATTTTCTATATCATTTAATCAGTTTATTTTTTTATATTTTTATAAATTTTAATGAAAATGGCGGATACTGCTCTTAAGCAAGGTATATTATTACAACCTGTAAGAACAAATTACGTAAAAAAGCAGTACTTAACTCAAATTAGTTTGAGGTTACTGCTTTTTAGTGTCATATTTTTTTAACAGAAAGCACGTTAACAACAAAAATCAATTTTATTTTATTAACTTTATTAGTTATAAACTTTATTATAACATTATTAAGCTTAATTCTACATTTTGTTGAAAAACAAAAAAGTAATCAAAACATATTATTGAACATCAAACATTAAACTCCGATGTTAAATCTGTATCTGCATCATTGACGAAAATGCTCTGCCAAAATTGTTTTAGATTTTCAGGAATTAATGTAACCAAATTTTGCGAAATTGCTAGCTTCCTTTCTTCTGTAATTCCTCTTGATTTTGAGAACCTGTCAGAATGCTAACAGGTTCTTTGAAGCCAGACTTGGTTAATTTTAATTTAAAAAAAACTTATTTCTTTTGTTTCATTAGAACCAAAACTTGTTTTATAAAATAAAGTAAAGATATCTCGCTTAACAACAACTTCAACTATTTCTTTCAAGTAGGGTCGGGGTGTTGTTTGGTTTCTCTTCTCTTCTCTTTGTAACAACTATTTTGCTTACCACAGGGTAAGAATATGGGGGACAAGATTGGGCAAACAAAATAATCGAAACAAGTGCATACGACACTCAGTTGGTTATTGGAGAGCTGGGTCGTGGATAAGTTGAAATAAAGGGTTTCGGATTGGGGTATCTACTACTTGAAACTAAGGAATACTTACATAAATCTCCTGGGCAATTGATAGGACAAAAGATCAAAAATAAACTGGGGACACCTCAAGAAATTTGTTATAGGGCGCCACTTGAAGGATCCTAGCTTACAGAAGGAAAGAAAAAATTCTTCCCTAGTACCTATATAAAATAAAAAAAAAAGGTTAGGAGATTTTTCTAAATAAAATAAAAAAAAATAGATTAGGGAAACAAATCTAAATTTATTATTGTCTCAAACAGTTTTCAAAAATACAGCTTATAAAGCAATACAACTTACAGCAACAAAGGCATATTATATATGACAAAATATGTCAAATACAAATGACAAAAAACTTACATATCTGTTAACAAAAGGTTACAAAATTCTTTGAAATGGTTCCTAGTAGATAATGTGGCCAAATTTTATGGATATACTTTTATAAAGAATAAAATTTAATCTTTACTACAAATCAACATAGATTAAAAATCAAACTGTCATACGTCAAAACAAACATTTTTAAAACAGGATAAAATTATGACATGACAGTTTAAACCAGGCCCTAACATAATATAATTACAAATATTTTTTTTTTTAAATAATTTATAAAAGAAAGCAAATTTTGTCTTTTTAAAAGAAAATGTCTATTTTTACTTTAAAAATTAATAACGTAAATGTTACCTCAGTTCACACATGTTAACTTAAACTTTTGAACAACTGGCTAACTTCTGCGGGGTATCTAACTGCACATCAACGGAAAGCTCTATTGGAAGCTGAAACTGGCACATCCAAATCAAAACTGCTCCAATATTATTCTACATGAGGTAAAAAGGGCATCTCGGAAAGGAACTGGATTTCTCAAAAAACGAAAAACAAAGCAGGAACTAAACTTGTTCACTGCTCAAACATCATAAATCTTCAGCCAAAATAAAAACAGTGGTTACTGGTCACTCTTTTAGAAACGACATATTACTTAGAGTGAAAATTCCACCATTTTGGCGAATGAATGCCGGCTTACCACATCACAATTAAAACGACCTTTCGCTGCGAGCAATTCTTCATCACTCCTCGCTCACCCTCTCGATCTTAATCTGCGGATAGTAACCGCCTCTTTTCCCCGCACAAAACCATTCCATCTTGTCCAATCAACAAATTCTTTACTAAAACTCGTTAAAAACTTCCGGCGTTACTGCGCTTCAGAAAAAAATAATACCAAGGTTGCAATATTTTTCTGGGAACGTTGAAGTTAAAAAGCCATAAATTGTTTTCTTTAGCAAATACGTTTTTATTTATTGAAGAATTATTGCGTATTTAAAAATCTCTACAGACAACACATTTCTAGTGTACCAGGGGCGTACTATATAGAATCGAATTTATATTATTATTTAGACATTAAATATAAAACGCTACATCTTCTCTTCCAATGGCGCTACAGCCCAAATTGAGCCTTGGCCTCCTGTAACTTCTGCCTCCAACAAAGGCGATCCCGCGCCACTCGTCTCCAAGCTCTGACGTTCAATAAGTTGTGCGCATCTGCTGTGACTTCATTCTCCCATCTATTACGTGGTCTTCCCTTTGGTCTTCTGCCCTGCATTTTACCATCCAAGGCCTTTCTCGGCAATCTGTTGTTTGGTTTATTTTGTATAAATTGATAAGTTGTCAGTCCAAACAAAAAATCCTTCAGCTACTTTTCTTTGATCTTAGCCTTTCCGGAATTAGCTGACTAAACGGAAGACACAAAATCACCAAGTCATAAACCTTTTTCATTTTGTGCAACGACTGTCCCATTTGATGGTGAAAGGTGTCAGCTGACATAAAGGTTTAAAATATCTGAAGGTAATTGATAAGTATAAGTATGAAAACGGTGCCCAATTGTTGATTTGGTCCGCGTAGTTGTCAAACCAAATGATTATATGTTCTACATCACGCATGTGCAACATAAATGCGTGAAATGTACTTATCAAGTCTTCCGTTTTTTCCTGGTATACATTTATTCCAGAGACACTCAAAGGATTTGATTTTTTGTTTCTTTCCGACGACCACAAAAGTTTCGTTAAAAACTATAATTCTTTGGACTTTTTTAAACATATCAATTCGGGGCAACATAATCACCTCCTCCAAATCAGCTGAAACACAAACTGTTCTTGATGGATCATCATACTTTGCATCAGCCCTGCACTTTACACGTGCTTTCTTAGGATTTTTTTTGTGTTGTTTACAAAAGCTATAGTTACTACAGTCCTCCGATATTGACTGTTCGGTATGTTCAGGATTGTGAAGCATAAAACTCTTGCACAGTTCGCACTCTTCATGGCCCAAGGATGCAAACGAAATATTTAAATCCTTAGATATACATTTTCCTTACGGTTCATACAAACACTTTATATTTGGATAAACTGTAATAAAATCTCTATGCATTCTTCAAATGGTGATATCACTCAGAAAATATTTCTTGAGAGGTGCACGTTCTCTGCGATAACGGAACACAGAAGGTGTATTAATTCCCTGTCTACTAGGAGTGTTTTTGTATGTTTTTCTCTTCTGTTCAATAAAGGTACGATATTCTTATTGTCTTCTGTCGCCATAACATTTGTGATGATTTTTTCGTTACTTGAATAACATATAATACACACACATTAAAAGTTTAGTAACATATTAAAATTTATATTAAAAAAATACATTACAAGACAAATATTAAAAATTTAAAAATTCTACAATATTGTAAAAAGTATAGATAACTAGAAATGTTTTTAGATTTTGTTCAAAGCATTTAAGAGTGCCAAGATGCATCTTATGTGTCACCGACATTTCACTAAACTTTTGATCTCAATGTAGCTAGGAGCATGCTGTGCGACTCTCAGGCGGGAAAAAGGCGTATGTATGTTATTCTTTAAGCGTGTGTTATGTGGATGTAGATCAGCATTCCTACGGAATGTTTACTCATGTTTTTTTATATACATTATTGGTTGTGAAATATATAGGCTAAAAATAGTTAAGATGTTAGCTTTTATAAACAGTGGCTTACATGATGTAGTTGTTGATACTTTAAACATAGTTCGTAGTATTTTTTTTTGAGATATAAAATATTAAGCAGTACTGAAGAACTGAGTGCGCCAGGCTAAAATACGTTAGTTTCAATATATGAAAGGATACAGTATCCCTTATTTTTTTAATTACATAACAACGACAACTTTGTGTCAAGGTTACTGTATCTACGTGATCTTCTCAATTTAGCTTTGGATCTAGCATCAGTCCTAAAAATTTTAATAATCAGATGAGATCATAAAACAGACCCAACGTGTTCTGTTTAAGAGTTTAGTAAATACAATTAGGACAGTCATCAACAGCACTTACAAGAGATTTGCCTTTCCTGAACCCATTTTGGACATCTGACAGTAAATTAAATGCCTCTAGAAAGCTTGTTAGTGTTTCACAGAATGCCAGTTCAAATAACTTTGCAATCTGTCTGGGTATTCAAATCCAACTATAATGTGTTAGTGCAGAACCTTTATTTTTAAAAATTGGAAATTCCTTGGATTCCTTTATATTGGAAAATTGGTCTTTTGTAAAAGATTCGTTAACTAATGTGACAAGGGTTCACACATATGGCTAGCAACATATTTTATAACCTTACAATTGATTTCATCTAAACCATTAGCGTGATTAGATGTGGTCTTACTTATAAGTGACAGTACTTCTGCAGGTATAGTTGGACAAAGAAAGAAAGTCTTGGAAAAAATTATTATGAAATAATTTGGAGTTGAGTTTTAATTATTTTGATTAATTAAATAGTTATTTACCAAGTTGGCTTTATCTTTAGTTGTCATATTTTCATTGTCATTTATTTTAATTGTATTTGCTAATGTAGGTTTATTTCTATTTTGAATATTATTGATCATTTTTAAACTTTCTCTTATTATGTTGTTGCTATTGTCAATACGTCCACTATTTCTTTGTTTTAAATACTGTTGTTTGATTTGTTGTTATTGCTTTTTAAAAGTATTATATCGTTCTGTATAAAATTGATCATTTAACCTTTTGCAAGTAATTCTAATACGTTCATTTCGCACAGCATATTATAGATTTCTTTAATATGCTTAGGAAACTTATTTTTGCTATACAATTTGGATATGTTAGAAAAAATTTTGTTACAATCATATAAAAATGATCCATAAATTGCCGATATTTTATCGTTGAAAGTGATAGCCAAATAAGTTTCATGTTAGGTTTTCCTAGATAATACATTTCGGAAAATATCCATATTAGATTTTATAAAATTACGGGTTTGAAAGGATTGATTACAGTTATGCATTAATGGGACAATAAAAGATTATGTATAATCAGAGAGAAATGAGTCAACTATTTCTTTGATTTTTAAGTCCAAACTACTAAAAAAATTATCAATAAATTTTGAAGATATGTTTGTTATCCTGATGGGAACATTAATAAAACGTTTACTGTTAAATTCAGGTAATCAATATAAACAACTTATTATCATTCTTATCGAAATTGAACATTAACATCTTAAGTTGTTTAATGAACTATTTAAAATTGATGGTTTCAGGAGGTCGGCAAATAGAGAGAATATATGTAAATCCCTTTGTATTTGGGATTTTATTCTTCCAAAACAGATTTCAAACACACCCTTTATACACCATGTATTTACATTTATTGATTCTATGACAAAATTCTGTACAACATCCTTTCTTACGACAACGCAATCATTCTAACGCAACACCAACTCTTTTTTTGTTAGTTCGAGAAAAATGTAAAATTATTTCCAAATTTGGAATTAAAGTAATACAACTATTAACGAATTCAAGCCAGTGATCATTGACGCAAAAGGTACTTACATTTTTTTGTTGTAATATCGTATCCAAATCAAAACATTTTCCAGCCAAGCCACCCTGAATATTCAAATGCATAAAAATCAAGTTCAATTCTATACTGTTCGTGACTATGGCAACAGCCGGTCTCACCGAGGATCCACTACTTCGGAAGTATGCTACTGCATCCTCTTTTTCTGAAAAAAACGGCACAAGAGCTTCTGAAGGCCACTCTTCACGCTTCCACGCTTGTTTTGAGCGGGCATGTTTTCTACGTTGAAGTACCTAAGGGTCTTAAAAGTACCCTTGTTTTGGACGCTGCCGGAAGGATTATCGCAGGTACCAGATATTAGATATAATTAGGGTTTAATGATGGTCATTGAAATTTACTTAGTTACTACTTATTAGTTTGTCAGAGAATAGTGAAAAGTGAACATGGAAATTTCAACGTTAGTAAGTAATCGTGGTAAAATTTTGCTCAAAGTGAACAGTTTTACTTTTGCTCAAGATAAAGTACTAAAATCAGGAGAAACGTATTGGAGGTGAAGATATTCACGAAAGGGCCAGAAAAGTTAGTGATCCGAAGTAATCTAGAACATAATCACGAGTGTGATATCAAGACGCTTAATAGACAGATTGTGCGTAGCAGTGCCAAAAGGAAGGCTAAGGATAATTTGACCGAAAGGCCGTCCAAAATCATACATAGTGCGTTGAAAGAAAATGTAGATTGCTTGAGCTACATGTTTGTTAAAGACATAATTTAATACGAAATCAAATATACAGTGAACGGCGACCAACCCAATTTCTCAACCCAAAACTGCCCAAAAGTAAAGAAGAAACTATTGCTGCGGTAAATATTATGAATATCAAAACAATTAAAGACGAGAATTTTATATTTGCGGTTGAACTAAGTTCTAACATTATCATCTTCTCCTGTAACACTAACATGCGTTTTCTGAGCGGCAGTGAAACGATTTATATGGACAGTACATTTAGTTACTGTGCTCAATATTTCAAGCAATTTTTTACCATACATGTATTTATCAATGGATATTATATACCATTGTGTTATTGTTTACTTCCCGACAAATCGGAACAAACCTATATAAAACTATTTAATGTTTTGAAACGCAAATGTGAAGTAATTGGTCTAAAATTCAATCCAAAAATCATTTTCTCCGATTTTGAAATTGCTATTCACAATGCTGCAAGTTTTGAATTTCCAAATGTGCACACTAAAGGGTGCCGTTTTCATCTTATGCAAGCTTGGTATCGTAATATCGGTGGTTGTGGCTTAATTCGGGAATATAAATTGGCAGTGAAATATCTAAATGGCTGAAATATATTTTTGGGCTGCCATTTTTACATCCCTCAGAAGTCGAAGAATCTTTCATATATGATTTTATAGCTATTCAACCAAAGGATTAAAAAATTGAAAAGTTTTCCGACTACTTATTCGACAACTACATTAGCGACCACGCAACATTTCCTTCGGAGATGTGGGCTGCGATGAGTGAGAGTTTATAATTAACAACTAATGCTTGTGAATCGTTCCACTCGCGTTTTAATGATAATTTTTACCATGCTCATCCAAACATTTACCATTTTATTGATGTTTTAAAAAAATTTTAAACTGAAACTTACATTAAAATTAATAGTGTCTGTAATAGTGAAAGTAATATACTTAAAGATCCAAAGAGTAGAAAAAAAATGTTCGTTAGAAATAGGATACATGAGTATCAAACTAACTGTATCGATCGATTCCATTTCGTAAAATGTATGTCGTATTTATTTCAAAGTGACAAATAAACCTTATTAAGCTTAATCTCTAGAATTTTATTACCTGACTTTCCATTTACATTTCAATTACACCCAGCGTCCAAATCATGTATGCAGAAACAGGTGAGTTTATTTTTTTCATTGTCGAATTTTAAATTTAGCGTCCAAACCATGCATGCCCCTTGTTTTAAATTATCTCTGTTTACTGTAACTTTCACAGGCTACTTCAGGCAATTTAGAGATTAAAATATTTTTGATGAGTTTGTCTGATGTAGTGGCAGGTTAGAGTCTTGTCACATGCAATTAAATAAGTCTAAGGACAGTCTGTATAGTACAATTTGTTACCTCCAATAACGAAACCCGTGCGCTTACGTTTTTGCTGCATCCAATCACCTGAATTTTCCTCTGTGTTATTCTTCCGTTCACTAAGTTGTTGCATTTCAGCCATTTTATTGTGTGCAACTCCATTGTTTATTGCAAATTTTATTTCTTGGGCAATAATTCTATTTCGTGTAGAGGTACTCTTATGTTCTTCAGTGTTTGTATTTTTATTTTTCAACTGTATTTGTTTATATTTGCTTTCATATGACCTTGCCCTTGATCAGCTATTTTGTTGGCATAGGTGACTTCTTGAATGGTCGATTTACAAACAATGTTTTTGTGCTCACTGTTGTAACCTCGGGAATCTTTTTTGGGTGGTGCTAGAAAGAAAACCAATGGAGACACTGCGGACGGTAGCCAGATGGTTGGTGGAGAGCGAGTCGTGGGTTCGAAACTAGCTTTTGGAACCGGGAATGGATCCAACGGAAGAAATAGGTAAAGATAGGATAAGAGATATTAGAAAAGATACAGAAATAAACAAAAAGATAGATGGGTAAAATTACCAAAGATAAGAGAAGATAGAAACAGGGCGCCACTCAATTTTTTGGGGTTAAGGAGAAAATTAAGAAAACCTTAAGAAAAGAAAAGAGATAAGAAAAGATATTTAGGTTCAGAGATCAAACCCAAGAAAAGATACCAACAGTAAATTATCAAATAAATCTGGTCAATGCAATATATAAACAAACAAAAAGGTTACAAGAATGAAAACATAAACCAAACCGCACTTGGCTAAGTCAATTAACTATCTCGCACTATTATTTAATAAAAAACTGAGACTTGTATGTTCATAGGTAATATTTATAGAAATTTCTTGAATGGTTCAATTACATTCAAAAATCGGCAATCTTCAGGTGAAGATATAGATGATACGTCCAGATAATGGCAGGTGATATGGTACCATACCATATTACTCGCTCAGATAAATGTAGATAAAATTACTTACAGTAGATCTTGACGAAGCCAGCTTAATTCACTGAATTTAATACTTTTCTGGTACTAAACACTGAATTTAATAACCATTAAAGGAAGTGTAGAACTATATATAATTTAATATAGTCTAAGGAAAGAAAACTCAAATATAAAGTGTATACACACTTAGAAAATAATTCTCAAAGACGATACGATAAGAAATAAAGTGAGCAAAGCGTAACACGAGATATTGGCCTTAACTCAACAACGGCCCACCAACAAGTAACTTGGTTCCACTCAAAATTTTAATACCTGTCCCTGAAAAAGGAAGAAGAAAATATTCCCCCACTCAAGAATGATAGGACAGTTGTATGTGTTTCTCAGAAGGTAAGGCCTTGACGACTATTGGAAAATTTGAGGTAAAATAATCGGTATTAACAATTGAACATAAGAAACAGACAATACTTGGGATTAAGTTTTTGTCGAAAGAAACGGGCCTTCGACGAAAATTTCCAATTTATGAAAAGGAAACTGCATACCAAAACGCATTATAGTCTTTTCATGATGAATATTATGACGGAAGGATTAAAAACCATTCCTAATTAGGGAATTCCATTTTAGCTGGGTATCTACAATATTTTGCTATCGATCATAGGCGCATCGCACGGGGGTAAAAGGAATTAGAAATATTTAATATATTAATAATAAAAAAATGTTACACTGTCGTTAATGATAGCTTCTACAACAGGTTTTGGTTGGACATTTTTATTATCCATAATTGTTGGAATATGTGACGTTTTCTGCGATACGGCATTGTAATGTTTAAAAAAATTGTAGTTTTCTTGCAAAATTTTGTATTTTTTTCCATTTCTTGGATGATTCGATTAAGAAGTTCAATTTCTCGTTCACTTTTCTTCGTACTTAACGCTCCATTTTCGTTATAAGAACTGGTGCAGTTTTTATCATTTTCAGTGTCACAGCACTTAAGCAACCTTTCATTTGCAAATTCTAGTTTTCGCTGCCCCAAACCAACAAATCATATATAAATATCTTTTCTTTGATAGTGGTATTTTTCCAACAGTATTTTTTGTAATGTGAAGAGCTTCATTCGTATCCAATCCACTCCAGAAACCGAACTGATTTGCACTTTAATTTGATATACACTTTTTAAATAACTGGTTATAAATTATATCTAAAAGTATTCTTAACTAATAACTCATTAGACTTATCAATGCAAAAACGTTGCAATTGCAAGAATTAATTTTTTAGGTAGTTGAATGAAGATCGATTCCAGCGATTTTTGTGGAATCTCCCCGTTACATAAATCAGATTAAATACATTTTGTTGATTCATTTAGATTGTCGTCTTCAGTAAATTTCAGTATTTCTGGATATATGTTCGTAGGATTTTGGTGCCAGTTTCACAGGATACTGGTAGACTTGTGTCCACCCTGGTATCTTTAAAAAGTTATGTAGTGTGGTCTTCCCATTGGCATTTTTCTGATATCTCTGTAATAAGTCTACCGTCTGAGTTCACGATGAACTGTCAATAACGATACGTCGTTTCATAAAAGTAAATTGTTTTAACTGTTTTAGATTTAGTTTTTCCATATACTTGCTACATATCTTATCTAATAAATAGACTTCCAGTATTTGACCACTAACAACTTTTTCATCACCTTTGATAATATCTGCCACACTCTCAATCGAAACTTTAATCAAAAGACTGTCAGGCAAAAGCCTATAAACCTTGAAAACTATATCTCGTTATATGTTTGAAAATATTAATTTTTACGTTTTATTTTGTACAATATAAAAAAAAAGTTCTTAAAAGGGAGCGAAGACTTAGTAAGACCTGACGTAAAATACGAATCAAATAACATGCGGGAGTATGTCTAAAAATGCACGAAAAATAAATTTGTCTAGTTTACTTAACGATCATGAAAAAGCCAGTGCCAGTAGTAACGAGTTAGAATTCACATCAACCACACGATAGATGTATGAAGATTATTATATTAGTTGTCAACGTTTTAGAACATGAATATTGATAAAGGAGACAAAAAGTTCTTAATACAGATTTTTTACATTTTTGTATTATGCCCTTCACCCAAAGATTGATTAGGCTTTGTTGCATTACCCAAAAGGTCCTCATTTAAATACCCTTTCGATGATTTATTGGTTGATTTTATGAAAGTGCGAACTGTGATAAAATACCGATTCGGTTTTCTTTGCTGCGATTATTTATACTGAAAAGGGGTCACTGTGATTTATGTTTCGTTATAATTTAGTAAGCTGGTGAATAATATTAGGGGTCTATAAGGCTTTCAGCCAGAAAGGGTAGTTTTTTGACACGTTATTTATTTCGCTTGTACAAAATTTTTTCGCGTGAATTTAAATATCTTATTTTATCTTAATTATGTTCTTATATTAAAGGCAACAGTGTTTCAATTGTTTCATTGCATGTCCTTAATGAAAAAATTATACACTTGACCAAATATTTAAAAAAAAAATTATAAATAACAGATCACAAAAGAAGTCTGACGAAAACTACAAAGAACTGTTGATAAGTGATATAAGTGAAGATGCTCTTTGTTTAAGTAAAGATCTTCATGAATGACTTAACTACACATAGAACTTAATAGCCCCAAGACTGGTTTATCAATAAGTATCATTAAAAAGTTTTATCTACTTTAATGCGGAAAGTTAATAATTATATCCTCTGAAATACATACAACTATGAGAATGAATGTAGAACGATAATGTAGAACTGTAATGTTCGGCTGTCCAAATTGAACTTGACGGGGTTTAAATTTAGTACCATTTACCAAGAAAACAGAGATAATATTTTTTGTAGTTTACTGCCAATACCAGGTTTAATAATATTTTGTATTGAGGCGCGTGTGGACTTCGAGTCTACATATATAATTTGTCGCATAAATACGGAGAAAAAACGGAGTAAAATTAAAATTGATTTTAGTTAAAATTATTACATTTTACGTTTGTTTTTGTCGTTTAGATTTCCACTACGGATATGTTTTCAAATAAGAAAAAATTAAAAAAATAAATAAATAAATAAATTAAAGGAGGCTCGGTGCTATTTATAACATGTAGACGTTTATTAATTATCGATTTTTGACCAAATCTGACAGTCTTTTCATCCGACCTAAATCTTGCAGGCATGAATGTTTTAAGTTAGGAATTATAAGGGTGGTTAAACACTTCTTCTTCTTCTTTAGTGCCTTATCCGGTCAGGATGTTGGCGATCATGAAGGCTATCATGGTTTTGTTGACTGCTCTGCAAAACAGCTCCGCTGAGGTCATCCCAAACCGTTGTCGGAGATTTTTCAACCACGAGATACGACGGCGTCCCGGTCCTCTTCTGCCAAATACTTTACCTTGCATAACGAGTTGAAGAATTCGATATTTTTCTTTTTTCCGCATCACGTGGCTGAGGTACTCAAGCTTACGTTGTTTAATTAAATTAAGAACTTATTTTTCTTTTGTTATGCGCTGTAGGACCTCAACGTTGGTGACATGGTCCACATAAGATATTTTTAGTATCCTTCTGTGTATCCACATCTCGAAGGCTTCGATTCGTTTTTCAGTGGCTTGCGTCAGTGTCCAGGCTTCAACTCTATATAGTAACACTGGAAGAACGTAGCACCTCACTATCCGCATCTTGGTTCCCAAACTGAGATCACTGCAGCACAGCAAGGATCTCAACTTAATAAATGTAGACCGTGCCATTTCAATTCTGGATCTAATCTCTTGAGCGTAGTCCCATTGTGAGTTGAGGGTAGTTCCGAGTTAAGTGAATCTGTCGACTCTCTGGATCTCTTCGCTACCTGTCATTAGTGCCCCGGGATCTAAATTTGAACGGCTGACAACCATGAATTTAGTTTTCTTAATATTAAGGTTCAGTCCGTATGTTACGCTTACAGTTTGCACTCGGTCTAGTAAGGCCTGCAGATCTTTTAGGTTGTACACTGGAGTCGTAATACTGTTGTGTTTATGTGTTTTTTTTTTATTTCGACTTAATGTGTCCCAAAATTTTAGGACATTGACACGGGAGCAAAGGTTTACAATAGCACATACAAAGTTATGATACAGAGTTTACAATAGTGAAGATTAAAAATATTCTGTAGTCTATCCATAAAAAAATTAAAAAATTGTGAAATCCAAGAAGTCATTACAAAAATAAACAAAAATAACACCCAGTTATGATCTTATTACAGATCTACTACTAAAATCTAATCCTCCTCCTCAGTCCTAATCTCTTTTAGGATGTGGTGACACCATCAGGCCTTCACAGTTTTTTTAGGATTTCCCTCTATCCTTCTCTGTCCTGGGTTAGTTGTTCGGCTTCATGTAATTCTTGGTTAATCAATGTTTTTGTTTGATCTACCCAACGGCTTGGAGATCTTCCCCTAGATCTTTTACCCTCAACTCTACCCTCGACTATCAGTTTTTCCATCGTTCCTGTTTTTCTAGCAATGTGTCCAAAATACTGCAAATATCTCTGATGTATTTGTTTAAGCAATCTATCCTTTACTTTAAGTTGTTCTACTATCGATACGTTAGTGCGGTGATCAATCCAGGATATTCTCAACATACGGCGGTATACCCAAATTTCAAAAGCGTCCAGTTTATTTTTATCCGCTTTCTTTAAGGTCCACGTTTCGGATGAATATGTGGCTATGGGAAAAATGAGCGCCCTTACCAGCCTTAGTTTTGTGTGTATTGTTATGCTAGAATTTTTCCAAATTGCTATCAGTTTAATCATGGCTGTTCTAGCAATAGTCAACCTTCTACGTATTTCTCTGTCACACCCTCCGTGATTTGTTATTAGAGACCCCAGCTATATGAAAGTATTTACTACTTCAAAGCCCCCAATTTCTTTAATGTGCTGAAGATTATTCCGAGCTCTGTCTACTATCATGATCTTTGTCTTACTCGTATTTAGCTTTAGTCCATATGTTTTGCTTTTTTTCTCCAAACATCTCATTATGTCTTCCATTTCTTCCTGATTTGCCGCGATTATTAAAGTTTCATCATCATAGCTCAAGTTATTAATTTTTTAACCTCCTACTGATATTCCGCCCTTTCATCCCTCTAGTACCTTTCGCATAATGTGTTCGCTGTAGATATTAAACAGAGTTGGCGAGATTATGCATCCCTGTATGACACCTCCCTCTGTTCTGAAATGATCGGAATGGGTCTTGTTTAATTTTACTGTGCTCTTATTATTTTCATATATACTTCTAATTAGTTGAATTAAGTGGTGGGGTATTCCCATTTCCGCTAGTATGGACCATAGCTGCTGCCATTTGACTTTATCGAAGGCCTTTGTGTAATCCACAAAGCACATAAGCATAGGAGTATTGAATTCACGAGTTTTTTCGATTATATATCTGACATTAAGGATGTGTTCTCTTATCTGAACATAATAAGAATATAATAAAAAAATGTAATAAAAATCTAATACCTGATCTAATACTAAAAAATTTACCTGGCCAACAGACTAACACTTTAATATCAACGCTATTATAAAATAAGCTTACTTTCCTGTCATGTAGAAAGTAACTAAAATAATTGTAAGAAGAATGTTGCGTTTCGATTTAATTTGAGTCTCGATTTAATTTGAGTCTCTTACCACTCTGACATGTGTTTCTAGGTCTACCCGTCATCAGAAGGAGTTTGTAAGAAGACTTAAACCAAATCAAAACGCACCGATTATTTTGGCAATTACATAAAAATAACTATCAGAGTATGCAACTAGAGTCCTCTAGTGAGGAAAGATGAAGATACGTCGATAGCAATTAAAGTAAACTGTATACCCAAGCTTAAACAAAAATAATTATGGTGCCAAAACCTAGCAAAAATCAAATGTAGTCTCACCATACCATCCAATAAGTATTAACAACTTTAGCAAAGATTTTGAAAACATCCTTATAATTAGAATCGAACTATTGTCTTGCAAAATAGATTAGTACCAAACTAGAAATTTGGTTTTAGGCAAAAACATGGTACTATCGAGCAAATATGTAGAGTAGTCAGAACAGCTAGAGATCCCCTTAAAAGTTCTAGAGTACAACTGCCTTACTAGATATCTCACAGGCATTTGACAATGGCATGATGGGCTGTATCTCTTAAAATTAAGCCACAGATATATTATTACATAGCAAAAATTTTACTGTCATATATAACAGATATATCCTTTTTAATTAAGAATCCCTCAAGGTAGTGTAGTCGGACCAACCCTATATTCACTGTACACAGCTGACATGCCTACCGCAAAGAATACAGGAATTGCTACGTATGCAGATGATACCGTCGTAACGACCACTCATGTGTCCAAGAGTAGCAATTGGAAATTTGCAAAACCATTAAATTCAATTAGAAATTTGGTTAAAAGTATAGCGTGAAGTAAATAATACTAAATCGACTCAGATTATCTTTACGTTAAAATGAGAGAACTGCTGTTTGGTACCTATAAACATATTATTTAATTCAGGCAACCTGAGGATTTGTTTGTTCTATTCACTTAATCTTTCACTTCTGTTTCGAGCTTTCCGTACTTGTTCTATCATTTGTTCTGTTGAACCTAAACTTGAACTCTATCACTTGTTTTATTATTTTTGATCTGTTGGCTCTAAATATTAATTTAATAGATTAGTCTTTTTTTGTATTTGAGATAAATTTAAGAATAAATAATTAGCATACAATGGGGGTATGAAAAGTATAACTAGTATTTCTTTTTCTTCTTTTTTTATTAAATAAATTGGCTGTTTTATATTCATACAGCTATATTCTACTAGTAATTTATTTTAAGAGGTTCTAATATCTTTTTGCTCTTCCATTTTGTTACCTTACTGGTTTTTTCTTTCTAGTATTCAGTTATTGCTGCCATCAACTTTGCATACGTATCTGAAGCGCTCTTTTATCCATATTTCCTTTTTGTTTTTTCTTCTGACCAACAATAATTAGTTATATTGATTATTTGTAATCTTTTTGGAAATTATTGTAATCCAAAAGGTATTTTTAAAAATTTTATGAAAGACTATGGTTCAATAAATATACTAGAATTGAAAATAGGCATAAAAACTTTAAATTTATTAAAAGTAGTTTCATTTAAACTATGTAAATAAGAAATATGTATATGTAACAATAAAACACTGAAAACTTTGTTTTCAAACTTCCACAAAATTTATTTTAAATATTATCACTACAGCTGTTTCGGCTGATTGCCTTTCTCAAGTGATCTATTTTGGCTTGGGTTTACAAATTTATAGTCTCTAATGAAATAGGTTGAGGAGGGGAGAACTGTTTGTATCAAGTTGGTCATTCAGAATTATATCTGTGTTTTTTAATTTGTTGATTTCCATAGATTCTAACAAAGATAGCTTAAGGCCTTTATTTTGAATGTGAAGAATTTTAAATTTGTCATTAAAAGAATGATTATGATCTAGAAGGTGAAGTGCGTATGTCGAATCTGTTTTTCTATTCTTGAAAGCCCTTTTATGTTCTGCTATTCGTTTATCAAAGTTTCTACCAGTTTGACCGATGTAAGTTTTTGGGCAGTCGCCACATTGGAGTTTGTATACACCACTATTTAAGTGTTTTTTATTTTGGCTCTTGTTATTTTTAATATATTTGCCTAGGTTGTTATTTGTTCGGAAAGCTGGTGTTATTCCTTTCTTTTTTATGTGTTTGGCAATTTTTGTTGTTATTTTTCCTGTATATGTAATCGAGCAGAAGGTACTGGGTTTTTTCTCTGGTGGTGGAAATACTAATTTCAGGGCTTTCTTGTGTAGTTTTTGTTTTAACATTTTATTAATTGTTTGTTCGTTGTATCCGTTGTTTACTGCTATTTGTTTAATTATATTTAATTCTGTCTCAAAGTTGTCTTTTGACATCGGAATTTCTGTTAATCTATGTAACATACTATGATAAGCTGCCAGTTTATGTTGTGTTGGATGGGATGACGAATTGTGTATAGTCGTGTCAGTATGGGTAGGTTTATGAAATATGGAGAAGTCATGTTTGTTTTGAAATCTGCTAATTTTTAAGTCTAAAAAATTTATGGATTAATTTTGTTCTGTTTCTATTGTAAATTGAATATGACTATGAACTGAATTAATATATGATAAAAATTGGTCGAGTTGCCTGTTAGTTCCTGTGAAACATACCAGTAAGTATTTCCACCACCAGAGAAAAAACCCAGTACCTTCTGCTCGATTACATATACAGGAAAAATAACAACAAAAATTGCCAAACACATAAAAAAGAAAGGAATAACACCAGCTTTCCGAACAAATAACAACCTAGGCAAATATATTAAAAATAACAAGAGCCAAAATAAAAAACACTTAAATAGTGGTGTATACAAACTCCAATGTGGCGACTGCCCAAAAACTTACATCGGTCAAACTGGTAGAAACTTTGATAAACGAATAGCAGAACATAAAAGGGCTTTCAAGAATAGAAAAACAGATTCGACATACGCACTTCACCTTCTAGATCATAATCATTCTTTTAATGACAAATTTAAAATTCTTCACATTCAAAATAAAGGCCTTAAGCTATCTTTGTTAGAATCTATGGAAATCAACAAATTAAAAAACACAGATATAATTCTGAATGACCAACTTGAGACAAACAGTTCTCCCCTCCTCAACCTATTTCATTAGAGACTATAAATTTGTAAACCCAAGCCAAAATAGATCACTTGAGAAAGGCAATCGGCCGAAACAGCTGTAGTGATAATATTTAAAATAAATTTTGTGGAAGTTTGAAAACAAAGTTTTCAGTGTTTTATTGTTACATAAAATGAATTTCCATCAAGTAACGGTCGAATCCATCAAATATGTATATAATCTGATGTTTATTCTATTTTGTATTTTAGGTTATAACAATATCGATAGGTTAAAAGGATTCGATTTGAATACGTCAAAAATTGTTTTAAAAGATATTGCGCATTTACATGCAGTTGCTTAATCTCTAAAATTAAAAGATCCTAAGACATTTGACAAAAAGATTAAAAATTACTGACATGTGTATGAAGTTCCTGAGGAGCACCATAAGAATAATTTTTTCAAAGCAGTGGTAGCAGAAAATGAAGAGTGTCGTCAGTTTTTATCAAGAATTCATGGTTTTATACCATACCATTTGCGACCTTATTACACGAACATTTGTGGACTAATGAAAATGGACAACCCGTTGGAAACAAACTAGTAGACTTACAAATTTTTTAGTATGGATCTCCTGCAGCTGAGGTGTTTTTCTTTGTTTTTTCGAGTATTCCTTTAGAAGTACTAAAACCACATTTAGACGATCTACTTTCGTTTTTATCATGAGAGCTTTATTGACTTTCTTAAAAAACATAAATGTTATTTAGAATTTTCTAATGACCAATTTTTAGACGAATTGGAATTTGTTTCCGAGTATGAGTTCAGCTATGCACTTTTCTTTCATCTTGTAGCTGTAAATGGGAAAAAAGAGGAGATGAGTCTTCTGACGAGAATGCTTCAATAGATAACTTTCTTGAGTCTATTTCACAACCAGTAAAAGAAAAAGTTTGGTATATGGTTGAAGAATGTGTTAAAAGAGGATGGTTAAAATAAAAAAAATATATATATATATCAAATGTAGTGTTTCTTTTATAAATTATTGTATCATTTATCGTTTATTGTACCAAAATAACAACTAATGTATAATAATGGAGTCACTACCTATATCATTGCGTGCTAATTGTTCAACAATAAAATGTAACTTTAGTCGTGTAATTATAAGAGAACACTTGCGTTGAAAATTTTATTGATCGGTGTATCTTAAATGTAAACCGGAAAAATGAGAAACGGCATAGTCGGATAAGAATGTAAAAATGGCTCATGAGGAAACTTGACTCCAAATTTTAGGGTACCGTTCGGCATCACAAAAGATGAAGATTTACCAAAATAGATTTCTTTCTTCTTAAATTAAAGTTTGTTTTGTGCTCTACAAAAATCTTATGGTAATTAAAAATATGATGAATGGATGAAATAAAAGTTAGAGCGAAATTAAAATTGAATTGAGCGTTTGGAAATTTTAAACATCTATAAAAACATAACAAAAAATACGAATAGCTCGAAAAAAATGTATATGATGTATGACCACCAAGACTATATTCCAGAATTTTTAATTTTTTGTCGGTTACCTAATTATATATATATATATGTATATATATATATATATATATATATATATATATATATATATATATATATATATATATATATAGCAAAACTGGTAAGATTATCGACCGAAACGTAAAAACAATTTATTGTGTTGGAATATCGGGTATGCGGTCTGTTATTATTAAAAAAACTCTTTTTTCTTTTAATTCTCTATATTTCGCTGATTTTTTGTCAGCTTCATCAGGAGACAACTAAAAATTTGAATAAAAGATATATAAAAATCAGTTTAAATAAAAAGTGACTCACTTACAGATTTAGAGTCGAAAGTATTTAAACAAGTTGTTGAACATAATTTGTTCAAAACAGTACTGACAGTTTTTGTTAAAAGTACCTAGGTCACTAGTAATTAAATGTAAAAATATAAAAACAGAGCAAACAAAAACAACGAAACAATTAAAACACAATAAAATTACACATTAAAAATATACAGGGTGATTTAAAATATAATTGTTAACAGAAAAATTATTTAGACATACTAAGAATATTACAGTAGATATTGCTCAACTGTCCCGTGTCTGCCTTGTAATTTACTGCATAGTTTTCTCTATTTATATGCCACATTTCCAAAAACAATCTTTTTTTGTAATTATTTTCTTGCTGTAAAACCCTGACATTTGAGTAACCAAATTGATGGCCAGTTTTTAAGTGATGGTCAACTGCCGCACATGTGTTCTTCCGTTTTGTGCAGTCACTTTTGTGTTGGGTGACCCTTTGTTTTAGCCATTGAGAAGTTTGGCCAACATAACAGCTCTGGCAATCCAAACAAGGCAGTTTGTAGATAACATTAGTTTTGTTTAAAGTTGGTGTCTTGTCTTTTACTTTAGAAAACAGTTGTCGGTTTTCTAATAAATTATATTGGACAATTTTTATGTTGGTAAATTGTTTAAATAAACTAGTCACAGAAGGTGTTAACTGTTTTATTAACGGTAGTTTTTTATATTGTGTTGTTTGTACTGCTCCGATATCAGTGGGACCGTCAAAAATGTCAGAGTTAAATATCAATTTTTTAAGGATATGTTTTGGGTATCCATTATCTTGAAAGATGTTTAACAGCAAATTTAAGTTTTTGTTTATGAATTTATCGTCACTAATATGCCTTACCCTATTCTTCATTGCAATGACTGTATTAAACTTTTGGTGAGTAGGATGATTTGAAAAAAAGTTTAAATATCTTCCTGAGTGTGTTGGCTTTTGATACCAATCTATCAATATTTTGTTTTGTTCTGTTCTTATTATTTTGGTGTCCAGAAATGATATCGAACAATCATTTTCAATCTCTAAAGTAAATTGGATATGTTTATTAAAGTTATTGAAAATATTTAAGGTATTTTGAATTTGTGAAGTAGGAACAGAACATATAAGATCGTCTACAAATTTTTTAATGAAGGGTAAAGAGAAAGGTAATTGTGGAATAATGACATCCAGCAAATGGTCCAAAATGATAGTTGCTATATTATTTTTGTTTGCTCTGTTTTTATATTTTTACATTTAATTACTAGTGACCTAGGTACTTTTAACAAAAACTGTCAGTACTGTTTTGAACAAATTATGTTCAACAACTTGTAAATACTTTCGACTCTAAATCTGTAAGTGAGTCACTTTTTATTTAAACTGATTTTTATATATCTTTTATTCAAATTTTTAGTTGTCTCCTGATGAAGCTGACAAAAAATCAGCGAAATATAGAGAATTAAAAGAAAAAAGAGTTTTTTTAATAATAACAGACCGCATACCCGATATTCCAACACAATAAATTATATATATATATATATATATATATATATATATATATATATATATATTTTCTTATAGAGATTATTATAGAGATCTTATAGAGATGCGATACACATTTGAATGTTATTTGAGTAAATTAACTTGGTTCGGACATGTTTCCAGATTGACGAATGATAGATAGACTAGAAAGATTCTGGAATGGCCCAAGACAAGGGGCATATCAAAACAGAGGACGACCACCGACTAGATAGACTCATGATATAAAGCGAATCATCATAAATTAGATACAAGAAGCTTACGATAGAAATGGATGGAAAATTTTACAGGAGGACGGAGGGAGCAGGGGACAAATATAGGCTAGTTGATTAATTGTTTTATATATTGACGAGCATTTGTAGGATATATGTGTTCATTCACAGATAACAGTTTTTCCTTAGAAATAGAAGAGAATGTAGCCGAAACGGCTTAAAAAACTGGTCTTAACTTATATAATTTATCTCCATTTGTATTAAACAAATTATCGTTGAAATGTAAGTTTACTGGAATCGTTTCAAATTTCTTTTTCTGATAGTATATTAAATAAATTTCAAGCCTACGAATTCGTTCTAGTATAGCCAAATAATACTTATACAAGTAACTGATCTCATTAGGCATATGCCTAAATACTTTTGAAGATGGTTCTTCTGTAATTCGAAGAGTTTTAAAAGATCCTTCAAAATGCTATAATCTTCACTTTTTGGCGATCTATCTCAAGCTATTCCCACCATTCTTCTTTCTCCCATTTTGCTAATATGTTCAGTCCAATATTTTTTCTTGCTTAGCTCTAAACCTTAAATATCGCCTCCCATCTATATTTCTTATATTTTTACTTGTTTCTTTGTCTAGAAAGTCAGTCTAGCTATGCCACGAAATCTCTCTATTTCTGTTGTTTCAAGTTGTTAGTTTTCGTTCGTAAACTAAAAAAAAATGTTACTATGGTATAGTAAACTATTGTATTTTTATACAGTTATCGTAACTTTTTTGATTAAAATGCTGTCATAATCATTTTACAGATTAGCAAATGAGGGATAGGGTTTATGCCAGATGGTATTCATTGCCATATGCAGATAAAAAGCAACCAAGTCAAAAACACTTTTTGAATTTATTTTATCATTTGGGTAAAACTTGGCCATTTTGAAAAATAAAATTTTGTTTTAAGCAGATGAAAATTCCGAAGATGTCTACTTCAATTAATAACACAATAAGGAGTAAGTCAGTCGTCTAGTATAAAATTTCTAAAAAAAGAAACTTTCACCTTTATCATTTCACTCATCTCTAAAAGTTACTTCCAAGAGATCTTCCATGACGATTATAGTTTTCCCAAACGTAATGTTATTCTAAGTAACAATTATGCTAAAAAATATTTTAAGAATGTCACGGTCATCGATAGAGTAACATTTGCCAGGCGGTGAGTTTTTAATAATTGGAAAAATAACCATTACTGGGTAGAAGACCGCAATCAAAGATAGCGTTTTTTAACATAAGTTTACATTGAAAATTTGGTGTGGCAATATACTAGTAACTACAGTAATACATACTTTTTGTTAACTATTCTTAGTGGAACTTTAATTGGTTTGCACTGGAAGTGAGAAAACAGATAATGTGGTTTATGCAGAATAGAGCTCCACTTCGTTTCTCATTAGCTGTTAGGCATAATTTTAATAACACCTCTATTCATAGATATACTGCCAGAACTGTTTCTAATGCCATACTAAGAATTTTGTAGCATAATTCGCCGCAAAAAACTGACGGGTTCTAATTTTATAGGACAACAAAAATAATATTTTGTACCGTTCGTAACTAAATTGTCAGACGAATTAGGAACATATTTGTTGTTTGACCTTCGACCTTTACTTTAAGGTTTTTAAATCATTTAACATTATGTTCGACTATTTACTTGCCCTTTCCTGTGTACAGGAACCCATATAAATTATAAACCTTGATTACTATTAATTGTAACTGTTTCATGTACTTTTGTAAACAACTTTTTGATTATTATATTTGCGGGTATCAATTACTGGATGTTTGGATCTAGGGAAACAAACTTAGACCAAAGAACAAATACCGACCGCTCGACAAACTTGTAGAATAAGCAAGATCGTTGGTAAAATTTTAAAATAACTAGGGAAGGATTAAAATTATGGAAGTATTTATTCATCATTGAAACTGAGTGCAGTAAAAGTATCAATAAAATTTTTAGTGATTTTGATTAGGATATTAAAAATTTGGAAATTAGGTAATTATTATTTTAATATTTTAGCACTTTTAGCAATAAATAATAACAAAACTTGTAACGCAAAATTTCAATGCCTCTCCTCATTCATTTTATAAATCAGTTTAGAACGGTAGAGACATTATTTTTTATATTTAATCATAATTGTCCACTTCCTCTTCTTGGACCAATTCTTCAAATTGAAACTTGATTTGTACTTTAGATTTGTACTTTATTATTTAGTTAAATACTAATATTTAATAACTCCTGATTTACCTTCGTATGTGTATTTGATTTTGAAATTTGATAGATGGTTACTTGCCTACTTTCGACAATTAAAAATCAAATTCACAGCGTGCTCTACTTGCATTATATTCGATGTGTTTTTCAAAAAAATTTAATGTGTATTGTTCTAAAGCTATTTTCTTGTTGCGTTTTAAAGTAATTACTATTGAAATGGGAATATGCCACAATTAAAGGTTAAAGTACGTTTATTTACGTTTTAATTTCCACTTCGGAAATAGTTCTCAAAATACAAACAATAGTAAATTGAACAAATTTAAAAAATTAATAAATTAAATAAATTTGTTAAATATACTAATGTTTGTATTTTGAGACCGATTTCCGAAGTGGAAATTAAAACGTCAATAGACGTACTTTAACCATTAATTGTGGCATATTCCCATTTTTCATCTTCATGGAAATGAAAAAAACATACGGTAAAAATAAGTCCTGAACTAAATAAATTGTCTAATTCTAAGCAACTTTATGTTCTGTTAGTACTTTTCATTTTTTTTTTTTTAATAAAAACCACGTTTTCAGATGGTTTTTCACAAATAATTCAAAAAGTTTGTATTTGGCATCAAAAATTTCTTAAAAAATATAGCTTATACAAGACATAAAAAATGGTGTACTTATAAACTCTGTAGGCCCAACCGAAGCAGAGTTGTAGCTCATGAAAAGTAGGTTCTTATTGGTCAAATTTCAAATCGAATATTTCAACATAAAATAACCAAAAAAGCAACACTTTTTGTTAAAAACTCATCCAAACTTAAAAGTGTTTAAAAATAGCTTTGGGTAAAGTTCTTTTTAAGTCTTTAACATCAATGCTAAGCGAGTTATGGTCAAAATAAAGTTAATAACTTTTTTTGTTAAACATATCGTAAAAATTATTTATAATTATTTATAATTCATCTATAATTTATTTTGTTTATATGGTATATAAGTTTGACCTGTTTAAAGGGCTAATTTAAAAAAAAATTTCTTTAAAGTATAAGAAAATTCTTAAATTTTTTGAAAAAGGTGACTTTTTTTCAAGCTAACTTAAAATTAACTAGTGATACGGAAAATTTTGAAAGATATTAAAGTGTAGGTTTAGCTTTTCCGAACATTTTGTTTTTTTGTGTTTGCGAAAAATATTGCGATTTTCTATCCGATCTTCGTGGGCACATTTCGCATCATCGTTTCTTAGGTATCACCTGCTGGTGGTAAGTTTACATAGTGAACGAGGTAGTGTTTCGCATTATAATCTTATTTCTTGTTGCTCTATTAATTCTTTTCTACGTAATTTAATAAAAGTACGCCTTTTTATTTTATGATTGTTTGTGTTATTTCGGTAAATCAAATAAGCGTTTATAGCGACAGTATAGCCACAGAAAAGATTTAATTTTTTCATTGATGGTCATATACTCACTTGGTGAAAAAGCAGGTTTTGAATTTAATACAAACTCACATATATCTAATCGAATCTATATAGTGTCATTGTCTTTCTAAAAATCATAACTCCGGTGTCATCAGCTGTGCAAAGGTTATCCAAATTTTGTCAACCATAACAGTAAAAACCAACTAAATAAAGAATGCCAAGTAAAAAACGTAATTCTGGTGATTTGTTTATTTTGCTTTATAATTATTGTTTTCCAAATATGCTAAGTACTTTCCCTGAATCTTCTTGTTGCTCTAAATGACAATTTCACTAATCATATTATTAGTTATATTATACTTTCAGCACTCTATTGGTGACTTGCCGTTTCTATTTTGTGGTCAAATGCACACAAATGTGTTACAATACTTTGTCTACGTGTCTTGATGTTACGACGAGTTCTTATTGGAGTTTCGTACCACTTGGTCTTATTGTCTCTTCCAAGGTAATATAAGGAAAAACGCGCATCATCTTAAATGGATCCATCTGTCTGTGCTCTTTTTACTTTATTCGGTTTAGAATCCAAGTAATTTTCTCAGGATCAGGATCAGAATTCAGGATCATCAGGTTTAGATCCTAAACTGATTATATCAGCATCAGAGTCACATTTTTCATAGAGAACTAAAGCCCTATCTTGTTTTTCCCAATCTTCTATTTTATACATGTAATATAATTTTTGTTATATCTGTATTCATTATTAGATAAAAAGTATAAGAGTACGGACCATATTCACCAACAACAAATAAATCTGCAAATAGTCATCCAACGAATAAAAGACGAAAAAGGGTATTTCTAGTTGGTGAAACAAAATTAATGTTGGTGAATACGGGCCTAAGTAATAATAATTTGTTTTACATATTGATACATTTTAGACCAAATAAGTTAATTAATTACTCAAAAATCCAAAGAAAGATCTTACCGGTCACAAAAAAATATATCTCTTCTTTGGTCTGGTGGGGTCACAGAACACAGGCATTGCTCGACTGGTTAAGATTGCTCTGACTACGGATTTCTTGACTCAACGAAGCAGATACTTGCCGCGATAGCGTAGTTGGAGTAGGTACGTATAAACGGCGCTTAGATATTTAGACCTATGGGTCTATTAAACCCCACCAGACTAACGCAGGGTTAAGATACAGACCTATTTTCACTAATTCTTACAAACTAAAGAGGGTTGTTTTAAAGTTGAAATAAACTAAATTTATAACATTTTGATTAAAAAAATTGTATTTATATTTTAAATGAAAAAAAAAATACTTAAACTATTTGAGTATTTATTCGCAAGGGGTATAAGGGTACAAATTATGTAATGAAAAAATAAAACAGTACAGAAATTTGAATTTAATGTCACTGTATAATTAAATAATTCCAAATTGCTTGAATTTTTAATTATTTGATTGTTTTCCTATAGGGATAGTTTTCGCCTCTAAAAAAGAAAACGTAACCAACGGCAAAAATTTTCATGCAAATTAGTGGGACAAGGTATTTAATGACGTTGTTTTAATTATAAATATTCTAGGAAGTGAGATTTAGAGGTTAAACTGTGATGAAACCTTAAATTATGTTGTTAAAAGTTAATTGTAACATTCATTTATTTCAATAAAGTATGATTTGAATCAATAACCCACTTTAATTTACAGTTATACCATTTTTTTCTAATAGGGGTAGTTTTCGTCCTTAAAAAATAACAAACAGCCAACAGCACAAGTTCAAATGTAAAATTAAGGGTAAGTAGAACCTAAATCTAAATTTTCATGCAATTCGATAGTGACACTAAAATTATACAGTTTTGCCATATTTCACGTTCATTGTCTGGAGGCAAATTTATCAACAAGGATGTCCTTGAAATGATGGTTTTTTATCAGTAAGGTAAAAATAAAGTACTTATAAATATGATAACGCTCTTGATTCATGATTATTTATTTTCATATAAGCAGATATAAATCGTAATTAATGATAAGAAAAACAAAAACAATACTTCTAAGAAACGCGTAACTTGGTATAATTATACAGTTCGTTATATAATTTTCTTATATACATGGTAGATGCGTAAGATACCAAACATTTCAAATTAACTAAATTTCTGGTTTAGACCTGGTCGAATTGTGCGATGTTGTGCTGTTGTCTTCATCATAACTTCCGAAACCCAAGATTACTGAGGCTTTAGACCACTTAACTATTAAACGATTTTCTCTTATTTAATATACTCAGTACACCTGTGGATTTTACCCAGATCAAACCAATCAAAGAATTGAAAACAGAATCTACGAAAAATATTTAATTTAAGTCCACAATTTTGATTAAATTTATTAGTCTTATCTTCCAACAGGTCACAAAACATAACCATTCTTCTTCTTTAAGTGCCGTCTCCTTTAAGAAGGTTGGCTATCATCACGGCTATCTTCACCTTTGACACTGCTGCTCTAAACAGCTCAACAGAGTTACAATTGTACCACTGCCTCAAATTGTTTAGCCAGGATACACGTCGTCGGCCTATGCTTCTTCTGCCCAGTATCTTTCCCTGTATAATGATCTGCAGCAACTCATATCTCTCACCTCTCATGACATGACCCAGATACTGCAATTTTCTTATTTTAATTGTATTTAATATCTCCTTTTCCTTGTTCATTCTTTTTAAAACGTCGTTGTTCGTAACCTTATCGATCCAACTTATTTTTAAAATTCTTCTATAAGCCCACATCTCAAACGCTTCTATTCTGTTACTTATATCTTTTTTAAGCGTCCAAGCCTCCATTCCATATAATAACACAGAAAATACATAACATCTAAGCATTCGTACTTTAAGTTGCAGACTCAGATCATTGCTGCAAAGTACTTTTCTCATAGTATTGAATGTTGATCGGGCTTTTCCTATACGTGATTTGATTTCCTGTGTGTAATCATTGTTTTCGGTTATGATTGTTCCCAAGTATGTATATCTGTTCACCTTTTGAACGAGTTCGTCCCTAATCCATAACGTGTCCTGTTGTTGTGTCTTTGCGATGGTCATGAATTTCGTCTTTTTGATATTTAAAGTAAGTCCAGCCTCTTCGCTACTGTCTACAATCTTATTTATCAGAACCTGCAATTCTTCAACTGACTCTGCGATTACTAAAGTATCATCGGCGTATCTGATGTTATTTATAAGTTCTCCGTTGACTTTAATTCCACTTGATGTTTCCTTTAGTGCCTTCTGAACTACCTCTTCTGAATAGAGGTTAAAAAGCAGCGGAGACAATATGCATCCCTGCCTTACCCCTCGTTGTATTTCTATTTCTTCTGATAGTTCGTTGCCAACCTTTATAGATGCAACTTGATTAAAGTAAAGGTTTGATATTATTCTAATATCTTTCATATCCAGATTTTTATCTTGAAGTAGCTGTAGGAGGCGATTATGTCTGACTTTGTCAAATGCCTTATTGTAATCAAGGAAACAGACATAAAGAGGTTGGTTAACATCCATACATCTTTGGGCCAATACATTCAGGGCAAACAAGGCCTCTCTTGTACCCATTGCGTTTCTGAAGCCAAACTGCGTGTTACTAATATCTTGCTCCAGTTTTCTGAAAATTCTTTGATGTATAATTTTCAAGAATATCTTTAGAGTGTGGCTCATTAAGCTGATGGTTCGATGGTCACAGCATTCTCTAGCGTTAGCTTTTTTCGGTAGAGTCACGAACGTCGACTTAAGCCATTCTTTTGGAATGACGCCTGTATCATATATGGTGTTGTACAAGTCTTTTAGTATATCTATTTGATCTTCTGCGATTAATTTTATAATTTCCGCTGGTATCTCATCAGGACCTGTAGCTTTATTATCTTTTGCCAATTTTACTGCATGCATGACTTCTTCTTTTGTTATACTGGGCCCCGTTTCTCTACTGTTGTATAGTTCTATGTTTTCTGGTTGTCTCTCATCTTTAAATAATTCCTGTATGTATTGTTTCCATCTTTCTATTTTCTTGTTGTTATCAAGGATAATTTTACCTTTTTCATCTAATAGAACACTACTGTGGTTTGTTTTTCTGATGCCGGCCAGTTCTTTTACCTTCCTATGTAGATTAAAGTCATCATGCCTTTCCAATAGTACTTCTATTTCCTCACACTTGTTTGAGTACCATTTTTCCTTGGCTTCTCTTATTTTCTTTCTAATTACACCATATATGTCTTTATATTTTTCGATGTCTACGTTCTTGTACAATCTTCTCTTTTCCATCAATTGCAGTATCTCATCATTAATCCATGACTTTGTTGTGTTATTATTTTTCTTTCCTTTTAGAATCTCCTTCGTTGGATTCAGCATTATGTTTTTAAATGTTTCCCATTTTCTGTTCGAATCTTCGTCTGGATCGATTATATTTATCTTTATTTCTTCGTTAATTTTTTTGGATAGCTGATCTCTTACAAATGAATTTTTCAAAAATGAACGTTGTATTTGATTCTTATTGCAACGTGCAGTTAGTTTTTTAAATCGGAGATCGAATGATACAACAACGGGATTGTGGTCTGTGGCTGCATCAGCCCCAGGGTATGTTTTTGCTGATTTAATGGAGTTCCGAAACCTTTTTCTTTTTAAAACATAGTCTATCTGGTTTCTAATAACTTTCCTATCATTATCCGCAGGCGATCTCCAGGTGTAGAGTCGACGATTAGGTAACTTAAAATAAGTGTTTGTAACTACCAGACTGTTCTCTTGACAGAACTCCACCAATCTTTCCCCCCTCTCATTTCTTAAACCAAGTCCATATTTCCCTACAATATCTTCTACTTCTCCTTTTCCTACTTTTGAGTTAAAATCGCCCATAACAATCGTGATATCTCTATGCTTTGTATTATCCAGGGCTTGTTGTATATCTTTATAGAATTGTTCTATTTCATCGTCTGTCTTGTCGGAAGTTGGAGCATATACTTGGATTATATTTAACTTTCGTTGGATCATTGTTAAAGAAACCATAACTACTCTATCTGAGATAGGACTGAAAGAAGTGACTGATTGACATAAGTTCTTATCAACAATGATTGCTACTCCATTTCGATGGTTTGGATCATTATTTCCCGAATAGTATATTTTGGAATTTAAAATCTGTTGTTCACCCGAGTCTGGCCATCTGGTTTCACTTAGTCCCAATATTTTGACAGACATGCGTTGCATTTCTTGTATGACGTTGTGTATCTTTCCGGCTTCATAAATTGTTTTAATATTCCAGGTAGCGATCTTTGCACCTTTATTCTTTTTGTAGGGTTTTCGTAGATTAACGACCGGGGGAGCCCTACAGTCTTTTGGTTGTCTACCCCTGCCGGATCTTGACGACCGAAAATCATGATCAGTAACTTGTTGTAACCATCTTGTACTAGCCATAATGATTAACTAGGGATATCCATTAAGGATCTTTAATGTAGTGGTTTCCCCTTGCCTTCTACATCCTTACGCCGTTGACCTATTTTTTCGGTTCGTCCGCCTTTAGGGTCAGTTTCCCAACCCCAGGACAAAAGGGTGCCCTACCACTTACCAACTCATCCGCCCGAAGCCGTTGGTCAGTAAGTGGGGGATTGCTTATACCGGGATTGCTTATACATAACCATTACAAAACTATAAACCCATCAGTTTTTCTAAACCAAAAATTTAAGTAGTCGAAATCAAAAAACTACTTGAGCGTCTTAATAAAAGAATAGACAATACCCTGTTACCTTTAAAATGGGGATCCCCTCTTGAGCAGAAAAAATTACCAGCTGTTTCAGCCACATGCAAACATTTCTGCCCTTAGTATAATTTAAGTCATAATAACAACCAACATTAACCTTAGAAGAGAAATTAGTATTTTAATCTTACTTATTAATTATATAGTAAATATATAATACATAAATAATCTTAAATATTAAAGAAAGCTCCAATGTTGTGTACTCTTTACCCTGTTGTAACCAAAAAATTCACATTGAAGGAATATGTCGATAAGATTTACAGCGCACAAAAGTTACTTCTTCTTAGGGTGCCTGTCCGTTCCGAACGTTGGCGATCATTCTGGCTATGATGATTTTGTTGGTTGCTATACGAAATAGCTGTGTTGAGGTCTTTCTATATCATGCGCTTAGCTTAGCAAGCCAGTATATTCAACCCTTCACGATGTTGACCAAATCCGCAGGTGTGTTTATCCTCCGCAGTACTTTTGTACTTTTGTGACTTTGTCTGTCCATGGTATCTGTTTATGTTATCTGTGGTATGTTTTTAGAACTCTTTAGCGACTTATATACTAAAGAGTTCTAAAAACAACTGTCTTTTTTATAAAAGCAGACTGAAAATCTAAATAATAAAGGAATAGCCCAGAAAGCACAAAAAATCGCCGATATAACTTAATTAACCTATGAAATGCCATTAGTGTCAAAATTTCATAACAATGAAGTAAACTTGCCTGAGGTTGGATCAATTACAAACAAACATTGCTGCGCGGTAAATTTAAATTACTCCTCTTATTTTAAAAACAGGGTACAGCGCTCTTTCTCCAGACGCTTGCAGTTTATGTGGTAGATCCTGTCGTCTCCGGGCGATTATTAGTAAACGTCGGAAATTGAAAATGCATCTCGGTGCCATAACCATGTTTACTAATATCATCTAACTATTGCGCAACATTGTGAAATATTGCGTAGTTAGCCGGTACGCTCTGATTAGGTCATTATCTTGTGAAAGACAATGCTGCAGGTGTTGTAGGTACTTTAGAAATAAAAGACACAATTTCTAAGTAGAAAAAAACTCAGCGTCAGAGTCTTTAGAACTTTTCAGAGCCCTTCAAAGTGAAGAGCCCTGGGGCTACCCTCTAAGGGTAAAACCAGACTGACTGTAAATCGAAAATGTCCCGTATTTAAAGTAAAATTAACTTTTATATGAAACCTTTTCGATTTTTAACCAATTAAAATTTGAATAAAACTCCAGAAGGAAGGGCGATGAACATCGAGGTGCGTGATTGGTGGCACCTGATGACAATCCCATGCAGTATAAGTCTGACCACGTCTGAACACCACTAGTTTAAGGTTGTATTCGCATGCGCTTAGCATCATCTACAAGCCCTTTAGAGCGCAACTCTCATTAAAACGAAGGTCTTAAAACCAATTAAATATACATCACTTTATAGCTTCAAAACAAACCAAAAAGCTATGTCTAATATTCTTATAAGTCCTTCGTTTTAAAAAAGGGTTGCACTTAAAGATGGTGCTTAACGCACGCAAATACAACATTTAAACAAACATACCTCGTTTAACTTTTGGTCTATAAAAATAAAGAAAATGTTTAAAATGTTTACAAAGTACAAAGCAGCTGTATTATTTTGTATTATTTAAATTTTTTTTTGTATATTTTTTCGTTGTCGAGTTATAAAAAGAGATTTTTTTCAAAAGTTCCAAAAATAGTGTCTTTATTTTAAACTCGGATTTTACTTTGTTTTTTTTTTTATTTCAAAAATATGTGTCTCGACAGCTAATGGTCACTGACACAGGTACAATTTACATTCATGTTTACATGGTTGATACTTTACATACTGCTGTTTGAGATAAGTATGTCTTTTAGGTTTTTACCAAGATTTTATTCGGACCGCTAGGTAGTGTTGACAGTCAAGAAGTACATGTGTTACGGAAGTCCTGGTGTTGCAGTACTGGCACAAAATCTAACTACTGGAATTTATTAGTTGTCCATGTGTAAGGCGTGTGTGCCCTATTCTCAATCTTCGAATGATAGATTTGTCCTTTCTTTTCATTGGTGAGAGCTGGTGGTACAAAATGTTTGGTTGTAGAACGCTTAACTTGGTATTGCGTTTTTTTCATTGATCATTCCAAAGTTCCATTATTTTATGTTTGATTGTTCTTTTTAGATCTGATTATGTTTGAATGTTTGTTGTAACGTTAAGAGAACATGCTTGTTTTGCTGTTTGATCGGCTTTTTCGTTACCTGGAATACCAACGTGTGATGGAACCCATAATATCGTTACTATAATTCCATTAGTTTGAAGACGATTACATATACTCTGGATTTATTGAACTATTGGGTGCCGGATTTTTTAAACCACTAATATTTTAGAATATATTATTTGTATATAAATAAAGTAAACTGTAAATGAAAAACAAATAGTTTCAACCAAGGTGATTTTGACGGGGGTGAGTTTTATATTTTCTGCGTAATACAAACCTCTTTTACCAGTAAACAAATTAAAGGTTTTTTACAATCTTTAAATGGGTTTTTACAAGTTTTCTATGACAATCTTACTGTTTGCCGGTTATTCAAATTCATGTATTGGTTTTTTTATATGAATCTACTTTCAAATAGCTATAACTATGTAAATATAATGTTTACGGTAATATTAAAAAACGATTCTCTTTGTTTTATAAGCCTTATATTATATTCTTACAGGTTTTTGATAAAATTTAAATTTTTGGACTTACTCGCGAAAAAACTTTAAAACCTGCTTTTTAATGTGTAATTTATAACGTTTCAGTCACGAATAAAAACATTGATTTTTGGAATAAAAAAACATTTTTATTTTAAAATTTATCATTCTAGCGACTACAGTGTTTTATTTTTGATAAACTTTTTCCATCCCCTAGTTGGGGCGGTAAACAACCCCAGAGGAAAAGCCCATATTGTCATAGAGTATGGAGATTTTGATCTTTTAACTATTTTTAATTTTCCCTCAAAATTTCAAGAAAATCGATGGATATAAAAAAACTCAGAGGTTTTCTACTATATTTATCGTCATATCCTAGACTATTTGTACTTTATTCAGATTAACGTAACTCTTGTTAGTAGACACTCTTGACAACTGGTCCTCATAAGACAATTAACTCTCACTTATGGCTCACGTGTCAGCTTCGGATGGAGGAGCTAGTAAAAGGTAGAGTACCCCTTTGTCCTGGAGTTAAGAAACTGGCTTCAAAGGCGGAAGAGCTGTGGAAGCGGTTAACGGCATAGAGATGAGGAAGAAAGATTGGGACAAGACACCTCATTAGAGATACGGATTGGATAAGTCACCATCGCCTAACGTCTTGTGATTGGTACATAGTTATAAGCTGCAATTTGTTGACCTTGTCCATACCTCCTTTCGTCTTGTTATAATCACAAATTATATCTGGTTTGCAGGTCCCCATGTCTATTTCATCATCACGGTGCATTGTGGTAAAAACAAATACATTTTTTTTGAACGTATGAATCTAAAGTCGTTTTGTCTTTGAAGTTTCTAAGAGTTTCAATTATAACGAGTCCATGATCGTTTAGAGGTTTATCCACTAAAAGATTGCTTGTAAAAAAATTATCCATCGTTACATTAGGTTTGGTTCCCCAAATCGGTTGACATTATCTTAGTATTACGGAAATATTAGACGTATCCTGCTCAGACAGACCTGTTGGCTGTTTTCCAACATATACCTCAATTTTTGTCATATAAAACATTTTAGCATCAACAATGGACTCTATCTTCCAGTCATACCTATTTGGTTTGGATCCGCACCGACCTCTACATGCTCATAGCTTCCCATCAACTGCGGCGTACTGTGAAATAGTATCTGTCTACCATCCCCGAATGGCCGACAGTTATCAACCCATTGATTCTCTGGTCTTAAGGTAGTATCGTCGAAATATAAGTTTTGGAGTAACAGTTTAAAGTTTTCCATAGACATCTAACCGAACAATGTATGTACTCATATCGTCTGAAGAGGTACGAAGCATTTTTATCATTTACCTGTTTTTACGACAAATATAGAGTAATCAAAATAAGGCTTTCATCTATATCTTTTAGCCTTGCTGTCTATGGCCAAACTCCATATTTCCATTGTTGTTTTTTATGCCTAGCTTCACTTTTTATTTCTGGCAATTGGGTTTTAAATTGTCTGCACGAGTTCGCACATTATTACGTTCATTTAAATGTTTTTTTTTCATTATGTACCATCATGTTCAAGTAAACATGGTTCAGAAGTCGTTCTCCTAACTGCTAAAACAGAAACCGCGTCATCGTTGGACATATCTTTTTCCGAATCACCATTCTCATTTTAAACTTCTAAGTGGTCGTCATCTAAGCTACAAGCATTATCCTCTGCTACATCAGATGAAAGGTCAAAAAGTCGTCTAAATCTCTCATTTTTAGCGTTATAACTGCATGTGGCCATTTTCTGAAAGAAAAGTATGAATTGAAACAACAAAGAAATTTCGGCATAATTATTACCTACAAAAAAGTAAAAGTAAACAAAGACTTTGCATTTTATCAATAAAACTAATTAATATTAGACTGTTATTCATAAACATTTAATAACACCAACAGTAACATTAGTGTTTGAGACAAAACTTGCCGATAATTGCACAAGCACCTGACACTGAACAACACTAAAACCAGACACTTGAATCAGGCAGCTGCTGACAACGGCCAATACACAATACACATAATAAAAGATTCGGATATAATCGTAAAAACTTTACGATCTGTGAAATTCACTGAGGTGGTTCATCTCACAGATCGAATGTTAGTCACGGTCAAGGTTAACACCAAAATGGTAATTAATTATTACAACTAATCGCTGTGTCAAATTTATAACAGAAGCATGAGGAAAATTTTACGAAGACGACTAAAAAGTACATTTTTATAACTTAATTAATAAATAAATAATAATTTGATTGTTGAAATTAAACATTAGATAATAAAAAAGATTGAATAAAAATAATAATCTAAAACTTTGTGAACTCCTCACGTAGACACCACATGAACACTTAATTCCCTGATAAAAATACGAGATTTTATCTGAACAACAAATTAACTCGCCGCGGTATCATTAACAGCCTTGACTTCATTTAAGCAATAATAGTAGAAAAAGCATTGACATCAATAATAATAACTATTAACACGATCTAGTCAGAGTGTCAGAGTCAGTATCAATCACATCCACGGTTAAGCATGTCTTGCACACAAATAAAACAGTTAGAAGCATTATTAGGGAAACAACTAGTTAAAAAAACTATTAAAAATGTGATTATTAACAACCTGACAGCTCCAGGTGAAAACTTTGGTAGTATAATGTACAAATTGGATATTGTGTTGAATAATAATGATAACGGTACCGAAGAGATACTCCACGCAGTTGCAAAAACCCTTCCAGCAGCTGAACTATGGAGGAAAATATTTAATATTCAAGTAACTTACACAAATGAAATGGCTTTTTATCAAATAGTTCTGCCTACTTTTCAGGAATTCCAGCGTAGTTTAGGAATTGATAACGTTATTAATTGTTTTGCTGAATGTTTAGCAGTAAGAAAAAACCTATTGGATAATAATAGTGACGTTATTGATGATGATGCTGTTATAGTTCTTGAGAATTTAATATCTAAAGGTAAGTTATCTTTGATCTGTTATATTTAACGAATATAGCAAACTCGGAGTTTCTTTTATTAAGGTTTTTGTTTTTAATTATTGCTTTAATGATTGATGCAAAGTAAACAATTTAAAAGTAAATAACTTTTAACTAAAATATTTACATGGTACATTGTATTATTACTATCGCACTTAACTTTTTAGTCGCGTCTGATGTTAGATGATTCAAAATAAATACCTATTTTACAGCGAAAATATGAAATTTACTTTGCTTACTTTTACTTTAAGTAAGTATAAATTATTTTTTTTAATTTAGGGTTATCTACATGTTTCCGTAATGTGCTAACCAATTCTTGTATGCTTAAAGGTGTCGAGTACTATATCTGATGTTTTAGAGTCACTAGTAAATTCCTCTTATACAAGCATATTAAATATTTTATTTACAATGGATTAAAACAAAATTAATTCTAATATAAATTATATTTTACGTTTATTTTTGAGGTTTAAAAAATAGTATTTTAAAATGAAGGTTATGTAAGCCGTGGGCGTGGCATGGGCGTGGATGTTTATTAAGTGACGGCTTGGTTATACCGATTTGACAAGTGTCTTCTTAAGTCTGTTTTAGACTATAACATAGAATGATATAAGAAAATGGTATACTAAGTTTTGTCATAATGTAAAACAGAAAACAAAATTTGTTAACAAAAAATGTTATAGAAATTAGAACATGTCCTATTTTGATACCAATTATTAGTACACACACATGTGCAATTACAATTTTGTATCCTGTTTGATAATATCTTCTCGCTTCTCGAATCAGTCCAAGAAGTTCATTCAATTGTGGCTTACGCATTCTTAAAAATTGTGTAGATTTTTCAGAATCATTGTCTTTTAATTCAGTTTACAACATACTTAAAACACCACGACCTTACTGTCTTTTTTGAAGCCAAGCTCTGGACCACATATTTCGTTGGTGTTTTTTCCTGCTTGTCTAATTAAAAGAAGTGTTGTAATGGATGCAGCAGATAATAGGAGATTTTTCTTATCTATCATAAATGTGTATATATATATATATATATATATATATATATATATATATATATATATATATCATCATCACAGTCATTAACATCTTAGTAGATGTGTTGTGGTTCATAAATGGGCTTCAGCAGCTCGGACAGTTTGATTGATAATATTTCTCCACTGGTCGCGGTCATCAGTTATATATATTGCCTCAGTATACTGTTTATTGAGAAGCTTTTTAGTAATGTCCGCCCATCGCTGTGGAGATCTTCCGCGTTGGCGTTGAGTCTGAGGCCTTCCTTGGACCACCAACCGCTCCATTTTGTGATCACTTCGATGGATATGGCCAAAGAACTTTAAAATTCTAGAGTAAACGGTACTGGAGAGACGCTGATCCGGTTTAATTTCATCCAGAACCGAGATACATGTACGGCGAGCCGTCCATGGAATTCGAAGCAGGCGTCTCCATGTCCACATTTCAAAGGCGTCTATACGTCGTCGATCTGATTCTTTGACTGTCCATGTCTCGCATGCATAGTAAAATATGGAAAAGACCAGAGTTGAAACAAGTCTCTTTTTGTTTGTCATAGTAATGTGACGATCACGCCAGACCCCGTTTAGTTCACTCATTGCTGCTCTTGCTAGTTGAATGCTTCTTCTAATTTCGGAATTTCTAATATATATATATATATATATATATATATATATTATATATATATATATATATGTATAAGGCAAACGCAAGCACTTTGTTAAAGCAAAAGTAAAAGGAGGGTAAAAAATCTAACTAGGTATTTACGTGGGTAAACAACTAGGTTAAATGTTGAAGAAAATGAGTTTACGTTACAATAACAAAAAGAAGAATAAGAACATTGAGGTTAACAGTACATGTACACCAACATAATGATTTTAAAAAAGGACTGTTTTAGCATGTAATGCGCAGAATCACATAACATATTTTGATACCAAAATGTGACAATGTAATACACAAAACTTTTTGTACTTACTAATATTGTACACAATCATTTCACGTAAGTTTTTGTTATACCATTTTCTTATATCATTTTATGTTATAGTCTAAAACAGACTTTAGCCTCAATCTTGCAGGTAAAAAGCCATGTTTTTAAATTAAAAATTCTGAGGTTGGTAATTACACCCTCGGGTTGATATTTAATTCTGATTTTAAGGTTTATGTACTATGTATTTTTATAAAGTGTTTATGGTCCATGAGTGTCTGGTCATGTTTTTTCACAATAATATACTCACATCTCAGCTGCTTCCGTTTTTTGCACATAACTTCGTACAAGATCTACGATTCAACACCATAAAAAAGGACGGGGAAGACGTAGCATCGTAGCATTTCTACTTTTGTATCAAGAGAGAGGTTGTGACTTTTGAAGAAGACCCCCATCCGATTGAAGATGAATCTAGTTTTTTCGATGCGTGCTCTAATCTCCTGTTTGTTGGTCCATTCTTAATTTATTATGGTGCCGAAGTAGTTGTAGTGCGTCACTCTTTCTACAGGAGATTGGTTGACTTAGAGTTGACCTTCTGTTATCCTTTTCTTGCTAATTATCATAAGCTTTGTCTTCTTAACGTTTATATTGAGTACATATTGTTGACTGTGATACGTGATTTTGTTTATAAGAACTTGTAGGTCTTCTAAATTATCCGCAAATACTATGGTGTCATCTGCATATCTGATATTGTTTAACCGGTAGCCATTTAGTAGATTACCTTTTTCAGTTTCATACAAAGCTTCGATAAATATTCTTTGACAGTACATATTGAAGATTAGAGGAGACAAAATACAGCCTTGCCTCACTCCACGCATGATTTTCACATAGTCAGTGTGTTCACCTTCAACTCTGGGATTTTCTGTCCGATTCCAGTAAAGATTTCTAATTATTTTCAGATCTTGGTTGAACTATGTTACTGCGGAATAAACTTCCTGCTGTAATATTATTGGTCGATCATTTACCTCTTCTTCTAGCTCAAAGGTGTTATCTAATTGGTCTTCAAATAGTTTTTCTAGATATTATTTCCACGTTCTTATTTTACTCTGTTTGTCCAAGATGATGTTTCCGTCAGAATCGGTTATATTTCCTTTCTGCTTTCGTTCCAATCCTTGAAAAATGTAGTTGAAAATGTAGTTGATTAAACTTTATAATGTAGTTGACAATAGGTGTTGTTTGTTTTTATGCATACTGTAAACAGCTGCATTATGGCTAATATATTCAGTATGTTTTTATTGTCAATATATCATCATCGTTATTTGTAACGTTTTGAACATCACATATTTTGCTTCAAATAATTATTTTATTCTAATTTCTTTTAATATTTATTCGTTTGTTAACTTTTGTTTGGTTTACTATTTGTATTCTTAAAATAGTTGGTACTTAACTTTTCTATTAAATAAATATTCTGTTTAATCATTATTTCTTAATTTGAATATTCATTTATTTCGGTTATATTTTAAGTTATTCGTTTATACCGCCGTATTCACACTGCGTATCTAAGATCTGTGGTGACATTTTATTGTTAAACAATTGATATGCAGTGATATACGTAATAGCTCTGTTATACATTGGTTGCTTTATTGGTAAAAGACCCATTGGTGAGAGTGATAGTAATACCAAAACTGACTAGCATGTTAGTAGGATTGTACTCTATTTCTTCTAGTTTTTACAGAAAATGCTATAAACTCATTTTAAATATTGTTGTGTAATACGTTAATTGTTTTACTATATCTAGGAGAAACTTTGACAGTTTGCTGCAAAGAGAAACCATTCTGCTTCAAACTTCTTTTACTAATATTTTTTTTTTCATAAGCAATGAGCACAGAGTTTAATGCAAAGATGTATTAATAGTCGTAAAAGAAGCAGACTTCGAAAAGAGCAAAATTAAAGAAGCAGTTCTCATCTTAATGAAGAAAAATGTATAGCAAATCCATGAACAGAATTAAGTAGGCTGTGCGTAGTTGTAATCTAGTTTTAGTTCATCATCATCATCATTATCTTGTATGCGTCTACTGGTAGACATAGGTCTCACTCGTCTCTCTTCATATGTTTTTCTTTTGCGCGGCTTGCATTTAGTTACTGTTAACACAGTTCAGGTCATCAAATAATCTGATCGATGTGCGTCCTCTACACAATATTGTTTCTTGTCTTGATATCTACTAGACAAAACGTTTTGTCCATCGGTTGTCTGATAATCTGGCGACGCGTCTTGCCCAATTCTAGGTTAATGACGCGATTTTTTTGATAGCGTCTGTTATTTTTGTTCCACGACGTATTTGTTCGTTTGAGATTCGGTATCTAAGAGCAACATCCAACATCTGGTGCACGATAGTTCTCTGAGTCACGCGAATCCTATTTACTAACTTTATGTGTGTTAATATTTTCGCTCTATAGGTGAGTACAGATAACACACATTGGTCAAAGATTTTCCTTTTGAGGCGTATGGACAGGTCCAATTTAAAAACATAATTTAAGTTACCAAACGCTGCCCAGGCTAATCCTATGCGACATGGGAGCTCCCGTGTCTGGCTATCTCTTCCCAACCGAATTTCATGTTTTAAGTGCTTATACGATATAGTCTGGACAATATCTCTTCCATTAATAACAATATTTTGATGAAGCATTAGATTAGTCATTATTTACATCTTGTTCATATCAATATTTAGTCTGACCTTCAATAAATCTTGATATAATTTTTTTAACATTATTATTGTATCATTCATACTATCGGCTATAAGGACGATGTCAACTGTGAATCATAAATGACTGAACTTCTCTCTATGTATTTCGATATCATGCCCGTTAAGATCTGCCTTCTTAAAAGTATGTTCTTGAAGCATCGTGAATAGCTTTGGAGAGATGGTGTTTTTTTGCCCTACTCACAACTGTATATGGAATTTATTTGCTTCTTGTTTAGAGAGTCTTATACTAGGTGTGACATTTTGGTGGATATATTTGATCATTTTAGTACAGGGATAGTATACTCGGTATTCATTAATGATTTCAACATTTTTTGCTGGCTTATGGTATTAAATGCTTTCTCGTAGTCCACGAATATCAGTACCAGTGGTTTGTTGTATTCTGCAAACGTCTCTATCAGGTTCTTTATCACTAGTAAGTAGCCGTAGGGCTGTATCCCAGTCTAAATCCAGCTTATTATTTAACTTAGAGTTTAGTCTTTCGTTGATAACTTTTGTAAAAGAAATATATATAAATATATATATATATATATATATATATATATATATATATATATGTATATATATATATATATATATATATATATATATATATATATATGTATATATATATATATATATATATATATATATATATATATATATATATATATATTGATAGAAAGGTAATTTTTTAGATGTGATAGTGAATATGCTGTTATTAAATACTGCATTGTTCCATTAAGGAGATTTATCCCTGGTAGATGCATTCGGTGAAATAGTAGAACCATAAGTAAAAAAAGAGAATAAGGCTCAGACGATTAATTAGATTATATTAATTATAATTAACAGACATTAGATATTTTAAAAGGATTTCCCCCACCGCTTCCTGCAAGAATTTAATGGATCTTAGGCTTATACTGGAATGTTTTGATACGATAATTAAATAATAGAATAATGGATAAACAGACGTTCAGAGAAACAGTATCTACAATTTTACAAAATTTATAGTTTATAAATATATATTACATAAACACCAAAAATCATAATTTGATATCAATCCGATAGGGATATTATCATACCTAGAATTTTAAACTCAAAACACGGTCTTGCCTATAAGATCGAATTAAGACAACTGTGAGATTGGCATAACAAAGTGCCAAGGAATAGGCATCCACATTTGAAATAATCTTATTTGTGTAAGTTTTTTTGAAAAAACAATTCTTGAGTGCAGATCGAAACGTCAAAAACAAACATAAAATGTAATTTTTGTTACAATAAATTGTGGTTTTAGTTCTATTTTCTTTTTCACGTATCATCTTTATCATTATCCGACGTTGGCAATCACCATTTCAAAGGTTTGTCGATCTACTGTCACATGGTATAATTATCCTGCATTTGATATCGGGGGTCATTTACGAATTCTATTAACCAAGAAACCTGTTTTCTTCCTACATCTCTTCGACCTTCTACTTTGCCTTAAATGATTAGTTGCACCATTTCATGTTAATTTCCTCACACCAACTGTCCCATATATGACACTGTTCGATTTTTAGCAGTTTTTGATCATTATCTATTTTTCTTGACCCTTATTAATAGTACTGCCTTATTAGTTTTATTGTCCAACGTATCTTAAGCATCCATCTATGAATTTAAATTTTCAATGCTTTAAATCTGTTTATGCTTGATACTGTTAGTGTCCACACTGTGCTCCAAACAAAAGTACAGACCAAGTAAAACACTTAACCATTCTTTGTCTAAGGTCTAAATTAAAATGATTATTGCAAAGAAATGTCTTAATTTTCATAAAATTAGATTTAGTTATTGCTATTCTACGTTTTATTTTTATGTCTGGATCTAGTTCGTCCCTTAGGGCAGTTCCAAAAATATATAATGTGAACTTTTTCAACTTGAACTCTATTTAATTGAAGCTCTGCATCTGGACATCAGTTAGAACTAAAGACTAAAAATTTGGTTTTGATTTAGTATATTTTATATTATAATGTTCATATCCTCTCCTACTTCGAGAATACAATCAAGTAGAATTTGGAGACCTTCAATATTTTCTGACAGACTTTCTGTATGATCCTCCTATCTAATAATAACATTTAGTAGTTCCCTGTTGATTAGTATTTCCTATAGCATCTAAGTGCCTTTTGAAATTGATTCCAGTACAGATTTTTAATAGCACGAATATCTGTCATTTATTCCTATATTTTCCAGCATCTATTTAGTCAGTATAAAGTGGCTTATACAATGAGGGCTGGTTAACTTATTTAACGTATTTAAGGAGCTTTAGTGGGTTTGCAATAACCGCCTGGTGATGCTGTTCGCTCCTTATTTTACATATTTATAAATTTGGATGTGAGTGGTTAACATGGCGTTGTACATTACATTACATTACCAGGTATACCAATGTGAGACGGAATTCATATCAGAATAAGCTCAGTGGATAATTAAGAAAGATGGTGATAAGAATAATGGATTTTTCGAAAAGGGGGTGTGCGGCAATTATTGCTGAATATATAAAATGGAAGCTGCAAAAACACAAATTTACAACTCTTTTCAAATAAAATATATATTTAAACTTATTTAGTTTTGCAAACCAAATAGTAGCAGATAGTGGCATATCCTTAGTTATACGAGCGTATAATTTACTCCATGGTAGTTTTATTGTCTGGTTAGGGTGATGCTGACTCGGCGTCATTAACGCGACAACATACGATAGTAGGTATCCTGTTATGCTATAACAGGATCCTAACTCTTTCACTTGCACTATTGTTAACTTTTATTAAATCACAATTTAAGGTACCAGTTAGGAGAGATAATAATTATGTGCCATTTTATGTTTTTTTATGTATAAATTTGTTTTTAATTTTGGACAGTAGATAAATGCTCTTATCTACTATCATGATGTCAATGTCTAGTTTTTTCGCAACCTCTTTAAGTAATTCTCTCAAACTATTGCCTTATGTATGCATCTGTTACCTATTTTTCTGGGAAATCTAATCTTTTTTAAGTAATAACCGGCCACATATTTTATGTTAGAATTATAGCGAATAAAAGCTACTTTTTCTAATGTGGTAAATACAATTTAATCCAAAATAAATAGTTTCTTTTGGCGATTTCTAAGTAATAAAGGCAAACTATGTAACTTCGACATTTTTATTAATTATAGCCTATTTTGCCGCTTTTTGTAACATTAAATTCATTGGAATTTAACCTGAAATTTATTGCCATATCCTCCAATTATAAAAATATTTCAATACTTTTGTTTTTAAACACAGTTGAGACAATAATGTATTGCTGAATTGCACACACACACACACCGATTTTGGACGGCCGATTTTATAACGGTCGTCCAAATTCCAATAGTGAACCACATGCTAGAATGGGAACTGGAGCACTCGCCGACCGCTGATCGGTGCCGGTACACTGCCACTACATTGCCGGCACTACCAGAAAGTAGTGGTGTAGGTGAATTAATACATGCTTGCGTACGCACCGATTTTTTATCGGCCATTCTACTTATCAAATGATGTAATACACATTCTAAAGAAGTTGAAAAGCCTAATACCATCACGCCTAATTCTTCAAAAAAGTATAGAATGTTCCCGTGTGTTCTTTGCTTTGATTTATAGGATGCATCAACCCCTTGCGCTTAATCCTACGGTGCTTAATAGGGCGATACAATAAACACATAGCAACAACTCGTTTAGTATTTATTATTTTTCAATAAACTGGTGTCATGACAACCAAGCAACTGATTATTTGATCGGTAATAAGTCAGTAAGTCTGCAAACAAATGCTACTAATAAAATATTGGCCGTCCAAAATCGGGGTGTGTGCAAGTAGCGTAAAGCTAAACAGTATAATTGCTGATTTGGCTTGATATTTTCCATCCCAAGTATCCTTTGTGTAGTTTTATTTATAAATGTATTTTTATATAACTTTTCGAAAATAAAAATACCTTCAAAGATATTATTTGGTTGAAGCAATATGTAGCAACTACTCATTGTACTTTTGGATTAAGAAATATTTAAATGTGTTTAAATAGAATATTCACTAGAAGGCATACATTTATCAAGTATCCATATGATCAGCTGATATAAAATGAATCGATTGAGTTTCTTTGGAGTCATTTAAAAATAGAGTGTATTGTTACGAACATGCTTTCGGCATGGCCATGTAACGGATGCATCTCGAAGGATCGAGAAATTACCGGTCATATATCAAGCGCTGTAAAATTCCACCCGTCGTCAGATAACGAATTAGAGGTGGGACTAGTCCCGAATATTCTCGAACATAATACTTTGGTATATATATGTAACGGAATTAGGAGTTAAGTTTAGTTGATAAGAGAATACCGAACTGTAAAGTTATAAGTAAATATATTTATATAAATTCGAACCGCTCGTTTTATTTAAAAACGGTACAGTTGGTGTCCGGTGTGGAGTTTCAACATAAATCCAGCAGTGACTTTTGAAAAAGACTTTAAAACTTTTGAAAAGTATTGTTCATCGGGAACATCCGCGTAGTTCGGTAGTGACCTTTGTACAAAAGAACATTTATAAAAGTACGTGTGTGCCTGTACAAAGATGCTGCTAGTACAACTCTCGGTAAAACAGTTGCGTGAGCAATTAGAAGAACGCGATGAAGACTGCAGCGGGTCCAAGAAGATCCTCCAGGAGCGACTGAAGAATGTTCTTAACAAGAATGGAGATGACCCAGAGACATTCCAGTTTCAATCATCAGAAGAAACAGTTTTAACAAAAATAAATGAGAAATTTGAAAATGTCTCGCAAATGATTGAAGAATCTTCTAAAAACACTGATGATAAATTCGAGAACGTTTCCAAAAGATTCGATGAAACGTCTCAAATGATCGAACAAACTTCTAAAAAAACTGATGAAAGATTCGATGAAACGTCTCAAATTATTAAAGAAACAGCTAGACAAAATGACGAGAAATTCGAAAATGTTGCTAGAAGATTCGACGAGACTTCTCAAATAATTAAAGACGTATGTAAACAAAACAATGAGAAATTTGGAGAAGTCTCAAGAACATTCGATAAGATACAGAGAAATGTAAACGACAAGACAGAAGACGTAGAAGAGAAGATCAAACAATTGGAGACTATGATAACTAACACGAAAGTGCTACCACAAATTAATACGGTAGCTTTAGACCCGGTAGTGAAAGAAGAATCACCTAGAGACGAAATGGCACATCATATGAGATTCAAATTGCCACCATTTGATGGAAAGTCCTCTTGGTCCATATACCTTAGACAATTTGAAGCTATTGCGACAGCCAATCATTGGACAGAACAAGAAAAAGCTGTTTCCTTGACTGCTGCTTTACGAGGTGATGCTGCAGATATCTTAAGATCGATTCCTAAGGGTCAAGAAAAATGTTACCAGACCTTGTTCACTCGACTAGACAAACGTTACGGAGATGCCCATCTACAACAAGTCTACAAGGCGCAACTAAGAAGTAGAGTTCAACGAGCAAGTGAGAATTTGCAAGAGTTTGAAGCAGATGTTGCTCGTATAGTGCGGTTGGCTTATCCTGAGGTACCAGACAACATTTTGGATGAAATTGCCGTAGATACCTTCGTCAATGGGTTAAAAGAAAGTGAATTACAGAAAGCTTTACGACTAGCGAGACCGAAAGTTCTAGATGAAGCGCTCGCTATTGCCTTAGAACATGAAACAGCTAGTCAAACTTCACGGAGCCATCGAGTAAGAACTATTGAAGAAGGCGACGAACCAAACGATGAACGTCTAGAAGAAATGGTACGAAAAATAGTTCATAACACGATGCCGAAGAGACGCGAGCCCAGATGTTGGAATTGTGGTGACGTAGGTCACATTCGCCGTAATTGCAAGAAAATGATACAACAGTCGGAAAACTAGAACGGGTCGACACTAAGGGGCAACTGCCGACCTCGAGAAACACAGCCCCATAGTAACTGTTAACATTACGTCCTCCGGTGGAATTCATAGCTTGTACATCGAAGGTCGTATTAATAATAAATGTATATCGTTTTTGGTAGATACAGGTGCAACAAGAACTATAGCACGGCCAGAAGTAGTACGAGACCATCTTAAATTATCGCCTGCAACAGTAAAGCTTAGAACAGCAACTGGTGAGATAATTAATACATATGGCGAGGCTAATATGTCAGTATCCATTGGCCAGACCACAGTGAAACATCGAGTATTAATTGCAGAGATCTCCGACGAGTTCATATTGGGGATGGATTTACTACGGAAAGTTGGGGCTGTATTGAATGTCAAAGACGGAGTTCTCGAGATCGGTGGTGAAGAGTTGCCGTTTCATGAAGACAAAGAAGATGTTATCAGCTTAATAACTACTTGTGACGTAAATTGAGTTTTGTTTTCGTACGTTACACAGCTATTTGCCCGAATGTCGGATTCGTTTTTACCGGCTTGTGTAATACTGGATTTATTTTGTAACTTCCTTTTCTTAGCTGGCTTCTCATTTACATTGTCGGTATTTCTACTATCTTCGTCGTTGGAATTATTACCACTAATTATTACATACTTCATCATCGGATACATAGAGATCATTTTTTAATTAATCCTTTAAACTTACTGCTTCTTCTATTAACTAGTGACCTGTTCTCTCATTACTGATTTCTGACTTTAAATCTAGTGAAAAACATCTTAGTTTTTCATCAGTATCCCTAGATGTCTCACTGGGCAAATAATATATATCAGCATCGGAATCATCATTATGAAAAATGGATCGTCATCGTCTATATTAAGTCCATCATCTGGATTATTTTGATTGGTTTTTTCTTTTATATTATGAGAATTTGGATCTGGAAAAATATATCTTTTCAACAAATATTTTTCAAATAATGAAAAATAGTTTAAAGATACGTTATTCCGTAAAGAACTTAAATATGGCAATAAAATTTTTCAGAATCAACTTTATTCATTTAATGCAATAAACGTGCGAGTTTCAAAACAACTATTAAACTAATCAATTTTTTAAACTAAATATTTTTCACTAGGATATGTTACATTATTCTATATAGTCTATAAACGCATACAATATTTATTAATGAAAGCTAAGATTCCACACGACTTTAAATTTAGTATATTTTTTCTTGAATCTACAAACTTCATCTTAAGTTTACTCAAACATTTTTCTTTAGGCTATTAAATTGTCTCTTTTGTTAAGCTCGCAACATAACCACTAAAAAAATAATGATATTATCTTACCTGTATTATTTTAATTTTGTTCTCGTAAAGCTAAATTCAATATTTTGGCAACACGAGAATGTTTTTGCAATCCATATTCAGTTCTATTTACTTATTATAATCACATATTTACTGCATATAACTAAACAAAATTTGAAAATATAAACAATCAATTATTAGTCTACAACATGGGGTTTAAGGCACTGTGTCTAGATGATACTGTAATGTTAGCAATGTACACAGAGGTATAGGGTTTCATGTCCACATGGTGCCCTCTGACTCTAAACAAAATCTGACATGATACTTTTTATAAAGTGCTTATATTTGTTATTTTATAAAGTAGCAGATAGTGCTTTATACCTATGTGTGGAGAATTAAAATTTCATTATAACTGCAGTATAATCTTAATATTGACAATAATGGACATAGTGCCCTTTACCTCTGGCATACAGATATAATATACATCTACAGTAACAAACTGACATAACAGAGCAGAGCTTCCCACTGACAGATATACTTTATCTATTGAAGTGAGGAGATTAGAGCACGCATCGGAAAAGCCAGATCCACCTTCAATCGGATGGGGGCCTTTTTCGAGAATCACAACCTCTCATTTGATACAAAATTAAGAATGCTGGGATGCTACGTCTTCTCTGTCCTTTTTTATAGTGTTGAATCGTGGACATTGAAGGAAGATATGTGCAAAAATTGGAAGCATTAGAGATGTGGCTATATCGGAGAATACGTAAGATTCCGTGGACTGACCGAGTCACAAATGAGGAGAAGAATAAATAAGACCCGAGAGGTACCCATCAAATCAAGAAAGTTATACTTCTTTGGACATATTATGCGAAATAAATCCAGATATGCTCTCCTTCAAGCCATCCTGCAAGAAAAAATATTTGGAAAACGATATCCAGAAAGAAGAAGAACATCTCGGTTAAAGAACATCAGAATGTGGTTCAATACAACACCTATGCAGCTTTTCCTCGCTTCTGCAGATATGATAAAGATTGATATGATAACATTCGTAACGGATAGGCACATCAAGAAAAACAATTAAAATGAGGCATAAAAGTTTATATACGTTCTGTCTCATAAAACATAATGGGGTTCAAATAAATGAATTAGAATACTAAATGAAAATATAAAGTTAATAAGAGTTGAGCGCCAACTGTTTTTAAAATAAAAATTGTGAAATGAAAGAGATATGTTGATTATTGAATAAAATTGAAATAAAATAATTATTCAAAGAAACATAACCAACATACGACGTTTATAATGTTACAACAATTTTTTTAGTAGTTTAACTCTAATATCTGTAAAAAAGTATAAGTGATTCGTAGTACAACTTTTGTAGTACTATGTCAATTTGTTTGCATTACACCTAAAAATACATTTAAAATATTATTTCTGTCACATTTTATTTCAAGATTTTTAAATAATTTTATATTCAAACAATTTTTAATGTCTTTACAAATTTTATAGACTCGGATAATGGTAATAATTTTGTAGTTTGGAAGTAAGTTGTTGTGAACATTCTTTGGGATCACAGTGTCTTGAAAATTTAGTTTATACTCATCAATCGCTATTGTTTAAAAGTAACAGATAAGTAAACGAAAACCAGAAAAGGCGTTGTTTTGTAAGGTTGCAATAGGTACTTGAATGTAGTACATGACAACCTCATCCTAGCTTCTCCAGCATGTGGCCACTGCTTATGATATATAAATGGTAATGGATAGTTCCCTCTCAAATATCTGTATACGTAAGGATTTTTTTAGTTAAGAGGTAAAAACCAGTCTAAATTTATAATCATTTGTAATGTCCACTTACGGTTATACACGTCTGGGGATTTATTGAAAAGTATATCTATATACTTACCTTCCTACTATGTTGAGGGAAAATTATTAAGTTAGAATATTATTTAAAACAAAATAGAAAATGCTGGCTCTTATTTATTTTTGTAAAATAACCGTAATATATTCCAAAAAAATGTATTAACTGCATTAAAAAAAAAACGACAAAAATATTTATATATAAGTATATGCACATATTTGCTTTCCCGATGTCTATTAATATCTAAAAAGAACAAATCATCTGCATACAATGAGGCATGAAAAGTACACAGTATTTCTTTTTTTTTATTTAGCAAATTGCTCATATAACTTTTGTCTTCATACAACTTGCCCTTAGATAGTTAGATTATCACTAGACTTTTTTAGAGACGATATTCTTTAGATGATTTATCTTAGCAGCTCTTGCCATTTGTCCATATTCTATTTTGTTTATATGTTAACTCCTTTGTTTTTTTTTCTACTACTACTCAGTTATTGATGTTCTAGACTTTGCATATGTATCTTAAGCTTTCTCTTTCCTTTGTATTTAAAAATGCCTTTTTAAAGTATTCTGCAAAGCATCTTCACTTCTGCTTTAGAAAGCATTTGGTCTCCGATACATTTGGTCTACTTTGCGCATAATGTGATCTATCTTATACAATGCTTGAAGCCTTTATAAAGTTATCCATCAGACACACAACTTAATACTTTTAGATAATACCTAGATAGACAAAAAAGAGCCAGTTAATAAACAGCCAAGTATTAATGAAACACTACATGTAAAATAATATAAAAAGAGTTTCAATGCAACCCAATTCTTTTTATTCTAACTACCTATCTAGAATAGGATCCTTACTAGCGGAAAAACTCGACATCGAGTTTTTTAAATGAAATTTTTATTTTGCGAGAAAAATTAAGAGATCAATTCAAACAATATAAGCAAGAATATACATAACATTCATCAATAATAATGCAAGTAAAAAGTGTATTAAATATCACGAAATATTGCAATGTTTTTTGTTACAATGTCTTCATTTTCTGAAAACTTTTGCTTGGCACCGGGAATTATGTAAACTTTTACTTTTTACTTTTTAATAAAAACGATACCGGAAGTCGACCTCAAAACCGGAATGCAATTTTTAGTTCATTAAATGTTGACATGGATATCATTTAGCAGTTAATTTTGCATGCTGATCACGAATCCGGTGTCAAATATGCTCTATTTTGACGTTTTATGCGCGTTTCGGGTCACTTCCGGTGTCGGATCGCAACCGGAAGTACATATTTAGATTCGTCTCGACGAGACCTTTCGTTCCAAATATACATTGTGGGGTCTAAAACTTAAAGTAAATTTTAACTTCCGGCCATCTCAAAACCGGAAGTGAATTTTTGTACCAAAAGTATATCTTGACAATCTCATACGTAATACTAATAATATTCCGAAAAAATATTTTAATTATCTAATATGGTTTTTGAGTAAAGTGGTGGACAAGAAAAGGGCTTAGTGTTTTAGTATATAAGATGGTTTATCTTGATAATTTTAATAATTAGATATATAAAGGTATATGTAATCTTTTTGACAATTATTTTAATCCAAAAAGTGCTTTTCAGATTTTTATTAAAATAGATAAATATATGTAATACGTTGATACTGTTGATACGTATTTTGACCTAATAGGTCTCATCAGAACAGTTATTTAAAGGTGTTCTCAACATATACAAAGGCGCTTTTTGCGTGAAATCAAATATTTGCTGTCGTTTCACTTTATTCAGATATACTCTGTACGAGTACTAGAAACCAATTCGCTAAGGATTTCTGCTTAGTAGAAAAGACGTGTCGTGGAATGCAAATTCTAGATTCCCCACGTCTCTTTTAACACCTTTATCAACGTTTGTTTTGCTTTGCAATTTTTAGAAAGCACAGATTAAAGCAGAAATCTGAATTGTGTTTCGAAACTATTTTACGATAAATGGTTTAATTTAAATTGTTTTAATAACAAATATATACATAGTGTAATATCTAAATTCCACTTTTGTATTTTAGGTTATAACAATATCGATAGAGTGAAAGGATTCGATTTGAATACGTCAAAAATTATTTTAAAAGACATTGCACATTTACATGCTGTTGGCTTATCCCTAAAATTAAAAGATCCTAAGACGTTTGACGAAAAAGTCAAAAAGTACTGCCATGTATATCAACCACCTAAGGAGAATAGTGAAAATAATCTTTTAAAAGCAGTGGTAGCGGAAAATGAAGAGTGCCGTCAGTTTTTATCAAGTATTCATGGTTGGGGAGAAATCCCAAAGTCTGCACCGAGAGAGCCATTTGCTACCTTAGTACATGAAGATTTGTGGACCAATAACACTATGCAGAAGTTCGAAAATGGAAACCCCGTTGGAAACAAACTAGTAGATTTACAAATTTATGAGTATGGATCTCCAGCAGCTGACGTGTTTTTCTTTATTTTTTCGAGTATTCCCCTAGAAGTATTAGATCCACATTTAGACGATCTACTTCATTTTTATCATGAAAACTTAACTGGTTTTCTTAAAAAACATAAATGTAATTTGGAATTTTCCTACGATCAGTTTTTAGACGAAATGGAATTTGTTTCCTCCTATGAGTTCAGCCATGCACTTCTTTTTCATCTTGTAGCCGTAAATGGGAAAAAAGGAGGACACGAATCTGACGAGTTACCTTCGGTAGATAAATTTCTTAAATATATGTCTCAACCAGTAAAAGAAAAAGCGTGGTATATGGTGAAAGAATGTGTTAAAAGAGGATGGTTAAAATAAAAATGTACACACATAACAAAAGTGTTTTTTTATAAATCTTATTCCATACTGCTATAATATTTTTTATGTTTTAGTAACTTCTACCTGCCTCTTTAACTAACCACCTGCTTCAAACTTGCTTGGCGATGTAAAAATTCTAATACTTTATCTTATTATCACTATAACTATTGTTTAAAAACAATGCTATAACCCTCTAATTTCTCATTCGACTAAGTATAAGTCAAAAGATCATAGATCTAATTGGGACTGTTATTTAAATTATCCCCCTAGCAATATATCAAAACATTTTAATATTTAAACGATAAAAAATTAATTTTATTAGAAATAAAAATTGTGCTTTTTAAGATCTCTATAAATATATAAGAACCAGTTAAACAACTCATGTTTGAGAAGAAGTATATTGATTTTCGAATAACAAACAAAAATAAGGGAAAAAAGAAAGAACGGTGACCTAATAGACTGCTAAAGGCAAAAATTTCTCTTAAAATCGATGTATGTTTCTACAAAACGGCCAGTCCAAGACAAAGCAACATAAAAGGCGTATAAGGAAGACAAAAATGACTGTATTAAAGGGGTATGAGAAAAACTTAAGAACATGCAAAGAATAATATTCCAAGCAAGCGGACTCTACGATACATTTTTTGTTTAGATAGGTATGTACGTTTAACTATTTACAAAAGATTTAAAATTTTTAAAAATTTTACAAAGCCTGAACTTTTTTTTCTAACATCTAAATATTTAAATATGGAGATTCTTTTGTTGGTTAGTTATATTTTGACGTAAAAATAAATATAATTGCTCAATGAGTTTTTCAACCTCATATTTATTGCTTTGAAGTACGGCCACTTTGGAGTTAAAAAATAATTAAGCTACAGCGCTTCCTATACAGTACATACATTTTTATATTATTGATTCGTATAGCTGTCTATCTAAGTCAAGACAAAGATTTAAAAAAAGTTTTATACGACATTGTTTGTAACAATTAAGAATTAAATTGCCGCTATTCAATAATAGCGGCAATAATAAATCAAATTTTAAAAGCCCCTATCTATTGGGACCGTGCAAGTTCGGAACAGCGACACCTGGTGTCGTAAATCAGCAAAATTTACTGCGCTTTCATGTTAGATCGAGGTTACCGGATAACTGTCAAGGACGTAGCCCCAAAAAAGAATAAGAAGAAAAAGTAAGATTGAGGTTATGTCGGTATGTTATTAAAAGGTAAACGTTATATTTATGTAGTGTAAATACAAATAAATATATTATTAAAATACAGCATTACTGTTAATATGGATGCCATAATAAAAACTGGATTTGAGAAAGTAAATGACCAAATAACTTTTCAACCAATCACTGAGTCAAATGGAAAAGTTTTAGTAGTGGCAAATGTCAAAAAAGGATGGAAGAATTATGTGGAAGAATTAAGAAAAATAAATTACCATAAATAATGCATAAATTAGCAGATTAAGCCCATAATAGCATCATATTGGTTTGAACAATTAATTCTTTCCTTGTAAACTTTTGGACAGCGAATATATCGTAATGCATCTTCAGAAAAACTTGAACTTGATGCATTTTTGTAAACTTCAAAAAAATAAAATTTAAACATTAAACTTGATTTTTCTGTTAAAATGAACTCTAAGTGAGTGTTATGAAACTAAAATTTACACTTAAAATGAACTTTTATTTATTATGTATTTCAAACTGACTTTAAAATCAGGCGCAAGAATAATGCATAATTTAGGTTATGTTACTTATGTTTTTTTATTATATAAATCCACTTTTCACTTTGTAGTAATTTGTGCTTCGAAGTTGGAAACGAATAAAACTTAAATTGACAATTTTTTGTTGTATTTTTACAATTTATAACGCAGCATTTCCTAAATCCCATTTTCTTCAGTGACAGAAGGTGTAAATAAACAAACGAATATGAAATATGACAATTGACACTATGAATTTATGAAATATATGAAATTTGCAGTAAAAATGCAAGATTTCTCCGCTACTCGCGCACGATCGTTTCTCGTATCACATCCAAGTACTTGCACGTCGCCAATAGTCAAAAACGTCAGTAAAGTTGACTGTTTTTTCAAGCAGCCGAATTGGCTAGGTAGTGAAGAACTTTTCTCATGTTGACATGACGAGAAAAGAACGTAATTCATAATCCGCGTCGCTCGAAACAGTAAATCATTTTAATTCAAGAGATCATCATAATGAATTATTCCAAATCGGCTCATATAGATTACCAATATATGACAGAATTGAATAAAAAAACTGATTTACTTACTTATGAAGTTTTTGCAAATCAAGGTAATTTTACAACACGACGCTTGTATAAATTTTAAAACTACAAAAAAATAATTGTGTTTTGTGATAACTACGATCCTTTTTCTGTTTTCCATAAACCCCACTCTATTTATTCTAGTTATTGTTGAATAAATATAAGACCAGGTAGAAACATACTGTATTTTTTTTTAATAGTCAATCTCTTTTTTGACAACAAAAAACTCACCAATCGACAGAGATAACGTTTAATAAGAGTACCGTACCAACATTATCCCGACATAAATTTCTTGGGAATGTAGAGATCCAAACAAACCTAATAGATCTTCACAAAACTGCAATATCAGAAGTGGGTTTTAGTGTCGTCCAGACAGAATCTGATGCAGACATAGTCATCATCCTTTCTGCGCCTGCTGCGTTCCAACCACATGATTCTTTGAGGTACGGCATTAAGAATTAAGCAGTGTAATATTGTGTGTTGGCAGGTTAGCACAGGTCTACCATATATAAAAATAAAAAAATGCCCAAAGAACCGGTGACGAGAGTCGGACTTGGACAGAAAATATGGTAACGACAAAAGCGAAAGAAAAGACGACGAACTGGAAAACGAAAAATATAAGCTATACAGATTGAACGAAATAAATTCGGAACATAGGAATATAATGTATTTCGGCTCAATTCTGCTGTAGGTGGTTGGCCAACAAAATATTGTCAAATATTTATATTATAAAAATCCAATACTTCAGTGGGCTGCTGGATTCTGAACTCATAAAAATTGAAAGCTACACATAAATCTACGATTTATGCTGTCAAACCAGTTATAGTCCAGGAAATGAAGAATTTCACCTCGCAATTATTTCGTGCTCCCTGGATTGACTTGAAATTTAACAGAGGGTAGGTAATAGCCTAAGGATCAAAATCTATATCGAACCAAAGTGCGCCAAAGCCTAGGGGGTGGTTGCCACCCCATCTCCGGGGTGAAATTTTTTTTTACGTTTTAACTACAGGTTTCGATTAAAAAAGTGATTCTAAACAAAAAATGTGCTATACATTTTTTTTATAAAATGATATTTTTCAAGTTATTCGCGATTGAAAGTAATAATTTTTGGACGAAAAAATCCACGTTTTTAATCGATTTTTCGCGAATAATTCGAAAATGGTGCATTTTATCAAAAAAATTGTAGAGAACAAATTTGTAGCTTTTAAAAAGACAAATACAATTCATTTTTTAAAATGTTTTTGGGATATAACAGGAACCGAAATACGGCCTATTAATGTTCAGCGGTTTTCTTCAAATGCCAAATTTGAAAGATTCAAAATCAAATATCGGGAAAATGATGCATTTTTGGAAGAAAACTCACAAAACCTTTTTTAAAGAGCATAAATAGACCTATCATAAAAAAGACTCTAGCTGAAAAATTGAGTGAGTTATGATGAAAATAAGGTCAATACCTCATTTTTTACGAAAAAATCGATGAAAACAACCCCCTAACCAACCCCATAATTAAAATCGATCTTCACCCTTCTGAAATTCCCTTTGTACATGTATTGTTAATATGTCCAAGAAGTTTGACCCATTTAAAATGCTTTGTGTTATAAAAAGTACAGCTTAAAGCGAGAAACGATTTACAATTTCATATTTTTTACCCTTCTTTTTTTAAATATGCCCGAAAATACTGAATATATAACAAAAATACAAATTACCAAATTGTAGCTTTTTTAATGACTAAAATTATCCTTCATTTAGATTTGTTGTACAATGAATATTTGGCAAGATATAGCCGTTTAAAGCATCGATTTACGATCAAGCACTATCTTTTTCGATCCCTTTAAACTCACTCCATTTAAAAACCAAGGGTTCCAAAAAGATTTAATTCACAGATTCTTGTAGCTCTTAAAAACCTCTACAAATCGTTTTTGAAGAAACACTCTATCGTTAAAAATTAAAGGAAATACGTTAAAAAAACCAGTGAATTTTTTTCCGGAAAATTTTATTAGTATAGTACAGTACACTTCGGAGCATAGTATTCTACAAAACCGGTATATTAGCTAGTGGGGCGTTATACATTCGAAATTTTAAGCGTTCTTATTTTGAAATCCCATACAAAAGAATAAAACATCTGCTCATATGTCTATGGCTTGGCAATGAAAATATTAGAGCAACAGATTGGGGATGGTATTCCAAAGATGGTTTGTTATTACCCGTACGCATGAACAAACAACCTGCACTCGATGAACTTTTGAAAATTATTTTTTGGCAATGCAAAAAAGGATGCGGTGTTTCATGTGGGTACAGAAAAGTTGGTTTATACTGTAACTCTACTTGTTCTGGGTGCTCAGGTGAAGGGTGCAATAATAGTCCACCAATAATTGAAGATGAGGATGACATAGATCACGATGAAGATGTAATTGATGACGAATAAAACTAATATTACAATTGTTTTACCTATAAATGTAAATATTTTCAACTATTTATGTAAATGTATAAGAATATATGGTGCCTTTTTATGTTGATAAATTTTTTTGTATTTAATTCTACTTTTTTCAATTTATATCTTATAAATTAGTTTATAAAAACTGCAATGTTGTAAAGGGTGATTTTCAAAAGTTGAAAAGTTGCAAAATTTTGGCAAAAAATTGTTTTCACCTATAGCACTTATAACAATTGATTTTTAAGGGTTGAAAATGTATGAATTTGTATTTTAAAGTATAAAAAAATCACTATTTAACTAATCCAAACCAAATTTCACTCATCTTAAGATTTATAATATTATTTTACAATTTTTGAAAATTAGTTTTCACCCCTAAGAACAATCAGGGTTCATCGGCATGACATAAACTATAAAGCAGAGGGTGAGTTGAGCTTAATTCCAAATTTTTATGCAAATCGTTCCAAGGTGAAATCATTTTCTCGCATTACTAATTTTTTTATATTAATCTCTAATAAGGGTCGCTTTTTAAGGGTTAAAATATGATGGAACTTTATTCAAAAGCACGAAACTATCATTATTTAATTAATTCAAACCAAATTTTACCCATATTCAGGTTTAATATGTTATTTTATAATTTTTGACAATTAGGGGTAGTTTTCACCCCTTAGAACAATCAGGGTTCGTCGACATGACATAAACTATAAAGCAGCGGGTGAATTGAGCTTAAATCCAAATTTTTATCCAAATCGATCCAAGGCGAAATCATTTTTTTATAATTGGTAATTTTTTTACATTAATCTCTAACAAGGGTTGCTTTTTAAGGGTTGAAATATGATGGAACTCTATTCAAAAGTATAAAATAATCATTATTTAACTAATTCAAACCAAATCTTACCCATATTCAGGTTTAATATGTTATTTTATAATTTTTGACAATTAGGGGTAGTTTTCACCCCTAAAACCCTTCAGCGCACTTCGATTCGATATAGATTTTGATCCTTGGGCTATCACCTACCTTTTGTTAAAATTTCAAATGGATACATGCAGGACGAAAAAATTGCGAGGTTTTAACTATTTTCGAGCTTTATTTCCTGAACTATAATCGTTTGCTTAGACAAACCCGTCTTATGCAAACAACATTGTTGTGAGACAGATAGTTGAACGATATTTTATACAATGTCTATACCTAGGTATGGATTTATTTTTGTCCGAGTTTTATATTGGTCCACTATTTCAAATGCAGTTCAAACACACATGTATTAAATTGTATGTTCCGTTTTAATTTGGTTCAATCTGTATAAGAGAGAGTGGCGGACGTGGAACATAAAAAGCCTAAATAACCGAGATCAGGAAATAGAAAAAGAGTTGAGTTAATATATAGTAGGGTTCAGCAACAGGGAAAGAGCACAGGAAGGTGTAGCAATAATCATCAAAACAAAATATAAAGGATCAAATTAAAGATAGAAAGTATATATCTCAGAGAATACTTTTAGTAATAATTAGGGCGAACAGCAAAATTATTAACATAATAGGGATAAATTATGTTGCACTGCAACCAGAAGATTGCAAACCTGACAGCGATAAAGAATTCTATGATGAGTTACAAACATTAGTGAAAAGAGAAGTAAAGCAAAATTAATTACTTATATTATTGAGAGATTTCAATGCCAGAATAGGAGACGAAGTAATACCAGGAATAACACAAAGGTTTAACGATATCTCTTCTTCTTTGGGTGCCGTGTCCGTATTCAGACGTTGGCCATCATCATGCTTACAATTTCCTGAAACCTTTCTCTGTCGGCTGCTGCGCGAAATAATTCTTCTACTGTGAAACCACACCATTGTCTAATATTACGCAGCCATGAAAGTTTCTTTCGACCAATCCATCTCTTTCCTTCCACTTTTCCTTGTATTATAAGGCGAAGTAAATGGTATTTGGGTCCTATAATTATATGGCCGAAGTATTCTGTTTTTCTCCTCTTTATGATGTTTATGAGCAGACGTTCTGAGTTGATCATTTGAAGAACATCTTCATTGGAAGTGTGCGAAACCCACGATATCTTTAGGATTCGTCTATAGCACCACATTTCGAATGCTTCTAACTTGTTTAGCATTGTGGTTTTTAACGTCCATGTCTCACAACCATACAATAGGATCGACCACACATAACATTTCAGGACCTTCTTACGAATGTTCATTGACAGGTTTCTGTTGCATAAAACTGGTTTCCAGGTCATAAAAGCCTTACGTGATATTTCGATCCTGGATATTATCTCTTCATCAGAGTCACAATTTACATTTAACCAGCAGCCAAGGTATTTGAAATGATTTACCCTTTCTATCTCTTCTCCATTAAGAGAAAGCAGACCTTGATCTATATGGATCTTTCCAACTGCCATCCACTTTGTCTTTGAAATGTTGATTTTTAGGCCTCTCCGATAACTTGCTTCACTGACTAGATTTAGTAATGTTTGGAGATCTTGTAAACTTTCTGCAAGAATGGCTGTATCGTCAGCGTATCTAATATTGTTGATTACTTCTCCACCTAGTCTTACTCCCGCTTGTCTGTCATCCAAAGCCTCCCTAAAGATTTCTTCAGACTACAGATTAAAAAGAGTGGGTGACAAAACACAACCCTGCCGTACTCCACGTTTGATGGATATTTTTTCAGTGGGACTGTCTCCAATTTGGATAGAGGCTACTTGATTGTAATATAGGTATTTCAGCAGTCTTATATCATAGTGGTCAAGTCCTGCTGCCCGTAGGCAGTCGAAAAGTGTATTGTGTTGGACTCTGGCGAACGCCTTCTCGAAGTCAATGAAACAAACATAAACATTCTTTCGGAATTCACAACTTTTTTATAATAGAACGCGCATACAGAATAGTGCCTCTCTAGTTCCTAGACCGTTTCTAAATCCAAATTGCTTATCACCCATCTTACTTTCGCATAGAAGGAATACTCGGTTTTGTATAATTCGTAAGAGTATCTTCAGTGTGTGACTCATCAAACTGATTAGTCTAAAATCGCTGCATTTGGTGGGCCTGCTTTTCTTTGGTAATGTTATAAACAGTGACTCTAACCAATCATCTGGTATTTTTCCTTCGTTGTAAATTTTGTTGAAGAAAGTGGTTAAGCAGGCAATGCTTTCCTCATCCAAAAGTTTAAGTAGTTCGGCAGGGATTTGATCTGGTCCAGGTGCTTTATTGTTTTTGGCTTGCTGTATTGCCTTTTCGACTTCCGAATTCAGTATATTGGGACCTCTGTCCAACTGGTTGTCATAGGCAGTATTTGGAGCATTTTCCCTAGAAGCATCGTCAAAAAGGTCAGTGATGTATCTCTCCCATTCTTTGCACTGTTGTTCGTGATCACAAATTTTTCCGTCCGTGCTTTTAAGTATGTGAGCATTTTTCTGTTTTCTAATTCCGGCAGTATATTTAAGTTTCTTATGCAGGTTGAAGCTGTCATGCTTTTTTTGGAGTTCTTCTATTTCTTTACATAAATTCTCAAGCCACGATTCTTTGGCTTGCTTAATTTTTCTTTTTATGCGTTTATTAATTCCACGATATTCGATAATATTTCTATTTTTGTGTTGCCGTCGAACTTCCATCAGATCTAGAATTTCTTGTGTCATCCACTCATTTTTTGCCAACATGATAGGTGTTTTCAAAGACTCTTGTACGTTCTCTAAAATCGAGTTTTGAATTTCATACCAGCATTCGTTAATGGTTCTGTTTTCGTTTGGTATATTTGATATTCTGTGTATTTTACTATTTATTTGCTGTGTTATGTGTTCGCGCGTTTGAGGGTTTTTCAGGGGGTCGAGATATATCTTACAAGGCTTAGTTGGCTTTGTTAATTTCTTTAATTTAATTTGTATTTTGGAGCAGAGTAAATTGTGATTTGAGTTTATGTCAGCGCCGGGGTAAGTTTTTACATCTTTAATATTGTTTCGAAATAGGTGGTTTATTAGGATGTAGTCTATTTGATTCCGTACTATTCTGCCTTGATGTCCATCTTGAGGGGATTTCCACGTGTAAAGACGCCTTTCTGGAAGTTGAAACCAGGTATTTGTAATGGCGAAGTCATTTTCTTGGCAGAATTCTATTAGCCGTTCACCTCTTTGATTTCTGTCTCCCAAGCCAAACTTTCCGGTGATGCCCTGCGTCATCTTCTGTCCAACTTTAGCGTTAAAGTCACCCATAATTATTATTGCTTCGTGTTTCTTTGTTATTTTTAGCACTTCTTCTATTTGATGGTAGAATTCTTCAATATTCTGCTCATCTGCGTCAGCAGTGGGAGCATAAACTTGGATAATATTTATATTTACAGGTTTAGCATTCAGCTGTATTAAAATTACTCTGTCTGATATTGGGATAAAGTTAGTGACATACTTATTAATATGCTGTTTGATAATTATTGCTACTCCATTTCGATGCATATGGTCTTGATTTCCAGAAAAATAAACGGCGTAACCATTTGCACTGAAATTCCCTTTGTTTGGCCATCTTGTTTCACTCGCCCCCATGATAGTAATGTTTAATCTGTCCATTTCAGAGAGTAGATTTCTCAACTTACCGGCTTCATATAAGGTTGTTACATTCCATGTAGCCACTTTGTATGGATTCTTCATTTTCATCGTATGTCTAGTGATGTTTTCCTCACAGGGATTTCGCTGGCTAGCGACCTGGGAAGCCCTGTGGTTTGATTGTGTATTCCTTCCCCTGCCGGATCTTGAGTTCCGCAGCCCATGATCAGTAGTCTTCGTTACACTCATTGATTCCATGATAACTTTACTAGGGATCATAATGGGGTGGTTTCCCGTTGTCTTCCCCATCGCAGTATCACAGCCGCTTAACTCATAATGTGAGTGACGCCTGTGAGTATCTGGAATAAACCTACAGGATTTTTACTTCCCACAGCCTTAATCCAGTAATGACATTACTGCTGCCTAATGTCATATCCTCAGTTGATCCGCGGGTACTTATTTGGCAATGCCTTATTCGTACCTGTCCTGCATATCTGCAGGAACTTTCCCTATCAGCCATATGGGACGTGCCGTGTCGAGGTTGAGGACATCCCCCGCCCAGTCTGTCTTCCGTGAAGTACAGAAGAGCCCCTACTCAGTTCAGAGCTCCTCCTCCACGAAAGCTAGACCGGCCACGGTCTAGCTTTCGATATAGTGTAGCGTTTACGCTATTGATTAACCCCTTTAGAAATTTTTATAACCCGCCTGTGATCGATTTTTAAATCGACATTCCTTTCCCCACGCGCTGTTATCGCTTTGAAAGGAAGATCGATTTTATGCGGAAGCGGAACGATCAGTTTTGGTCAGAACTCGAACGCAGCCACCTCAACCGGTGAAATTTTTCACCTTCAAAGTGACGGAATTGGAACAAGGAAGATAATTTGGGGAAGAATATAGTTAATAAATAATAATATAAATAATTAATTTTTCTAATAAAATCAACAATAATCTAAAGAGTTCCACATAAAAGGAAGATTTTTTTGGCGTGCTGCAGTTCCATATTCCGTCACGTGAAAATATTAATTTCACTTTACTTGAGGATATTCTCTTCAGAATATTCCCTCAAGGACTAGTAACTAAATTCCTGAAACTAATTAGCAACTTCTCTCCTGGATTTTGCGGTCACTCCAGATAGACCAGTGACTGGTTTTGTGCACAGACTCCCCTGGGTTTGTCCTTACAGCCACAAACTGATGTAACCGTGCCAAGAGGAATTTTCCTATGGACTTATGGGGCTGTAAAGATAAGTTGTTTGACTGTGTAATTTTTTTTGTTACTACCTATTTTGTTACTATGTATTATTTGTTACTATATATCTAACTCATCATATGCATATGATAAGGTGATTACCTTTGTGATAATTTAATTTTGATAAAATATAATTTTGATATTATTGGGAGAGGGAAAATATATTACCTGTTTTTTATTAGTTTTTTTAAATAGGATTTTAAGAGTACTGACCAAACTCATTTTTGCTATAATATTTTTTTTTTAATACATTTGATATACTTAATACAATTTTGATATTGGGAAGGGAAATGAATTTCATGTGGTTTTTAAAACATTGTATAATGAGCATGAAGACTCACTTTTGAATGTAATATATATTTAATATAATTGTAATAGAGATTTATCGAGTTGATATCTTTATAATATTGTCATTAGTATCTCATATTAGTAGAACTATTTAAATCTAAATTACTAACCTTTTTGTTTTAAGACTTAGGCTACCCTACGGACTATTCTTGGTTTATACTAATATTTCATATTTTATTTGGCCAGTGGTAGTGACTATTCGTTTGTTGAGGGGCTATTAGGTCCCACTGTATGTGTACACCATCCACTACCACTGTTATTTGGCTTTGCATTATATGTAAATTGTTTATACACATATACCTATATACATTTTTTTTATAAATAGATTTATTGTTACTATTTTGAGTTTTATTTCAGTTCTACTAACCAGTATATAACATAGCAAAACAAGATTATTATTTAGTATTTTGTATTTCAGAGTATTATCTCCAGATTCATTTGTTACTTCAAAATCTCAATATTCGTTGAGTTGGCGCCCTTCTTTTCTCTTCCTATTGTTCTCTTTCTATAAATTTATTCCCAGTGACCTTCTTCAGTTGTATCACGTTTGATATTACCAGGTCTCATTTCGTTCTTGTCTTATTAGCTCATTATCTCTTGTTATTGTTGTTTATATCTTTAAAGCCACAATCCAGTGCATTGAAGCTAGCCCGAACACTCACTTGAGATTTAGTGTCTCTTTGGCCATTTAAATTTGTTCCTCTGAGCTTAGCCCTATTTTTTTAGTTTTTCCTTCTCATCACCTCTCTTCCAGTTCTTCTGGAATTAGGAAGTCTTACACTTCCAAAAACCCAATACTCCCGGAGTATTGAGCGTTTCAATAGTTATCAATAAAAACAGAAAGAGAATGGTGGACTTCTGCACATCAAACGAGCTGAAAATAATCAGCATATTTTTTGATCATAAAATTCAACACAAATACACGTTTGAAAATACAAGAGGACATCGATCAATGATAGATTATGTGGTCACAAACAGAAATATTCACCATAAACAGACAGTGGATGTGAAAAGTTTGACGTCACCCAATGTGGGAAGCAATCACTATTTGGTACTTGGTAAAATTATATTCAATGAATGATGGAGAGAGAAGCTTAAACAAACCAATTCAGAGGAAATAATAAAAATAGAAAATTTAAGAGATGACTCCATAAAATCATTATATCAAAAAAGGCTAGAACAGAAAATACAAATGGAGAATATTGAAAACGAATGCAATGTAGAGACTAGCTGAAAAAAACTTAAGAAAAATATTTTGGATCATGCCCGAGAAGCCCTCGGAATGAAAATAATAAACAAAAAGTGGTCAACGAAAAGACCATGGTTTACTAGAGAATAAACAAAAATGTCACCAAAAAAAAAGAAAGCTTTCCTAAAAAGTAAGTCAGATAAAATTAATGAATCCTATAAAGAATATATAAGAATAAGATCTGAAACTCATCAATTGGTAAGAAAAACAAAAACAGATTACTGGAAAGATTCACAAAAGGACTAGAGATGGAGTTCTATGGATAACAGAAATAAGTATGGCGCTTCATAAGACAGCAAAGAAGAGAAATGAAAGAAGTAGTTGAAATGGAACACATACAAGAGGATACATGTGTGGCCTTTCTGACAGAAATGTTTAAAAAACAAAACCAAGAATGTCAGATAAGTGATGTTATTCAAAAATGGAGATAAGAAAGACCCCAATAATTATCGAGCAATATATTTTTTAAGTATACCACTCAAATTGACAACAAAAATAAACGAACGAATATTTCTGCAAGATGAACAGCAATGATTTCGGACAGGAAGATAATGCACGGATGCAGTTTTTGTAATAAGACAAATAAAAGAAAAGTCGCTGGAATACAACAAACCAGCATATTATGTGTCTAATAGATTTGAAGTAAACGTTTGATAGAGTGAGAATTCGGGACGCGATACATTTATTATACGAAAAGGGAATATCACTGGATTTAGTAAAAACCATTGAGAATATATATATATATATATATATATATATATATATATATATATATATATATATATATATATATATATATATATATATATATATATATATATATATATATAGATAACATAGCTATGGTAAGTTGTAAAGAAAAACTATAGCAATCTATCAAATATGAAACTGGCATTAGACACGGAGATTCGCTGAGCCCATTAATATTTAATCTGATAATGGATGAAATCATAAAGAAAGTTAAAAAAGGAGAGGATATAGAATGGGAGAAAAGGATTATCTTATACTTTATATACATTAAATATAGTGGAGAGTATGAACAAGATCTACCTATTTTGAATCCAAATTTGTTTAGTACCCTAGGTTTTAACCCTAACGTAGAAGATTATGTCGTCGTCGAATTTCATCCACCAAAGTCAGTGGTATATTTTGTGGGGAAAATATTACAGATAAAACAAGATCGGGAATATTGCATATCATTTTTAAGACTTCAGGATAAATGTAGTGAGGAGTTTGTTATGCCCAATGTTCCTAATATAGCTTCCGTCAACAAGAAAGATGTGAAATATATTTTGCCGAGACCAAAACTATGTGGCAGGATAAACGACAATAATTCTAATTTGCGTTTACATTCTCTTTTTCTTTATTAAATGTCAGATAGGAATTATACTTATCTTTAGTTTTATTGTTCTTTTCAACTATTCTTGTGCTTTTAAACAATAAAAATTTGAAATCTTACTACAGTTTCTGTAAATCTAATTTTTATTAGCTATGTTTAAAATAAAGTAGTTTGGTTCAATGTGTACGCAGCACTAGTTCAGTGTGTACCACACGTGGGACACAATGAACCAAAGACACTTAACAGAAGAAAACCATATTAACTCAAAAACATTAATATTTATTGATAATCAAATTACTTGTAATAGATTACAAATATGTGTTTCTGATACTCGTACAATTTCGTGTTATTAGGTTAAAGGGGACTGATCTAGACAATTTTACATTTTGGATGGTTCGTTGTTGAAAACATGACTATATATATATATATATATATATATATATATATATATATATATATATATATATATATATATATATATATATATATTATATATATATATATATATATATATATATATATATATATATAAATATTTATATATATATATATATATAAATATATATATATATATCGCACCCTCAGTGCAAGACTGCAGTAACTCAAAATTTTATGAAAATGAAGTAATCATGGAATTCGATTGTAAACATGCATATCTATCCCCTGTAAAACTTTAGTAACTTTCAAATGCTTAACCGGCTAAATATTACAACAACAACAGTTTAACTTTTTTACGTTTTTGTACATAAGTTCCGTGCAAAACTGTTGTAACTCTAATGTAACAGAGTTACAACAGTTTTGCACGGAACATTGCAATGGTTTCGATAACAAGCAATGAAATGCACGAAAAAAGTAAGATATTTGTTATTTTAATACTTATATCTGTTGTGGTGTTTAATTTTAATTTAATTTTAATATACAGCGTGTTTATGTAATCAATTAGCAACCTAGACAATAAAGATTAGATTGCATTAAAAACACATGAATTAAGAACAATTATTTACAGCCAAAAAGTACTTTTTCTTATGAAAGGAAAAACAGTTATCTTAGAACTTGTTTATTCACAATACTGACAGGTTAAAAATATATATTCTCAGAAAACTTGTTCTATAAAAACTAAATTCCAAATTGTATTAAATCTTCATGTAACCTTCCGGGGCGATTGTCTTATCATATTGTCCCCCGTAACTTTTACTAAGGTAGTGAATTTCTATCCATTTGTTAATCACTGTACTCAATGTAGCCTGATTTGCATATTTTTATTAGTACTTTTGTTTTAAATTTAAATAAAAATATTGAAAGTTTTACAAATAATTTATCTACCCTATTATGTCATTACAAAGCCAAGGAATTGTAGCTATCAGAAACACGTGCAGACATAAAAAGATTAAGTTGCAGCTAGCGATAAGCCGTTTTATTAGTTACCTATTTATTCTGGGTAGCCATATGATTTCTTGGAATCTATTAAATGTAAAGTTTAATAGCATATTAAACCCCGATTGTTGTTGGGGATTATTTTTTCTTTACTTACCCGATGATTTATTGCCATTCGGGTATGATGCCAGAAGCCCACCATAGTTTTTATAAAAATAATTTGGCCCAAGATGATATACGAGAAGAGGACAACAACTAACAGAAAATGTGTCTACACTTTTTACAATTCTTTCCGTGCAAAAGTGTTGTAACTTTAAAATTCTAATACTAAATGTGTAGTGATTAACAATTTTCTCCATGCAAAAGTGTTGTAACTTTGAAATTCCAATTTTTTTTTAGCATGAATATTATTTTATTTAAATTTCTATTTTTGGTTATTGTAATATAGGCTGAAAAGCATGCAAAATCATAAATAAATGATAATTTTTTATAAAACTTGTGCCTTATTTGAGCGATATTAGCACGAAAATAAACAAAATCGTCTTTATCTCGAAACTTACTTATTCTGACTTACTGCAGTCTTGCACTGAGGGTGCGATATATATATATATATATATATATATTATATATTATATATATATATATATATATATATATATATATATATATATATATATTATATATATATATATATATATATTATATATATATTATATTTATTTATTTATTTATTTATATATACAAACAACACAGTTTATTAGGGTTGCAGTCAGAATATTGGCCGGGATGTTAAAAAAACACTCTTTTTGACTTTTTGTCGAGCTTTCGGAATGGTTTTATTACTTTTTTAAGACACTGTAAAAGACAATTATGTAAATATTTAAAAAATATCGCACTTCTTCAGTGTAACTTACTAGTCGTTGAGATTAATTTTGTAAGCATTGACACTCAACATTTATACTACACATTAAAATATAGAATTATGGACATAATACATTATAAAATTTTTAAAATTTATTGTAAAAATAGTAAAACTTGGTTGATGGCATGTTTTACTGGTGTATATTAACTCATACAGAGAATGTAAAGTAAAAACACTGTAATTAATATGTATTTAGGTGTAGTTGATGTTATCTTTCTTTTCAAGAAATACTAGAGGCCCTTTTTATGTGACTATACTTTAGAGTTGTAATTTATGTACAGGTAAATATTTAGTTTATTTTTGGTGTTTTTCCAGCAAATAACAATAAATGTTGCTTAATTTGTCTATGTCGGACTTTTTGCTGATGCAAGATGTGCTAGATTTTATGAAACACATTTCCAAAAAAACACGTTTTGAATGGTTTTTTTCTTTTGCCAACATACAGGAATCATCGAAATTGAATTCATGTTTTAGAGTTAGTGCATGTTCCGTCAATGCACATGCATTGATTTTTTTGGTTTTTATATCACTACGATGTGATATCACCCTGCTGTGAAAATTACGAGATGATTCTCCTATGTAAATTTTATTACAGTTAGTACCCGGTATAGAATAAACAACATTCGATGACTCCTGTATTGTGAAAGGATCTTTTGTTTTTGTGTAAAGCTTCGATACTGTTTTCACATTTTTGGTTGTAATTTTTAAGCCACTAACATTTTTAAAGATGTTCATTAGCTTAGGTGTCAGAAATGGAATGTAGGGTAGGCAACCATAAGTTATTTTAGATGGTAATATTGATGCGTTATGTGTCAATGTCAATTGTTGGATCTCATTGTTATGAAAATTTTGGTTGACAGAAACTTGTGAAGAAAAAGGAGAATCGAAAATGAGTTTATTTAACAGCCCTATTCGATAAGAATTCTCTTGTAGTATGGATCTCAACTTTTTTTGTCCCTTGTCTCTAAATTCTATGTGTGACAAATTGATAACCCTAGTTTTTAAAGCCAAAACCAAATTTGTTTTCATCTTAGATGAAGTTTTTCATCCTTTTTCTGTATATCCTGTTTCTTACACCTTTATGTATAATATGTTGCGTACCATTAAAACAGGTTTAAAAAGTATAGTCACCTAAGAAGGGCCTCTAGTATTTCTTGAAAAGAAAGATAACATCAATTACACCTAATTACATATTAATTACAGTGTTTTTACTTTCCATTCTCTGTATGAGTTTATATACACCAGTAAAACATGCCATCAACCAAGTTTTACTATTTTTACAATAAATTTTAAAAATTTTATAATGTATTATGTCCATAATTGTATATTTTAATGTGTTATATAAATGTTGAGTGTCAATGCTTACAAAAATAATCTCAACGACTAGTAAGTAAAAGCTGAAAAATTGTGATATTTTTTAAATATTTACATAACTGTCTTTTACACTGTCTTGAAAAAGGAATAAAACCATTCCGAAAGCTCGATAAAAAGTCGAAAAGAGTGTTTTTTTTTAACATCCTGGCCAATATTCTGACTGCAACCCTAATAAACTATGTTGTTTGTTTATATCGACAGTCAATAATATCCAGTATTTCTAGTATTTATTTTACATAGATATATATATATATATATATATATATATATATATATATATATATATATATATATATATATATATATATATATATATATATATATATATATATTTATATATATAGATATATATATATATATATTTTTATATATATATAGATATATATATATATATATATATTATATATATATATATATATATATATATATATATATATATGGTCACGTTTTAATTATTTATTATACCCATATATAAGTCATTGTCGATAATACATTATCGTGTCAATGAATCCTTTATATGAAATAATATGATCTCGTACAGACTAGCTACAAATTTCTAGCTACAAATTTTTAATAAATTTTTATAAATTTTTATTGAGATTTAAAATGTTACATGGTTAAAGTATACATTAGAATGTATAGTTATTTAGTCTACATTTAGTATATATAGGATTTGGTCCGACAGTTGTAACATCTATAGTAGTTGACTCGTAGCTTGGAGAAATCTCCGAAGAAGTACTCATGGTTGTATCGGTTGATGGTCCGTAGGTTGAAGTGATCGTAGAAATTGGTGACGTAGTTGAAGGTAGGTTTGATGGCAACCATGTCGTTGTTGTATCAGTTGTATTGTTGTCGAAACTTTCTACACATGACATCATGATTATGGCTGAATTGCAGGCATAATTTTCGTCTTCGTTAACGCTGGAGTTGGCATTAAGAATAGCTGCATTAAGAGCATCCTGAGGTACACTACTCATTCTGGTATTAATATCAGTAAATTCTGCAATGAACTCTGTATTATAGTCTACGACTTTTTGTGAAACTTCTAATACGCATGCGCTGACCTCTTCGCAAATATCCAAAGTCCTGTTTAATGTAACCAGTTCTAATAATCTAATATCCATGGATTCAAAATCCTTGCGTACGGTTAGGTTGGCATTACGTATAGCAGTTGTAAGAGAAACCTAAAAATTAAAATATATTTTCTAAAAGAATTTTAAAAACCTTAACCTTTGAACTAAATCTTGTCGGTTAACTCATATATCATATTCAATATTTCAATTGAAATGGTCTTGCCACATAGAACAAAAAAAAAAAATATATAGAAAACCACTTTTTATTTGCAAACTTTTGGAATGTAAGTATAAGATTTTACAGAATAATTTACGAATGTAAGAAGTCGTAAAAAATAACAATTAGAAATTTGATGGATTTCTTAAAAATGTTACGGTTATCTTTTTAATTGGTCGCAAATTCGAAACTGGACCGTAGTCTTTTTAAAACGCTGTGACCATCGTCTATTTGTCAATGTTTATAAATAGTGCGAATATTGCTATTTTAATTTTTATATCTGAAACAGTGGCAATAAATTAGGTTAAACAGAGATATTTATCTCAAAGGAATCGTATGTAAGTCCTGAAAATCCTTTTAAAGAGCGATTCTTTATTATGCCCTTAAGTATTGGGATGTCCAGATCACTGTGAAGTGTTTCGTTAGATACATGCTATGGAGCTTTACTTATTATACAAGGTAAAAAACTGAGGTGCTTATTTTTCGAGAATAATAGCTTGCAACGGATGGTTTGTATTTTTATGTAATCAAAATGAAGATTCGTCAGAAACTAAAATATTTTTAAAAAAGTGTACATTTTTATTATGTTTATCTAACATTAATTCACGTAAATTACTAGACATAATTATACAAAATTTGAGATACGCCTATTTGAGATACTAAAAATGACCCAATTGATTAAGTAACTACTATATCTGACCATACATTTAATTTTTGTGGTCTTTGAGTATGGTTTTCACGCATTCAGTCTTCAGTGTGAATTTACGTCACACCAGTACCTTAAATTGTGTCGATTTACACTTCCACACAGTGTAAAAGTTGCTTCATCGGAAAAACATATTCTCTTAACGAAATTTTAATAATTTTCAATTTTACCAATCAATGGAGCATATTTTGAACACTTAACGTAACTGTTATGTTAAAAAATATTCTAAACTATCAATTGTTACGTTTTAATGTATTTGAAAATATTTGGTATTAAAAAATGTATTGAAACAATTTAGGCGTTGCCAGACTTCTGTTTTATATATTTAAGACCTTCCAGACTACATAAAATCATAAGTGTTACATATGGTTGAACTCGTATTTAATAGAAGATTCCAATAATGACTGAATATACAGGGTGATGCATTTGAAAAACCTAACTTACTAATAATATAAGAGAAACTGAAATATGGCAACATTGCAAATACCAAATATGGAATCTCCGTATCCCAAAATAGGCGTATCTCAAAATTTGTATAATCACGTCTAGTAATTTACGAGATAATTGGCCGTTTCTAGACTTTTGGGCCACTCTGTATATATATGTATGTAGGTATATATGTATATATACCTATTTATATATATATATATATATATATATATATATATATATATATATATATATATATATGTATATATATATATATATGTATGTATATATACGTATATATACCTATATATACCTATTTAAATAATTTAAGAAGATCTTACCTCAAGCCGTTTCTCAAAGCTTGTTTGTAATGTGCTTAAATAATCATAGACTAGTAAACATTCTTCTTTGACAGGGTCCGTAGCTCTTTTGTTGCTCACAGCTAAATCAATCTCATTTTTTAAGAAAACAATTAGGTCAGAAGTACGATTGTTAGAATAATCTAAAAACAAATATTTAAAAATCATTTATAATTTTTTTTTATAATTTACATTATTAAACATTTCTGAATAAAAATGGTCATGATTTGTATTAATATTCTGTACACCTAATATTTCAGAATGATCGGTATTAGTAATCAATAATAATTAAACGAGATTATTTCCTCTCTTTCTCATTTTCTCAAAAAAATCGGACGTTCATGTTTCATCTAGATGATACTACTTTTGTCTTTAATCCTAAATTATATTTAAATCACAAATAAACAAATTATCTTATAATTATTATTTAAATTATATAAAGTGGAGTATTTCAAAAGAATATTGTCTCGTTAATAGTATATTACATAACGAGAGTTGTAAGAAGCTTATTACATGCAAGTAAAAAAGTTGCGCGCAAGCCGCGTAGCGGCGTGACATTTTTGAAATAAAACACACTAATTTTGTTCTAAAAAACAGATTTTACTAAATAGTTAAAAATATAAAACAAGAGATATTCACTTTAAAATTCAAAGTAATGAAGTATAAAAAGTGTCAACACCCCAACTGTCAAATAAGTGTTACCAATATATGCCAAAATTTTACCTTCGTTCGATTACAGTTACAGTGTGTTCCGAACAAATGTTCTCGATAAAAACGCTTTATAATGCATTTATACAAATTAAATGAAACATATTATTTTGTATTTCTTTAAGTTAACATTAATAGAAATTTTTAAATATTATTTCTACGCGTATATAATAAAATATGTCTAGTGGCTGTAATGCCAGTGTACTCCGTAAACTGATTCTAAAAAAGAACACACCTACACCCTAAATATTTTGTGTTGGTATCATGTGACGTCACAGGCTATGACTATATGCTGCAATCTAGCGGAGTTCTTTTTTGAAATATAGGGATGAAAGTGGATGTTGTCCAGTCGTTGGGCCACTCTCCGGTTTCCCAAATATTTTTTCAGATCATCTGCATAACATTTACTCCAATATCTCCGGTATCTTTTAGAACTTCTGCGGTGATGTGGTCTGCGTCTGGAGATTTTACATTTTTTAACTATTTGATTGCTTTTTCTACCTCTGACTTTAGAATGTTTGTAGTGAACTCGTCGTGATTTGCATTCTGGGATCATCTGCATATAGACCTTGACAATATTTTCTCCATATATCCGCAACCTCTTTTTTGTCATTTATAATTTTGTTGATTTTCATCAACTATTATTTGTGTGATTGGTTTAAATTCCCTGGATAGATATCAGACTTTGTCATATAGCTCATGGGATTCATACCGGTTTGCATGTCTCTCTAGTTCTTCGCATTCTTCATTTATATGTTTATTTTTATCATCGCTACATGCTCTTTTAATTTTTCTATTTAACCTTGCAAAAAGTTGCAGCGTTCTGTCTGTGATCCAGTGTTTTCTCTTGACTTTTTTTTGGGTTCTTTCTACAGAGGTTTCTATGGCATTTCTGAAACCTTTACACATTTCTTATGGTTTGTCTTATGTGTTCAACTTTAATGCATCTATCAATATTTTCGGATTTGAAACGTCCAGCCTGTTTTGATTTTGGTGCGCCGTTGTTATTTTTAGCTTCATCTTGAAGCAAGCCCATAACAATTTATGATCGGATCCACATTCAGCTCTTGGTCTAGTTTTTACATTTGTAAAACATGTCTTCCATCTGTTTCTAATCAACATGTAGTCGATTTTGTTCTTGTATTCTCCATTTGGGCTAATTCACGTCGATAAACGACAGGCATGATGTCTGAACATTAAGTTTACAATGGCCAAACTGTGTTCGGTTGCAAAATCTACGTTCCACGTTCGCCTTGGCTCTTCCCAATACCTAACCCATAGTTTCCTTCATTTTGGATGTTATCATATCTTGTTTCTCTTACCTTAGCGTTAAAATCGTCCATGATTATATAGGTGCTTCTTTAGATTAAATATTTATTATTGTGTCTTCAATAAGAGGGTATATGTTGTCCACGTCATTGTTGTGATAGGTAAGGTTATTTCCAATATTAAGTAGCTGATTGAGAATAAAACACATCTTTACTACTCGATGCCTCAGTTTAGTCTTATTGTTTTGAATCAGACACTGAAGTCAATTCCAAACTAACTTTGGATCATTCGATTTAATTCCAGTGCCTCTACAGCCACCTGGCTATCCAATATATTTTTTTTTCTTTTTCTTCAAATGCCCTGTCCATTGCGAACGTTGGCTATTAACGTGGCAATACTGATCTTGTTTGCGGCGCTTCTGAATAGTTCGACCGATGTGAGCCCGAACCACTTCTTCCTTAGATTTTTGAGCCACGAGTGTCTTCTCCTGCCCGGCGCTGGCTTACTGTCTATTTTCCCCTGGACAATCAATTGCAGTAGACGGTGCTTATCGTGTTTCAATATGTGGCCTAGATATTCAGGCTTTCTTTGTTTACTTGTGCTCACGATTTCTTTCTCCTTTCCGATTCCTTGGATTACCTTTATGTTGGTGACATGTTCGGTCCACCCACATTTCAAATGCTTCTAGTTTTCTCGTAAGTGTCTCTGTCAGAGTCCAGGCCTTCACACCATATAGAAAGATTGAAAAAATGCAGCATTTAACTAGACGTAGTTTTAGGGGAAGAGACAAATACTTGCTAATGAGTAGCTTTTTCATATTGTTAAATGCTGCTCTAGCTCGTTCTATTATCGCCTTAATTTCTGTGGCCTGTTTCCATTTTGCATTTACGTTGGTACCAAGGTACACGTAAGATTTTACATGGTCAATTAGTATGTTACTTATCCGTAATTGTCGAGGAGGTTGTTGCTTTTTGCTTATCAGCATCCACTTTGTCTTCTTGAAGTTAAGGCTCAGGCCGTATTCCTCACTAACTGAATAAACTCTTTCCATTACCTATTGTTATTCGTCTACGGTACTGCCAAGGATCACCGTGTCGTCGGCATATCTTGTATTGTTCGTTTAACTCGCCGTTTATTTTTATGCACTCATTTGCGTTTTCTATATATATGTTAAATATTTCCTCGGAATAAATATTGAATAGGATGGGGATCAGATACACCCCTGACGGAGACTTCTTTTGATCGGCACACTTCCAGTGAGTTCGTCATCAATTTTTGCTCTTGCTGTTTGAACCCAGTATATGTTTACCACAATTCAAATGTCCTTGTCGTCAATACCTATCTTTCGCAGAATATCTATTAATTTTTCATGGTTGACATTGTCAAATGCTTTACACCGCTGTGTAAGCACCAAGAGAGCGAAAACTGCTTCTCTAGTTCCAAGTGCTTTCCGAAAACCAAACTGCGATCTATCAATATTTGACTCACATTTATCATATATTCTTCTATGAATGATCTTAGTGACCGCTTTAGTGACATGATTGATCAAGCTTATAAGCCGGTAGTCATCACAGATCTGGGGATTTGGTTTCTTCGGGATTGTAATAAATGTTGACTGCAGCCAGTTCTCTGGAATATTACCGCTTTTATTATGTTGTTAAAAAGTACAACTAGATTATCAAGGAACTGTTTGTCTGATTTACATAGGATCTTTAATATTTCACAGGGTACATTGTCCTGACCTGCTGACTTATTACTTTTAGTGCTGCAATGGCATCTTCTATATCCGATTTAAGGATTGAAGGTCCTGTTTCTACTTCTCCATATAGGCGATCATCAGTCCTGTCAGATGCAAATAATTTTTCTATGTATGATTTCTATGTTTCTAAGATCGTTAATGGCTCCGAGATAAAATTTCCATCGCTATATTTTATGCTCTTGGATGACTTATTGAATTTTCTCTTGTTTGTCATTAATTTTATTTTTTTATGCATATTGCAACTGTCGTATTTTTGTTCGTATTGTTCTATTTCCCTGCATTCGTTGGAAAACTCTATTTTTCTTTGGCTTCTCAAAATTTTGTTCTTATGATTTTGTGGACCTGCTTAGACTTTTCTGCATTTTTATTCTTGAATTTACGTCTTTTATCAATCATATCCACTATCTCATCAGACATCCGTTCTTTCTGCTTTTGTCTGTAACGCTTTAATAGAGTCGCGCATGTTGTTTGCATTGCTTTCCTCGATTTATCCCATCTCCGACGTGTTCCCGTTAATGTCGTTTATTTTCTTTCAAGTTATTCTTTTACTTTTATTTCGGTTTCTAGGTTAGTGAGTTTCTTAATTATCAATTGTATTTAAATTAAAACGTTTCGCAAGCCGTTTTACTCTCATATAATTTTTAATATTGTTCTGAAGCTATTTTCTTGTGGCATTGTAAATTAATTACTATTAAACTGGGAATAAACCACAATTAAAGATAAAAATACGTTTATTGACGTTTCATTTCCACTTCGGAAATCGTTCTCAAAATACAAACAGTAAATTTACTGTTCGGAAATCGTTCTCAAAATACAAACAGTAAATTTACTGTTTATATTTTGAGAACGATTTCCGACAATTGAAACGTCAATAAACGTATTTGTATCTTTAATTGTGGCTTATTCCCAGTTTAATAGTAATCCATTTTTAATAGTTCTATTCCTCTAGATTCCTATCAACACATCCACATATCATTATTAATTTCTACAAACACATCTATATAGAACAAATTTCTACTTGAAAGAAAGTGGTGTGATTATCTCGGTTTTACTAAGGCTTGACCTTGGTTTGCTTATGTATATTCTAGCTGTAATCCCTTTATATGCTTTAAAGCCGTCTGTATATCAGCATCTACCATTATGAGATTCATTTTTTTCGACTCTCATTCTTCTATTTCTGGAAAGATGACGCTCAGAATCATCATCAACCTGTATGCGTCCACTGCTGGACATAGGTCTTCCTCAGCTCTTTTCACCTATCTCTGTCTTGTGCGGCTTGCATCCAGTTATTGGTCCCACGCTTCAGGTCGTCCTTATATCTAGTTGGTGGGCGTCATCTGCTCCGTATTGCTTCTTGCCTTGGTCTCCACTCTACGTTTTGTCCATCGGTATGGTGATAAGATGACGGTAAGCTGCTTTTAAAATTATATTTAGGTTGCATTGCATCTGATATTATTTCCAACTGTAGATGATTGTTTATTATATCTCTCATTAGCTTATTTGATCCCGGTATCATTTTCCCTGCTTCCTGGCATCGTTTCTGCCTTCTGTATATGCTTGCCTTTAAAGCATATTTAGCTTCGCTCTGGTGGCCTTGCCGATTTTATAGAAAGAAAACTTGCAAAAGAAATTTAAATGGAATGATACACATCTGCTGATCTAGCAAATAATCTCCTTTCATCATTGGCCAAGAGCATAAAATGCGTCCAATCATCCATTAAATGGGACTGCAGAGACATAAGTCAAAATCATAAACTTAAATTAAATTTTATTATGCATTTATATCATATATTTAAAATTCAGTAATCAAAGAACAATTGCCGCACTATGCCAACGGGAGGGTATTTAGTTCTCGTTGGAACAAAAAGTAATACAGCAATGCTTTGCAATGTTTTACGAGAAGTTTTGGAAGTTGAAATTAATGTGCACTGTTGAGTAAGGTTTCTCTAATACTAAAGGTTAACATTTTTTTACTGTGGTATTACTTAGTTTAAAATTAAATAATGTTTTATATGTCTCTAAGTTTTTCAATAATTCTCATATCACATACTCAGTGCAAGACTGCAGTAACCCAAAATTTTATAAAAATTAAGTAATCATAGAATTCTATTGTAAATATAGATATGTATCCCCTGTAAAACTTTAGTAATTTTTAAATACTTAACCGGCTAAATATTACAGCTAACAACAACAACAACAACAGGCTAAATAAACAACAGTTTAACTATTTTGTGTTTTTGTACATAAGTTTCGTGCAAAACTTCTTCTTCTTTCGTGCAATTCTAATGTAACAGAGTTACAACAGTTTTGCATGGAACATTGCAAAAAATAGTTTTGATAACAAGCAGTGAAAGGCACGAAAAAAGTAAGATGTTTGTTACTTTTTTATCTATATCTGTAGTGTTTAATTTTAATATACATGTTTACGTAATCCATTAACGACCGAGATAATAAACAAAGATTTACAAGACCAATATATTCATGTAAGTTTTATGTCCTTTGTGTGACATTATATTTTTCATAAAATGTGTGCGATGTCGTTTCACCATTTATTTTTTAGATTGGATTAAAAACACATAAATTAACGCTAATTATTTACAACCAAAAAGTATTTTTTCTTATTAAAGGAAAAACAGTTATCTTTGTGTATTAACAATACTGACAGATTGAAAATATTTATTCTCAGAAAACTTGTTCTATAAAAACTAAATCCCAAATTGTATTAAATTTTCATGTAACCTTCCGGGGCGATTGTCTTATCATATTGTCCTACAGTAATTCCCAACTTTTACTAAGGTAGTGAACTTCAATCCTTTTGTTATTTACTGTACTCAAGGTAGACTGATTTGCATATTTTTATTATAGTCGTTTTGTTTTGAATTTAAATAAAAATATTGGAAGTTTTACTGATAATTTTTCTACCTTGTTATGACGTTGTCATTACAAAGCCAAGGAATTGTGGCTATCAGAAACATGTGCAGAGATAGAAAGAATAAATTGGCGTTAGCGATAAGCAGTTTTTATTACCTATTTATTTTATCTGATTTTTTGGAATCTATTAAATGTAAAGTTTAATACTATACTAAACCCTGTATGCTGCTGTGGATTATTTTTTTTTTACTTTTTGGCCCAAGATGATATACGAGAAGAGCACAACAGCTAACAGAAAATGTGACTTCACTTTTCACAATTTTCTCCGTGCAAAAGTGTTGTAAGTTTAAAATTATAATACTAAATGTGTAGTGATTAACAATTTTCTCCGTGCAAAAGTGTTATAACTTTGCAATTCCTATTATTTTGGAATTAATATTATTTTATTTACATTTCTATTTTTGGTTAATGTAATATAGGCTGAAAAGCATGCAAAATCATAATTGAATGTTAATTTTGCTTAAAACTTGTGTCTTATTTCACCGATATTAGCACAAAAATAAACAAAATCGTCTTTATCTCGAAACTTACTTATTCTGACTTACTGCAGTCTTGCACTGAGGGTGCGATATTATCTAATGCAAATATATCCTCACCTTTAAAATTATGAGTAAATTAGTTATTAACATTAAATGATTATCAAATATTGTTTCTTTACCTGATAGGTTTTGAATATTTCTTTCTAGAATCTGTATATTATTTTCCATTAAAATCCCTGCAGTATTTTGTAATGAGACCATTTCTGCTTTTGTTGTTGCTATAAGTGTTCGGGTTTCCGATATTAATTTTTCAGTCTCGTCATCTTCATAATTAAATGATTGTATTAATTTTCTTACTTTAGTGATTTGTTCTGAATGCTAAAATTAAAAATAATTAATAATAAATATTTTTAATAGAGTTTTACAAAACGTTGATTTATATAAAACTAAGTGGCGAATATTTAGATCTGGAACTGAATACTTTATAGCAGGGCTTTCCGAACTTATTCGTACTGTGAGGCCCGTGGGACTTTGCTATTTTTTCGCGACGCCCACACCCAACCCCCAATAGTACTTGCCAATTTTAGTACTAGCCTAGGAACAGGTTATAGTTATAACAAAAACATTATTTGGACATTCATATTTTTTATTTGAAATTAAGAACGAAATCAAAACATAGGCACAAAAACGAATAGGGATGTTTATTTATAAGAGCTGGTTAATGTGAGGGATGTGCATGCTTTTTTGAGCTTAGCTTTTAAAACTGGGGCTCCAGTTTAGAAATTGCCACTCTTATTTATTTTTCTAAGTTCATTTGTGACCTGTACTTGTTTTTAATTACTGCAACTATAGAAAATCCCGTTTTGTACAAGTACAAAGTCGCAAATGGCAATAAAACCTTTAATGCAGCAGTGCTGATGGCATGATATTCACGAGAAAGTGAGTTTCAAAATTCAAACAGTCTGTTCTTGTTGTATCAAAGCTTTAGGCTGGAATCACAGGGGAATTCTGTCAGTGGGTATTCTTCCTCTGTTGAAAAAGTCGATGGCGTGGATAACAGGAAAGGTTTTATGACCCAGTCATCCCACTTAATATTATTTTTAGTCATATATGAGTTTAAAATCACGAATAAAACGGTAGCTTTTCAACTTTTACATATTTTTCTGCAAAATATTAAATATTTGTTTCCCACATATATTTCCTGTACCTACCGTACATAACATTGTAACGACTATTTTGCTTACCACAGGGTAAGAATATGGGGGACAAGATTGGGCAAACAAAATAATCGAAACAAGTGCATACGACACTCAGTTGGTTGTTGGAGAGCTGGGTCGTGGATAAGTTGAAGATATTGGGGGTTAGATTGGGGCAACTACAAAAAAAGAAATAAAGGGGTACTTATACAAATCTCTTGGGACAAACAGAATGAAAATAAACGGAAACACCTCAAGAAATTTAATATAGGGCGCCACTTGAGGTGCCCAATTATACCTATTACAACCACTAGTTGTAACTAGGGAAATAATTGTATAACATCAAAAATATAGAAAAAAATATCTTTTTCAAATAAAACTCAAAATAGATCAGAGAAACAAATTAAACATTTATTTTTGTCTCAAACAAAACAGATCAAAAATACATATTATAAAAGAAACATATCGTATAACATAATACAAATAACAAAAACTTACATGTTCTTTGTTTACTATATTATGGCCAATTAGATTATCAAAAATTAAGGATCCTTCTTAATGAAAACATATAAATTTAACCTTATATATGAAATATCGTTTCTACATAATAATCAAATTAAAATTGTCATAACAAAAAAACAAATTAAACTTGCTGTCAGGTATCACATTTAATTTTGATGACAAAGAATGAAAGCAATTATTACTTTAGCCAAAAAATATGTCTTTACTTTGAAAAATTAATATATTGAATTGTTACCTTAAAATTTACATATTTCGCATTTAAACTTGAAACTTGCTACATCTCTGGTACTGAAACTGCAAGGACGAAACTCTCGAACAAGGGGAACCATTTCCATACTCAGGAACAAAAGAAGACCATCTCCATAATTTGGAACGCCGATCTGACGTAGATGAGTTGTATCAAACAAGAAAAACGACAACAAAGCTAAGGGACATCCTATATAATACTTTTTAAAACGGTATCTATACAAATCTTCTAATGTACTCCAAAGAAAAAAATAGAAATAGTGGTGACTCTTTTCTAAACTGACATATTACATAGAGTCTAATATTCTCAACCAATTTTGCCGGTCTCTTTACCGACAAATCAAAACGTCTTCTCCATTCGAATCTTTTCTTCCACTCTACATTGTAGCACGTCTGCCCTGCTTGGAACTTAAATGTCCACTCTCTTGCTTCGTTACATTTTACAAGAATCTCGCCAAAAATTTCCCTTCCGTCTTTCAGCTAACCTGTCCCCACAAACTCAAGAACCAAAACAATATCCCCTCGCTCGTATCGACAAAAAAACCCAACTTTTAAATGTTCCTTTATTGCCTAAACAAACAAATATTCTTTTTTTTGACCTTCGTCCAATAACGAAAAACAACTATAATATTAGGGGAATTCATGTTTATTTCGTTTTTAAACGAAGAAAACAAATAAAACCTTTTTTTTATCAGGGGGCATCATAAATTTACATAATACAAATTAACAAAATACGTGCGTATTTTAAAGTTGAGTTTTACCTGACTTATAACAAAAGGTTCGATATTTGAATCTAAACACAGACAAAAAATATATCCAGTGTTACTACGCATTTTAGAAATCTAGTCAAAAAAACTTGAAATATTTACATTTAACTTCTCCGTAGTTATATTAAATCGATCGATTTCTTGGCCAAAACAACAGGGACGTACCACAGAAACTTTTCTATACACTTTAAATAAAAAAACGCTACAACATATCAATTGAACATCATCATTACTATCAGTCTCCTGGTCCAGGTTAATGGCAAATAAGCTTTAAAGTTATGCCACAATTTGCTCATTATTATTTTCTGCCATATCGTGAATACGTATTGTTTGAAAGAGGTAAATGTTTCATTTTTTTTTTGCATCCCATTTTTCAATCAATATTGTTATCATATCAATTGTTGCAGATAAGATCAGTTTCTTAACGATTGTATGTGGTACTTTACATTTGACAACACAGTAATCTACCATGGAAGAGGCGAGCAATGCTTTGGCAGGAATTGATGCTCTTAAAACCAAAGCCGTGGTCTGACGTTTTAGCTCTTGCAATTTTCTCACAAAAAAGTCTCTTGACTTGTTTTGTAAATGACTGTGAGTTGATTCCAAATGGCGTTTTAACTTATTGCTGCGTTCTGCACATACGATGACCTCAATATAACAATTGGGGTCATCCTGAAGAGCCTGAAAATATTCCAATTGTTCTAAGCAAATAAGAAAATCTATAGACCAAGTAACGTACTTGATATATGCAGTAACATAGATAAATGGTGTATTGTACTTTACCAATATCTATTCTATCAGAGCACCACGGCTATTGCAAAAGATGTCTTCACTGACGAACAACAGGAACCACAAATTTGATAATGCACATTTTAATTAACGTCTTTCTCGGTCACATGACCGATGCCGAGTGTCAGGTACTTTTAACCCAAAAACACATACATATCTGTATCGTTTGAAAGATAAAACTCGACTCTCATTTTGACTTTAAAAACACATGTGGCATATGGAAACCGCTGTGAATTTGTGAATGCAAATCTCAGTTTAAATATACGGAGAGAATAGAAACTATCAAAAAGTCTCTTAATACATTACAAATGTTTAGACACAGTTGCGAAACTGCAACACTTATTAGGAAGCCTTCTTTCAGCCTCCAACACTTTGGGACAAACAAAACATTGTGGAAGTTCTACATTCCCTTTATTAACGCAGATAGATCCAAAATTTAAATATTGGTCGTTATATTTCCTATATTTCTTCTTTTTACTTAAATTAACATTACTGCTATCGCTTGATTCTCCACTTCGTTTTCTATTCTTTTGGATATAACTATCCATTGTTGATAGCAAAAAACTCTGCGTGCATAATAACACAAAAACGAAAGCTTGACTAAATGACATAACACGCTTGACAGTAGGGAATACGGGGGAGAGGAGCCGACCGGTGAAACAGAATGCGAATGGTACTCACTCTATATATTTTCTGTATTAAAAGTCCGCGCTGACACGCGATACCCATGGGACAATGCAGCGACGCCCCAGGGCGTCACGACACACCATTTGGGAAGCATTGCTTTAAAGGTATATTTTTTTAAATTAATAGTAATCTTGGTCATCAGTACACATAATGCCGCCCAAATTTACTTTTGATCATTATCAATTTTTATTGTATGACTTTGATACTTCACATTGAAAATATTAGAATATTAACTTGGACATTTCAATAAATTATTATTCTTGGTGTTTATTTAAAGTCACAATAGATTGTATATCTGAGTAAGAACACATTAAGGTTTTAATGGTATTAAAATATGGTGATACGCGTAAAAATCCAACAAGAAACGTGTAAATGTTTTTGTATATTGTTAATAACTTTTTTATTGTGATAAAAATATCGCCAATGTGAATCCATAATACCAGTATATTGGTAATGAGTCAATACTTACATTATTTAATGATGGTAAGTTTTGGGCCACCGGTTTCAAGGCTTGCAATATTTGGTCCCATCGTCAGGCTCCACAGTACGTTAATCTTATTTATGTTAAAAACCACAAACTAAATCAACATAAAACAAACAGTGAACAACTGAAACACAATAAAATGATAATAAATAATGACAAATTAAGCAAAAATATATTATATTAATTGAGAGTAAGATTGACAAAGTAAATATTATATTGGGACGATAGTGCCATTGGGTGTAACAAATCTGATGGAAACTGCACCATATAGTCAGTTAGTAATTATTATATACCTATAAAAATTTAAAAACTAAGGTAATACTGAACACCACCTTCCCCCTCAAGGAATCTATTCACTTAAACCCGGAATGTATATAAAATTAAAAAAAAAAGTAAACATTCCGGGGTATAAGTAAATGAATATCTTGAGAGGAAAGGTTATTTTGAGGATTTCCTTAGAGCTTTTCTTTATCTTATATGTAAGTAATAATTTAGTTTTGTTGTAATTATAATTCAATTTTAACATAATACGCCTGTAATATAACATATATAAATTACTGACTGACTATAATATGGTGCAGTTTTTGTGAGATTGGTTACGCTTAATGAAACTACCGTCCCAATATAATATTTACTTTGTCAATCTCACTGTCAATTAATGATATAGCTACTTGCTTAATTTGATATTATTTATTATCATTTTATTGTGTTTCAGTTGTTCTTTGATTGTTTTATGTTGTCTTAGCTTGCAGTATTTAATATAAATAAGACTAACATACTGGAGCCTGATGATGGAGCAAATATTATAAGCCTTGAAACCAGTAGATCAAAATTTACCGTCATTAAATAATAAAAACTACTTAAGATTGTAAGTATTGACTCGTTTTTCGTATACTGATATTATGGACTCGTATTAGCAACCTTTTGATCACAATCAAAAAATTATTAACAATATTCAAAAACACCGATTTTGTTATTTTGCAATAACTCTTTTGTTTATCATCCGATTTTAATTTTGCATATCTTATTTTGTGTACCTTTTTATCTAAAAAGTTGTATGTTGGCATCAAATCTCTAAATAGAAAAGTTTTTTATTTATAAGTCTTTTTGTATTATCTTATACTACATATTTCATTTCATTTCATTTCATCATTAGATATTTTGAGTAATATATTTTTCAATGGCGGATCCAAGCGGGGATCACGGGGGGTCGGTCGTGACGCCCCTTCACAAATAAAATTAAATATCAATCAAATAATCCTATAAAAAAAATAATTAAAACCCATAAAGCCTATAAGCAGGAAGTCAAGAGTTGAAATGATTCAAACTCATTTCTTCTAGGGGTAAGTGAAGAATTAAGCGAAAGCCTTTTTACATTGCTCTTTAAAAAAATCTACAATTCTGAATACAGTAATACATTGACTAATGCTACCACGACATCCGCGAATTCAGAGTTGCGAGATTTTCAAATTTTGTCAATTCGTAATTTGAGTGCCAGAGAATCGTTCGATTATTAATGAGGACAGAATTACCGCCCATACATGATTGTACATTTAAGCAGTAATGTACATAACATGACTTTTCGCACAAAATCAGCACATTGTTATTTTGTATTAGGTATTTCTTAACTTCAGTTTTGTCTACGAATTGGTTGTTTTATAATTTATCTATAATAAATATCAAAGTGAATATTGTCGCATTAGCTCTGTCTGATATATTAGTGAATACAAATAAAGGAACTGGGGGCTAGTGTCCACTGTATTTGTGAAACTAGTTGGGTTGAAAGGCATGAAGGTCATCTTCTGTGCCAGGGCAAATCAATCATCAAAATATACAACGCTCTTGAAACAATTTCTACGTGGAAGGATAGTAAAATGTCAGTTGATGCATTTTCATTAATGCAAACTATTAGGAGCCCAGAATTTCTTATTTCACTAGTTTATCTTAGTGATATTTTAAATACAACTGTATCACTTAGTCATCTTTTAAGTCACCAAAATTAGATTTGAAGAAAGCTACTGAGGCCATAGAGGACACTAAATGCATTCTTAAAAATAAAAGATCAAATGCTGAATCTGCTTTTAGTAAACTTTACTATGAAGTAAAGGAAATAGCCTGAACAACTAAACATTGAATTGAAGATGCCTCGTAAGTTTCTCGTCAAAACTGTCGTCAAAACCAACCTGGTAACTCTTGCGAAGAATATTTCCGAAAATCTTTTTATTTACCCCTTTTAGACATTATCTTATCTAATTTAGAAAAACGACTTTCACTGAAAGTTATGAATCTATTTAATCTTCGAGTTTCACCTAAAACTGAAAAAACACCCGAAGATAAAGTTACATTAAAAAAATTATTGACATCTTCCAGGATTTTATTGGATCATCTTCTGCATATTCCATAATAGAACAAAAGTTTTCACTGTGGATTTAAAAGTGGAAAAGAGTTGTGCAAAATAATGGAAAACTTCCTGATTCTATTTAAGAAGTATTAGAAAACTGCGGTATTTATATGTATCGAAATATAAGAATATTTTTGTAAATATTAATTGCCAGTAAGTGTAGCAACAGCAGAGCGTAGTTGTTCTATGATTAAGCCTCTAAATACTTGCCCTAGAAATAAAACTTCGGAGAAAAGGTTATCTGGTTTAGCACTCATCAATGTGCATCCTGAAATTTCTCTAGATGTTGATGCAATCATAGAACGATGTTCTACATCGGATAGGCGAAAAAAATACATTTTATAAAATTATATAACATTTACTTATCTTTTTCTTATAGTATTTTTAATCACTGAACTTTTATTTACCACTTGTTGCTCGCTATTCCTGAGAAAAGTTTCAATACCGAGTATAAAACTATTTCAGTCATTTGTAGCCTATTATGCTTAATTATACAAATAACTATTCTTAAATTTATTATATTGTCTTTTGTTAAGTAAATTAATTTAAATAAAATGCTGTTTACACTTCTTCTTAAGGCTCCCTCTTCATTACGGAAGGGTGGCTATAACTACAGCAAATTGCTCTTTATCTTGAGCTGTTCTTAGTATCGAATGTGTGTCCACGCCTTTCCAGTCTCTTACATTCTTCAGCCAGAAGCATTTTCTTCTTCCTGGACCTTTTTTTTCCTTCTACTTTCCCTTCCTTCAACGACTTTCGAGTCGTAGAAAGTTATATTTTTCTCCTCTGTAAATATATCCTAGATAACTTGTTTTTCTGTTGTTTACAATATTTAGGAATTCTCTTTCAGTCCTCACTCTTCTCATCACCTCCTTGTTGGTCACATGCTCTGTCTACGAAATCTTTAGCATTCTTCTAAAAACGCACATTTCAGAAGCTTCTATACTGCTCATACTTCTAATTCCGAGAGTCCATAGAAGTCCGAGAGAAAATACCTAGTTTAAATTGACAGTCCTTGGTTTTTCAGTATTTATATTTTAATAGTTCTCCTTTGATTTAATAGTCTTGTAAACTTGATTTTACTGTAATTAAGTATGTGAGTTTAAATTATTATTTTTTTGGTTTAAGTTACCTTAAAGTTGTACCCTTCTTTGCACCGTAGGGTATTTGGATTTTAATAACTTCTCATTGGTTTAATCATCTTCATCATCATCTTGGTGCTACCTTTTCAAGCTTTCTACGCCATTCTGTTCTGTCCTCTGCTTGAATTTTGCAGTTGCCGAATCCGATCTTCTCCGCATCTTGTGTTACCCCATCCATCCACCTTAGCTTTGGTCTACCCCGTCGTCTCATTCCCACAGGTTGCGCTGTTAGAATCTTTTTTATCATGTTCGATTCAGCGGCACGGGCTACATGTCCTGCCCACTGCAGGCGGTTTCGCTTAATTATAGTGGTAATATCTTTACCACCAAACGTATGCTTGTAGATATTCTGCAGTTCGAAGTTATATCTACGCCTCCATATTCCGTTCTCACAGATCGCTCTAAATATATTGCGTAGCACCTTTCTTTCAAAAATGGATAGAGCGGATTCATCTGTTTTCGTTAGCGTCCATGCCTCTGATCCGTATGTGAGAACGGGGACTATCAGTGTTCTATACAGCCTTATACGAGTTTTTTGAGACAGACGTTTGTTAGCTAAGTACTTTGATAGACCATAATAACACCTGTTTGCAATTATTATTCGCCTTTTTATTTCCTCAGATGTATTATTATTGGGGTTAACCGATGTGCCTAGATATATGAACTCATTGACTGCTTCGAAGTTTTGGTCATTGATGATTAAATTTGTGTCAACATTTTCAGCTCTTGTGTTTGTGTTAGTCGCCATGAATTTAGTTTTATTTTGATTTATATGTAACCCCATTCGTTCTGCTGCTGCTACTAGCTCGGTTAGGATTTCTGCAGTTCTCGCCCTAGTTCTTGTTATAATGTCCACGTCGTCTGCATATGCTAGAATTTGGACTGATCTATTAAATATTGTTCCCCTGCTATCTAAATTAGCGTCTCGTACAACTTTTTCTAAGGCGACATTAAAAAGCTGACACGCCAGCGCATCTCCCTGCCTTAACCCCCTATGTTTTTGAAATGGGGTTGACGAGTCGTTTTGAATTTTTACTGCTGATAGCATTTTCGCCATTGTCACTTTTATCAAACGTATGAGTTTTTTTGGAATTCCTAACTCATTCATAGCGTTGTAAAGACTTGGTCTTAAGACACTGTCATATGCCGCTTTAAAATCGACAAAAATATGATACATATCTATGTTAAACTCTTGCGCTTTTTCGAGGATCTGTCGTAGTGTAAAGATCTGGTTAATGGTTGAACGTCCAGGCCTGAATCCTGCCTGATATTCCCCTAGAAACATTTCAGTATAAGGCTTTAATCTCTCGTGCAAAATATTTGATAATATCTTGTATGCTGTATTTAGGAGAGTTATTCCGCGGTAATTATTGCATTCCAGTTGGTTTCCCTTTTTGTGTAACGGGAAAATTAAGCCTAAGCTCCATTCTTCTGGCATTTGCTCCTCAGACCAAATTCTACAAACGATTTCTCGCATCACCTTGGTGAGCTGCTCTCCACCGTGCTTAAATAACTCTGCTGGGATGCCATCGCTACCTGGGGACCTATGGTTCCTTAGTTTTTCTATAGATGTTTTTACTTCATCTACCGAGGGGGGTTCCACGAGTTCCTCATTTCGGTATTCCAGCTTTATATTGTTAGTAGGTTCCCCTTCCAGCAAATCTCGAAAGTGCTCTACCCATCGTAAAAGGACGTCCTCTTTGTTGGTAAGTAAGTTGCCTTCCTTATCATTACAATAGTTGATTCTTGGTTTGAATTCTTTTCTAATACTATTTATTTGATGGTAGAACTTTCTTGTTTCTCCGTGACTCATATGGCTTTCGAGCCGTTCTAACATGTCATTTTCCGAGTCTCGTTTCTTTTTTCGGTGTATGCGTTTTTCCTCTCTCCTTAAGTTTATGTATCTATCTATTGTTGTTCTAGTTTTTCGTTGTTGCATGGTTCTAAATGCCTCGTTCTTCTCATCTGTTATTTTTTTGCAGTCTTGGTCGAACCAGTCGTTTCTTTCTTGGGTTTGGGATATTCCCAATGTGCTTTCGGCTGCTAATTTCAGAGCCTCCTTGCAGTTGTTCCACATTTCCGTGCTTGACTGGTCGACTGCCCAGGTGTGTTCTAGGGTTTCTTTTATATGTGACTGGAACTGTTTCTCATTGTTTTTATTTTTTAGCATATGTAAATTATATTTTACTTGTCTAGAGCCCCTTTCTTTCTTGGCATTGGAAATTCTTAGTCGTAACTTGGCCCCTACCATAAAATGATCTGAGTCAATATTTGCTCCTCTGTAACTTCTTACGTCCATTAGGTTTGTAAAGTGCCTTTTGTCAATTATAACATGGTCGATTTGATTTGTGGTGTGTCCATTTGGTGATATCCAAGTGGCTTTATGGATATTCTTGTGATTAAAACATGTACTTCCCACAATTAAATCTTTGGAAACTGCCAGACTAATAAGCCTTAAACCATTGTCATTAGTAACGTCGTGAAGGCTATGTTTACCAATATAATCTTGGTAGCATATCTCTTTTCCTATCTGGGCGTTCATGTCTCCAATGATTATTTTAATATCGTTTTTGGCACAGTTATCATATGCTCTTTCGAGATCTTCGTAAAATAGATCTTTAATTTCTTCGTCTTTTTCCTCGGTTAGCGCATGCACGTTGATCAGGCATATGTTGAAAAAATTTCCTTTTATTCGAAGGATGCATAACCGATCATTTATGGCTTTAAAACCAATAATAAAATTTTTGATTCTCTTTGATACTAGGAACGCGGTTCCGAACTCATGTCGGTTCGGGTTGCAGCTGTAATATATATCATGTTCTTTTTTCTGCAAAATGCCGGTTCCTGTCCATCTCATCTCTTGAATGGCTGCAATGTCTATTCTACATTTTAGGAGTTGATCTTGCAGCAGCTTCAGTCCCGCTGTCCTATACAGCGTTCTGGTATTACAGGTTTAAGTTACCTTAAAGTTGTAACCTTCTTTGCACCCGTAGGGTATTTGGGTTTTAATAACTTCTTATTGGTTTAATATTTCGCTTATAATAATTATTAAGAAAATAGTTTCCTTATATGAGCAACAGATCATAATTATTAATCCTGAAGGTGCAAAAATCTAAATCCTATATAAAAATCACCCTCAAGACCGATGATCACCCGACAAAAATTTCTGAAAATCAGTAACTGAAAGACTGAAAGGTGCAAAAATCTAAATCCTGTATCAAAATCACCCTCAAGACCCATGACCAACCCCCCATCCAATAAAAATTTCTGAGGATCAGCCGCTGAAAGATGCAAAAATCTAAAGTCTATATCAAAATCACCCTCAAGACCCATGACCCCCCCTGATAAGAACTCATCTGATCTAAAGTCTACTCCTTTTTTTGCTTGATTGTAATCAATAATTGCCTTTGGTTTCAATACAAACTCACGTTGCCAGTTCCGCTTTCCTGTTGATTCTAAAGTAGTTGTATGGATTGGTTTGTCCATCCATTTTATAATACGTAAGGAGTTGTTCTGTGTACTCCAAATTTCTCCCTTGTTCATTTTTTTAGGTACCGTTTTAAGAATACCTCTTCTGTTGGACCTCTGGGTTCCACAATAAATTATTTGTTTTTGAATAATGATTTGGCTAAAGATAAACTCGAGTAATAATTATCAGCATACAAGTAGCGATAGTAGCCATTTTCAAATTCAACATGTTCAAGAAGATCATACACTATTTGCTCACTCTGAGCCGTATTTGCATTGGTAGTCATATTTTTACCACGATAAACGAATATGTTGATAATATAACCATCTACTATATATAACTTGTATAGTTTAATTCCATACGGGTGTGTTTTATTTGGCAGATATTGCTTTATTTGCGTCTTCCTTGATAAGGTACTACACTTTCATCGACTACCAAAATCCGTCCTGGAGTTAGTGCAGCTTGAAAATTTTTATTCAAATTTTAAAACTTCCCCTAACTTATAGAGCTGATCATCTTTATTACACTGCTAAATATTACAAAAATGAATGCAACGCATCTGTAAAAATAACCTGTCTCGTCTCATGGTTGTCGTAATAAACTCATTCCTGAATATAGGATCTTTCGACCAATATAAATTTATTGCGGGACCATCAACTAATCCTATAACTATACATATTGAAAAAAAAAAACGTTTCAGTTCGGCTATATCGCAGTCAACTCAGTAACGTATACGTGATTTTGATCGATGTAAATATAACAACAGTTCCCGAGCAAATCTATTTGTTTCAGTGCCAATATTATGTAAAAGATCATCGGTTACAAATAACTTGTAAGCGTCTATAGGATTTTTTATCTCGCTAACGTTAAAATTTAAAATAGGCATATCTTGATATTGATTCAACTCACCAGTTGCATTGTCACTCTCACCTATATCATGCCACTTATTTTCATCATTATTTTCAGATTCTGACATTTTTTCGTTATCAAGTTCATTATAAAAGAACATAGTTTTTTTCGATTACAGAATCGTCCAAATCAAAAGGATCGTCTCGTTTATTTTCAGGGTCACTATTTTGCAACTCTGCAAGCACATGGTCTTTTAAATCAGTTGGACTTTGTCGCGAATTTACAATACTTGGGTTACCCTCGTCATATTTTTTATTTTCAACTGAAGTACTCGGTTCGTTACACTCTACAGTTTTTGTTTTGTTTGTATCAGCTGTTTGACCTAAAAACAAAATCTTTTTAACGCGAGATGACATTTTTAAACTAGAAGAACCACGTAAAAAACGGACGTAAACACACCTGTTATTAAAATACAAACGATACTAAATGTCGATTGACTGCGCAAGCATGCAGATATATAAATATGCACCGGTCCCACAGGACTGGTCTCGCACTCGAGTCACAAATTGTAATCTCTGTGCTTTACCGGCCCCCAAAGCCCGGTACAATTTTTTCGTTTAGAAATATTTAGAATCTTAAGACAAGTATATTGCTGTTTTTAGCATTTAAAACAAACGAATGTTAAGGAAGATATGTCTTTCGCAATTTTTAAAACTTTGCAGTTTTCACACGCCACACTTTAATAATAACTAACACCGGTCCCAGGGGACCTGTTCGCCTTGCACCCTTGGAAACCAACTGACTATCTTTTCTATTTCAAAAACTAACTAAAGTCTCATTCTCAAACCAGTCATCCCACCTTTTTCAATCTCATCCAATCAAAACGCGTCATACATCTCCCATTTCTTCATTTCGATAACACACAAATTTTTACCTACAATTATAAAATTTCCTAAAACTTATTTACAAAATAATCTTTTCCTACCAATTCTTAAGAACTAACAAAAGCATATCTTTCTAAATCCTATTCTATTGTCCTAATTACTACACAACATTTATTTGGAAAAACCACTTCCATTGTCTAAGGTTTCACTTAAGCTTATGCAGGTCACTCAAATATATTTTAACAAAGAAAATAATTTATGCATATCTTACTTTTTGTTCAATACAGGTAATCCAAAAATTTAAAGACTTTCCTTCTTCGAAATGTTTGTTGTTTATTGTCCTACTTATCTGAATTATTTTAATTTTTTTGGAACTTTGAAATATTTTAAGCAAACCAATATTTTTCTTGATTTTACATATCATAACAATATATATATATATATATATATATATATATATATATATATTTATATATATATATATATATATATATATATATATATATATATATTGAATAGAATAGGGGATATTATGCATTCCTGTCAAACTCCAGTTTTTAATTTCTAGTTTTTTGAAACCATATTATTAACTCATAACCATATTACTAACATATAGTTTTTGTAACAAATAAGTTAGATGTTTTGGCGTACCCATTTCTCAAAGTATTATCACATTTTATTCATGGTATCGAAGGTAAATATGTTTCTATGTTAAAATCTCAAGATTTTTCTATAATTTGACGAGTATTAAAAATATGTTCTCTTGTTCTTCTACCTGGGACAAATCCGCATTGTTCTTCTGGAATTTGTGGTAAGAGAATTGATTTTAGTATTTCGTTGATGATAGTATAAAGGACTTTATACTCTTTAGCTCGCGTGTGACATATCCATATGTTCCTTTAAAATTTGATAAATTTGCAGGAATACAATGCCATTTGATAACTTTATTTGACAGCTTCGTAAATATAATTAGTGAATGTGATTTTTAGATTTTATTTGCAGTTACCAACCATCAAATTTATTTCATTATCTGAAAATATTTGATACAGTCGGCAGTGATACGGACAATAAAACGTCCTATTATTAAAATAAATGTCTCATTAGTTAGATCCCTATCTACATCTATTATGGAAGTAATTTCTAATAAAATAATTCAATCTTAAAACAAATTCTGACAACCATGCTGCTGGAATAGTAAAATTTACCATCAATTGGTTGGATTATAGGACCAACTATTATCCCACTTTTTACATCTTGTGCCAAAAATAAGACCTAAACGATACTTATAAATAAATAGTAATTTATAAATATAAATTTATGGTTATTAACGACTAATAATTAATCGCTACATAGTTGGTTTGTTAGTCACGCTATATATCTAGACTAGAAGATATTATAAAAAGGGATTACATAGTATGAGAGTAGTTAAGAAATATGAATAGTGAATTACTTAGATATTAATCGATAATAGAATCAGTAAATACGTATTAACCATAAAAATATCTATTATCAAATCAGTATAAACTACTTAGCACAAGTAATATGTAAACATAAGTTTTACCGCATTAAATATAATTTGATGATAATAAAATTCTACAGATAACAGTTTACTTATGATTACACTTTATAAATTAAAAAGCAATTAGTTTAATTAAAAAAACGGAAAGTTTATAATACCTTCCTAAGTTCAAAAACTGATACAAGTATCTTTAAAAGATGTCGTCAGGCATGATGACGACATACCAAACTAAGACTTTTTTTGATTAATAATATTTATGATTTGTGATGTTTTCTACTAACTAGTCATGTTTTCGATGAAATTTATAATGTATCCTTAACCCTTCATTAGCCGTATATAGGTCCAATGGACCTAGATCCCAGTTTTGTGCCTGTAATTTAAAATAAATTAAGATATTTCATTGAGCCTAAATCGTATCTAATGATGACCAGTTTTCTATTACCTTCCGAAATAGCATTCCAATAACCGCCGAGATTTCCCAGAAATTCGCGTGCGTCCCTATTTGGTACGTCTGTTCTAGCGTTGAGTGTTATACAGTAAACGGCTAAATTATGGAATTATCATTATTTCGAGAACCGTCAAGTTTTGAGGGAAATCCCGGAATAGGTCGACGTAATCGTTAATTTTTTTAAATAGAAATCAGTATATTGCGATACCTAATTTGAAGGAAAATTTAATTCTCTATTTGACGACATTACATTTTTAACTAAAATATTTTTTGTATGCTACAAAAACATTTATTTTTAAATTTGAATTTAACTAAATTACAACTAATGATTTATTTAATAATGTACTTTCAAGTAACCAAATTATGCATAAGAATTATTTTAAATTAAATGTGTGAAACGCCATCCATCGGTTTCTTGACAATATGCGAATCTATTAAATCTATGCGGATAAATTCATCAAGTACACTGCGGATGACTTCTGAAGTAATTAGACTCATTTTATGCCTAATTCTATCTTTCAAGTCCTGTAAGTTTTGGTGTCTTATGACATGAACTTTTGATTTTATGTAACCTCACAGGAAAAAGTCTAGAGGTGTTAGATCTGGCGACCTTGCTGGCCACTCTATATAACCTCACGTGCTACTCTATACTTCACGTGCGTAATGCGAAGGGACTCCATCTTGTTGAAACCAGATATTTTAACTAGGTAAATTTGGAATATTGGCATTTGGATACAGGTTAGCAAGGACAAGTATAAGTTGATTTCAAAAAAAAAGTTAAACAACGTCCTTCTGTTAGGAAACAGCCAACGATTCTGTCATTAATGATCCCTGCCCATACATTTACTTTCTGAGAATATTGCGTGTGTGACTCAGTCATCCAATGTGGATTGTTATAATGCAATATATATCCAATGCTATAATATCCGAATCCTGGTATATTTTGTATAGTTCATTTTAAAATGCTACTATCCCAAATTACCAGTAAAATATTAAAAACCTGTTATTTATATACAACCGCCAAAACATACTTAATAACCGTAAGAATCGTCTAATACGGCGAATAACGAAGAAGAGCAGACAAAAATGTAGTACAAGAATAGATCAAGAAATGATAATAGTCCAGGTGATTCTGTTTGTTCGTGATTTGCTGGAAGTACGGGAGCAGAAGTATATATATATATATATATATATATATATATATATATATATATATATATGTCGGTTTTAAAAAAGATTATTTAAGAACTGTGTTAAAAAAGAGACAAAGATGTTGTGGGGGGTTTTGTCTTTTTAACTTGTGTGTCTTTTAACAATATCTTAATTAATTAATTAATCAACTGAATATTCTTTAAAATAATAATGCAATTTGTTTTTTTCGATATTTTAAATATGTAGAATAGATTAGAATATGTATTAAACAATATTGTAATATGTAGAGTGAAATAATTAAAATAAAAAGATTTCAATATGTAACGAGGTAAATTAATCAGGTCTATTTTAATAGATGTTATTATTACTTTATTCAGTTAAGATTATATTAAATAATATTATGCAAGATATAATATTTTATTTTATTCTAGAGCAATATGTTATACTAAGATCTAAAAAATAGCAGAAAAACTTACTACGATTGTAAGGACAGCCAAAAAGAATAGCAGCTTCATTGCGTATTATTAAGTGATAGGTAGAATTAACTGAATTAACTGCTACGTACTAGTAAAGAAACAGTACTTATTATATTATATACATCTATAGTATTCATATTATTATCTACCATTTTTTATTAAATACTTTGTTAAGTAGTTTAAAGATGTTATCGTAATTGACACACTTGATAATAACCCGATTTCGAAAAATGATCGATTTCACTAGAAAATCTATTATAGGTATCCCATGGCGTTAAGTCATAGCGGTGATATAGTTATCAAAACAAATTAATATAAATCGACCTGATGTTAGACCAGCCCTATTTTTTATAACGAAAGGTATTTTTCTTCTGGTGGACTTCATTACTGGAGGTTTGTGATTATTAAATCATAAGCAAGACCAAAGTCCTAAAATTAAGTTTTTTATCTGTAGCATTTTTGGATTATATTATTTGCAGTTTTTGCATGGTAAAACTATTGTGTTATGAAATAATGGGTAATTTGAATTTTTACAAGTTCAAATCTATCAATAATTATAACCAACATATAGGATCTTGGTAATAGGTCCATTAAGTGTTTGAAGAAGCGTGAACAATTTCAAATTGATTAGTTTGTTATTTAATCCTTTGAAGCTGTGTGGTCCAAGAGTGTAACCTTTACATACATTTTTTCAGTTTTTTTTTGGTGTTATGTTGGGATCACTAAAGAAATTGCCCCAAGATTAAGGAAATCACGACAAGTATTATTTTTTTTATGTTACGTTCAGTAATTTCCTACGGTGCACATTTTTTCAAAATTAAGTTTTGCATATTTTGCATGTTTTACATATATCTTTAGGCATTTTTAGTATATTTTTATATTTTCAATTTTTCTTTTATTTATATAGTTTTTTTTTACATTAAGGCGCATCAACCTAAGTGGTTATTAGCGCCGCTTGGTATTACAATTTTGTTTTACATTTTTTTAGACATAGATTACATATAGACATAGACATAAAATAGAGTTTTACATAGATAAATCTGAGTTGAAGTACATTGGTTAATAGAAGATTACACATTTATTTGTACAGGCACTGATGTTAAATTTTGTTGTATATTCCAATTGACTTTAGAAAACTTAAAACAGACGAATATACACATTGTTCTTGTAGACACTCGCGTAGCGTTGTCGGTAAGTTACACTTTTGCCCCTCATTTAAATATACCGGGCATTCGATTAAATAATGTTTGACACTTGAACTGTTGAAACACTTACCGCACATTGGATGAACACTTCCAGTAATAAGGTATTTGTGTGTTAAGCGTGTATGTCCTAATCTTAATCTGTTTATTATAATTTGGTCTTTTCTGTTGCTACACATATTGTTCCATCTTGTAACAGTTGTTTTTATGTCTCGTAGTTTTTGTTGAGATTGATTCCAATCTTAAAGCCACTGTTCTTTCAATTTCGAGTTAATCCAGTGATGAAAATCTTTCTTATAGGTAGGTTCTATCAAGTCTTCGTTGTTGACTGAAGATTTGGCGGCAGCATCTACTCTTTCATTACCTTGTATACCTATATGTGATGGAATCCACATAAATTTTACAATCGCAGTCTTTAGCTGAAGTTGGTACAAATGGTTCTTTATCAATCGCAACAATGGATAAGTTGGGTAAATGGTGCCTAAGCTACTCATGGAACTTAAGGAATGTGTTATAATTAGGCACCTGTCTAAGTTGGCGTCCAGTGCATATTCTAATGCTTAGTAGATTGCGAATAGTTCTCCTGTATATACTGTGCTAAAATTTGAGATTTTGTATGAAGCAGTGTAGTCGTTGTGTATGAAGGCACATCCCACTCCTTTTTCTGATTTGGAGGCATCAGTATAAATATGTTGGTATTTCTGGTACTCATCAATCTTACTGTAAAATTGTTTAACCATAGAGGAAGCATTAAGTTGATTACTAGTCTTTGTCAAACTCAAGTCTAGGAAAGGTTTTCTGACCACCCAAGGAGGAGGAGTTAAAAGGGTGGTTTGATATATTTTAGGGAAGACAATATTATTGCTGGCCATGTATCTATTAAGTCTTTCATAAAAAGGGGGTTTAGATCTTTTTTTGTTAAGATATGTTGTGTGGAAACGAGAAGCAAAGACATTGACGGGATTTTCACTATTTGATGAAACGTTTGCAGCATATGCTAGGCTAAGATATTGTCTTCTTAATTCCAGAGGCATTTCTCCTACTAAACATAATAAGCATTTACTTTTGTTGGAACAAAATTTCATTCCAGATTTCATTGACCATTTTTCTAATGCAGAAATAGTATGTTGTAAGGTTTGTTTAATTAGTTCTATGTTTCTTCCTTTACAATAAATTATGAGATCATCTGCGTATAGCCTACTTTTTACTGGTGGAGAATCGTTTTCCAAAATACTGTTAATAGCAATAAGAAAAAGAGTAACACTAATCGATGATCCTTGAGGGGTTCCATTTTCCTGTATTCTTGTTTTAGAATTGAAATCATCTACTTTTACTTGGAAACTTCGGTCTTTTAAAAAGTTATTGATGAATTTTAGCATATTTCCTTGTATACCTAATTTCTGTAAAGTTTTAATTATTCCATGGCGCCAAACTGTATCAAATGCTCTGGTTATATCAAAAAATACCGCTATGCAGCTTTGATTATTTGCTAGCGCTTCATGTATTTCAGACTCGAGGTCAACTAAGTTGTCTAGAGTTGATCTATCTTTGAGAAATCCACTTTGTTTGTTAGATAAAACAGATCTTTGCTCGAGTATCCAAATAAGACGTTGGTTAATTAATTTTCGAGCACTTTGCTCATTGCACATCCTAATGATACTGGACGGTAGGAGTTTGGATCTGAACGTGGTTTACCAGGTTTAAGGATAGGTATTGTATAAACATTATTCCAAGTATATGGAAACACTCCTTCAAGCCATATTTTCTTATATATCTTTAGTAAATATTCAAATCCATTTTTAGGCAAATTTTTAAGGAAAATAATAGGAATATCATCTGGACCAGGACTAGAGTTTTTAATAGAATTTATAGATTCAGTTAACTCTTCCTCTAGTATTGGTGCATTTATTGGTAGGTTATCACTTTTATCATAATTAAATTCTTGTAATTCTTCTTTGGTTTTAAATTCTAAAAACTCTTGAGAAAAGTTATCGTTACTTGAATATGACTCGTAGGATGAAGCTAATACATTGGCTATTCCAGATCTAGATGTATGAACTTTGTTCTTATATTCTAAAAATCTTATTAATGAGTTTGTGTGGCGTCCCGAAATTTTGTTAATTTGTTTCCACACTATTGCTGCTGGAGTAGAACTGTTTATTGTTGATAAAAACTTTCTCCAAGATTCCTTTTTTGCTTCTTTTACCACTTTTCTACTAATAGCCCTTATCTTCTTAAATTCTAGGAGATTTTCTTGTATTTTTTGTATTTATTGAATGCTCTGTGAGTGTTCTTTATAGCATCCTGACAGTGATTATTCCACCATGGTACTCCAATACGATTTCTTACTATTTTCTTTTTTCCAATGATATGATCTGCTGCGGAAAGTATAACGGAAAAAATTTATTTACTAAGTCATTTATATTGTCATGCGGAGATGGATTTGAAAAAGAATTCAATTGATTCTCCACAAATTGTGTAAACGGTGACCAATCCTCTATTTCTGTATTCCATTCCAACCATAGTGTATGGTTGAATTTTTTGTTCGTTTTCGAAATGTATCACTATGGGAAAATGATCGCTTCCATACAATTGTGTACTAGCTTCCCAAGTTATGTTTTGTACTAAAGAAGAATCTACAAGAGATAAGTCAATACAACTAGTGTTTCCAGTAAAAGAATTAAATCTTGTTGGAGATCCATCGTTAAGTAGGGTAATATTGGTGTTATTAATGACCGTTTCTATTATGTGTCCTATTTTGTTATATCTATTAGATCCCCAAAGTGGGTTGTGTTCATTTAGATCTCCTACTATAATCTTAGGCGACGGAATTTGTTCTATAATATGAGTTATCTCTTTTATACTTATATCAGTATTCGGTGGAAAATAAATGTTGCATATGTTAATAATTTTTGAAGTTTTTATGGTTACTGCTACTGCTTCAAGGTTGATATTTAAACGTATTTGTCTAGATTCCAATAAATTATTAACATAAATAGAAACCCCTCCACTAGCTTTTTTAAAATCACGTCTGTTTTTATGATAACCTGTAAATGTTTTAATTTTGCTAATTTTTGGTCAGTAAAATTCGTTTCTTGGAGACATATTATTGAAGGTGAGTGTTTAGTAATTAATAATTTAAACATTTCTAGTTGTGTATAATAACCGTTTATGTTCCACTGAAGAATTGACATTTTTGTTCTATATGTTAATTTTTATTCTTGGGCTTAATGGATATTAACTCTAGTTAATGGATTAACTTGGATATTTTGCGCTTAATCTTTGTGCAACGTGTTTTCATTATTTTTTCATTGAACAGAGGGTAGATGTTGTCAAATAATTGTAGTAACCCCTCAATATCTTTTGTAAAAATTTAAGCAACACTCAATGGGTCAGGTGAGCCATACTCGTTTTCAAAAAAATGTGTCGTTTCTTGGTAATTAAGAACCCTTTTGTTTGTGTCGTCTTCAAAAAATACTTTTGTTGGCTGCATCAATTTCTGTATATCAATAGGATCTATTGTTGGGATAGTTCTCTTCTTTTTTGAACGTGTATCCTTAGTAGGCAGTATAAAGCATTCAGGAGTTTCAGGTGGTGTAACTGTTTCGGAGGAAGCTCTTTTGCTCTGTGTTTTCAGTGTAGGTTCTGTGCTAATTGGTGAAGTGATCAATGATTCATTAGTTTCTAATCCTATTTTATTAACGTTCATACCTTCATTTATAAGAGGGTTATCGGTTTTTGGCCTTGGTTTATTTTCATCTATATCTTTATGTTTGTATTGTTTAGATTGAGTGTCTTGTACCAAATAATTTGGTTCTGAATGGATTTGTACTGAGTGTTGTGTTACGTCGGTTATAATGTCTGCTGTAGTTACTGTGTTATTTATTATTGAACTGGAGTTATTGTTTTTTTTGAGGACAGTTTGAGGCGATATGGTCAATCTTTTTACAAGTATAACAGGAGTGTTGGTCTACAGACATAAAAATTCTATAGTTTGTATTATCATGACAAATTAACAAGGATTCAGGAAGTATTAGGTCCACTAAAGGTGAAATATATACCTGTCTATGAAAACTTAGTACATGCTGAAATTCGGGACGAGATGTGCCCATTCTAAGGAATGATAGGGGAGACATAAGTTTAAAGCCTAGTTTTTGTAGTTCTGATTCTAGAATACTATGTGGAATTGTTGGACATACATTGGATAATATTAGTCGTTCACTAGGAGTAATTATTGTTCTTCCTTGTAATATTTGATTATTTACTATGATTTTTACTTGACGAACATTTATAAATTTGTCAACTAATTCTTCCTTAGATAAATAAATACAAATCCTGTTGTTAGCTATACGAGAAGAGAACAATATATCTTTTGTAGAAATAACTGATCCTAGTGATATAAGGTAATCTTCTAATTTTACGTTTTCTAATGAACTAAATACTATAGCTTGCTCTCTGGATGGAAAATTAAGAGTACTGGTTACTGATGAGTACGATTTTTTGAGTGTTGGTGGTAGAATACAGCTCATTTTCTGAGCTAATTCGGAATTAATATCATCCATTTAAATAAACTTCGAAATAAGTCATTAGATCTGAATGCGGTCCTGTATCCAAGCTATTACAAGGTAATTAAGCCGGTGCAAAAACAAAAAAGATAAGAAATTCTTGTTTGTATTTGAAATATTCGATGGTTCTTCTTATGTTGTCAAATAGATATTTTTGTTTATTACTAATAATTGATGTAATATAAGCTGACTTACAGAGTCTCCGATGTTACTCCTAATCAGGAACTTCACCAACTCACTCTTGTAATTTTTCAGAGGGTATATTTAACTTGAAATTCACTTTACTTAAGAGCCGATATTTTCCTAGTTAACTTCCAGGTCAGGACTTACATAGTTAATGTTTGGAAGTTTGGATGTTTAGAGTTTAGAATGGTTCTTCCCATCTTAGTCCTTTACCATCATTTTTGTTTCATTTGAACGTGACTTCTAAATGATCGGCAAATCGTTTTGATTTCTGTTCGTTACTTCTAGCCCAGTTGCATTTTTCAACTTGATAGTAAGAGAATGAATAATTGGTCTCTTTATTCTTTTTGTTGTTTCCCGGAATCAATAATATGTGTTCTGGTCAGCTGTCAAATTATTTCAAAAATAATCAATTGTTGAATTTTTTATATTATTTTTAGTTTTTGTGTAGCATTATTTAGACTTGTTTCGTGGAGCTTTTCTTTTATCTACAACAAGTTCTATGATTTCTCTTGGATAGTTGTTCCCATTTGTTCTAAAAGTTATTGTGAGAGTATTTTCCCAAGCTACCTGATGAATATTTAAAAAAAAACTTCTAATTCGTCATCAAGTGCCTCGTGTTTCTCAATGACACAGCAAGATTAATTTTGTGTTTTAGGTTTATTTTAAAACTCTCCTCTCTCAGTTTTTTATTAGTCAATATTGGATTGAACTTTTTTTTGATCACTGTATTATTCATACTTAAAATTATCTCTTATTGAAGTCATTGATATCCACATAGTTAGCTGAGATATTTTTGTAAATAATGAAATCTATCAGGTCTGTAATTTTGTTTCTATCGGTAGGCCACTATGTTGGTCTACAAGTAGATATAACTTCACCCTTTTGTTTTTTAACATCTGACAATAGTTCTTTTCCTTTAGTTGTAGCCCCAGTGGGTATTACTTGCATTAAAGTCGCCACCGATGATGTATCCTTTTCCTAAAGTTTTTATAAACTCTTTATATGTTATCTTTAATTATGATACCGCTTCCTTCTTTAACTTTATTTCATTATCTGGCTGTAAAGCAGAATATACTCTATACCCCCTTAATTTTATATATGACTGTTTAGTAAAATGTTTTTCAGAAACGAGACACAGATCAATTTTCTCAATGTCTAGTCCTGCTTGCAACTTGATCTGGTGTTGTAACAGTCTATTTGCGTTCCACGCCATTACTCGGAGGTCTTTAGCCATTTCTGATTTTGGGAATAGCTCCTTTAGCGCTATGCTGCACTCGGGTAACTCTGATATCGATTTAAGTTATTTTGTCATCAATCTTGGTGAGCTTTTCCAATATCATTTTTAATATAATATCAGTTTCTTTTTTGTTGTTGCAAGGGTGCATGTCTCCTTGCATTTTTTGTTACATCCCGGTAACTTCTCTTTTCACTGACCTCTACCGTTTTTGGTATTGTTGCATTCAATAACCCTATGGGGCGCTTTTATAACATTTTCTTTTTTTCTTTTTTTGCTCTCTGGTTTCTCATTGTTTGTAATTTTTTAGGTAGATAACACCCGCGGTAGTTTGCAGGATGGATTTCTCCACAATGAACACATTCTGGTTTATGTTTCGTTTACAGCAATCTTTAGTAAGGTGTTTATAAATACACTTTACACATCTTGGTTCCTTTTTAGAATATTTCCACGTGTGTCCGCAAGCCTGGTATCTTTTACTTACGGGCCTAATCTGGAACTCCTCAATGGCTTGATTTTAACTCTCGTACTAAGTATGTCGGTTATGTCGTAAATTCTTTTTATAACTCCATCCTGTCTATATGTTAGGATGAACAAACATATTTAGTTGTTTTTTAGTTTTCCATTTGAATTTCTTGTCAGCTTTAATCGCTTTATAGTGCTTTGTACGTCTTTTACTATTTCCTTTAATAGCCATGTGTGATGTAATTTCTTAAGTACAACTTTAATTGACCTCTCTTGTTTATTTTCACAAGTGTAGTACCAAAGGTTATTTGTATTTAATTTCTCTATTAATACTCTGTATTGATAGCTATTGGCTTTGTTAATTTTCATAACTTCACTGTTTATGATTTTCATAGTGAAGTTAATACTAGTCTTAGTTAGGAGCTTGCTCAGGTCAACAGCACTTTGAAAACTTTCTACTTTCCAGTTTTCCTGTTTTCGTTCCTTAAACCGCCAGTTTCATACGCTAAATCTTCTTTATCGATGCAGTATTCAAGTGTCACCATCATCATTTTACCTTTACAACCCTGTGTGGGTCCTAGCTTCCCCAAGAATTCTCTTCCAGTCGTCCATATTTCTCATATCTTGGTCTTTGTTATCTAGGAATCTTGTTCTGGGTCTTCCTCTTCTTCTTTGTCCCATAGCTCTATCAAGGAGAGTTTTTCTAGCTGGGTCGGTTTGCTCCATCCGCATTACATGGCCGACCCACCTCAGACATCCTGTCTTAACGTGTTTTACGATATCTGGTTCCTAGTATATTCTATAGAGTTGGAAATTGTATCGTCTTCTCCAGACACCATTATCATTTACCGCTCCATAGATTCGCCTTAGTATTCAAGTGTACCTGCTTTTAATTTCTTCGGTGATTCATCAGAAATTGCGGTTAACCCTGTAGGTTGTTAGGCTTTTTCCAAGCTGCGCTAATCTCCTTTTGATATCGGCGATTATTTGACTTAACCGTTGATTATCCATAATAAGTCGCTTAACATTTTCTTCTGACTGACAGCATGCATTATAAAGCGACTGCTTATTTTGTGAACGTGGTGTATTCTCTGCGAACATCGCATTATTTTTTTGGACTAGTAGTGCGTCTGTTTTGGTATGAACAGGAAACATTATTTTATTATTATTACAAATATTTAAATATTTCGCTTACCAACGTCTACTTAAATTTATCATGATAGCTTACAGCCATCGCCGTTGATATCACTCACTACTAAGCAAGGATAAAATAAATATAATTATTATTAAACAAATTCGTTAAATTATGTTAACTGCATAATTATAAGTTCAAAAGATACATGAGGAGAAAATACCAACTAGAGCTCAAAACCACTAGATGATTCGAATGTTTGTTCGATCTTTCTTTTGTTCGACAAGAAAAAAACTGATTTATCCGATGTCATTCATGTTTGAAGCCTTATGCAAAGACCATACTACCAAACTAATTCTGACTTGCACCTCTTATACCAACAGGGGAAACAATAGCTTGTTATTTTTTATGTATAATTATTATTTTTTCATTTATACAGTTTTTTAAATAAAATTGGAAAAAAGTTTTTTATTTGGAGCTAACTTGTATTTATTAGACTAATCGTTAAATTCTCGAACAAAATTAAATAAAAATAAACATAATATTAATATTATCTAATAAAAATACTACTTTATCTTTGTTTATAAAATCCAGCAACATAAATCATTTAAATGCGGTGTTACTAACTTTAATACATATCATAATAAACGAAACGTGTTAAAAGGTTCTAACTATTAGAGAACCTTAAACAAACAATTTCGTTTAATAGTTGCATTTGAAATTATACGTACGTATAGTTTAGTTTTATACAATACAATAAACCATCTGCTGCAATGTCACAAACGGATTTTGTTATCAAGAATCTTCCAGGTCTCATAAACCCAAAGTTAGGTCACGGAAAGGTTCTTAAAGATTTTAGAATCTCGAGACTTACAGCTGCTGGAGCAAACTATGGAAGTGTAATGTTAAAGTTAGAACTTACAGTTGCAGATAAAAATGACGAGGAAGAAACTGTACACGCAGTGGCTAAAATGTTACCAGATTCAGAAATATTCAGGGAGATTTTTCATGTACAAACAACTTTTACTAACGAAATGGCTTTTTATGATGTGATTGTGCCTACCTTGCAGGAATTTCAGAGAGGTTTAGGTATAAAAGAAGTTGTTGAATGTTTTCCGAAGTGTTATGCTACTAGAAAAAACTTACTTAACAATAGTGACAAAATTAACGATGACGCTATTATAATTTTGGAAAATTTAGTGGGTAAGTCTGTTTAATAAATTATTTTTTTAAGGTCTTTCGACTAATTTTTAAATCATTTATTATAAGTATATTTTTCCCTAGTGAATTATATAACCACCATATATTTATAGATTTTAAAGCTGCAAGTGACTTAAAAATTGACGTAAATTTCTCCAGGCCGTACCGACATTTCAAAAATCATCTTGTATGTAGAGATAGTTAGTAGTCAGAATCCAGAGTGGAATTTCAAGACTCTCATTAAACAAATGGGCTAAGATAGGGAGATGGACAATCACGTTTTCTATTTAAGTTTAAGCTGGTAAAGGGGTGTTAAGATTTTCAGAATAACACTTCTTCTTTTTCTTTATGTTTCAACATGACTCTGTCTCTTTTCCAATGCTCATCTAGTAACTTACTATCTAAAAAGACTAATGTCTTTCCATTTAGTGACCGTGATTTTCCACTGATTTGAACCGTCTCTCGTTGTCTTTACTACTTTATTTATTGTCTTTTTCCTATTTACCATAATGTCCTTTCTATTTTTTATTCAGTTCTAGATCTTTTTCACTTTGCATCTTTTTCTATATCTGTACATCTAGTTCTGTTCTATAGTGTGTACCATCGAATTATTTAAGGTGTTTTTGTCTTTGCTATTTCTATAATTATTTGTTTTTTTCTGTCAGGTCGTATTTCTAAAACGAATATCATTATTGGTCTGACGACTGTTTTGTGAATTTCATTTCTTTCTTGATACTGTTATTCATCCATAGGTTACCTGTGGCTCTGTTTGTTCTATTCATTTTATCTTCCTGTGTGAAGCCTAGATATTTAAATTTCATCAGTTCTTTTATCTGACCCTTTAGCTTTAATTTACATCTTAGTATATTGGCTGTTATGGTAATGAATTTTTCCTTTTTTTTTTGGGAAAATTAACATTTTCTGGCGATGACGTTAAATTGGTGCAGCCAACGTTGTAAATCATATTGTTTTTGAGGGTAATATCACATCGTCTGGTTAGTAGATTATTTTAAGTTGTTTTTCTTCCATTCGGTATCCTTTTTCAGTTTTCACGAGTTTTATTATTTCATCTATAATTAAGTTGAACACTAAAGGACTTCGGGATTACCTTTGTTTTATACCATTTTCAGGTTCAATTGGATCAGTTTTTTGTAGATATTTTCGATAGTTTTAATTATTTCTAAGTCCTTTAATTTGACCAGGTCAAATGCCTTTTTAATGTATTCTATTAGTTGACGACTTGTTGTTCTACTTATCCCGACGTAAAATCTTGTTTGTTTGTTAGTGCAGTTTATTTGTTATCAATTTGGTTTTTAATTTTATTATCCTGTTTAATAAACAAATTCCTCTTTAATGCTTTGGGTAAAATGTGTCTTCATTTTAAAGAGCAGTATTATGTTTTTCTTGATCTGCATTCTTTTAGTATCCTTTTTTATTTTAGTATTTTTTGGATTAACTTTAATAGTTGCTTGGTCAGATCTGGACCTCTGTATTTTAGGAGTTTATTTGGTATTCTGTCCTCTCTCGGTGATATTCGATTTTTATAATTGTCCTAATTGTTTTATTACCTCTCACTCCTTAATTTTTATTTCTTAGGTTATCATCACTTCTGGTGTTAGAAATTTATTATCATCACCTTTAGTAAATAGACGTCGAAAATAATCGGCTCGTGTTTTCTTTTAAATTTGTTTCATTTTTATTAGTTCGGTCATCTCCTTTTTTGTCTTTGAATCATTCTCCATAGCTGATTTCGTGTTATGTATAAGTCGTGTTCCATCTGTTTTAAGAAGCTCTGAAATTGTTTCCTTTTCATTTGTCTAACTAGAATATTCGTTTCATTTCGGATTCGTTTTTAGAAATTCCATGCTTATTCTGTTTGTGGTGTTTTATATTGTAAATATGAGTTCTTCTTTTCTTTACATTTCGTCGTAAATTACTCTCTAAACCATATTATGTTTATTACATTTCTTTCGCCAAATCATTGTGTTACATTCGTTAAGCCGGAGATACACATGCCTATTACTACCACAATGGCACACCAGTACCTAGCAAGCTCCACCCACTGTCACCAAACTGGCAAATGTGTACGTTACCTCATGACACTATGACTTAGCAGATAAGATATTGCGCATAAGTCGTGACGTCATTGGAGAGTTGCACGTTCGAAATGTCAGTTTTTTGTATGTATCAATAAATAATCTTTAACTTTGATGGTACACAAGGCAAATATCGAACACAGTATTTAATCAAATCTTGCCCAAGTACTTTCGATCACAAGATCATCTTCAGGGGCATTTCGTCAGTTGTGGCCTATCCAGCAGTAACAGAATGTCATAAATGTAAATTGGGACATAACAAATACACTAAACAAAGACAAACAAACACTTTAAAATTTAAAAATTGGAGAAGCTACATTTTATATAATGTAGCTTCTCCAATTTTTAAATTTTAAAGTGTTTGTTTGTCTTTGTTTAGTGTATTTGTTATATCCCAATTTACATTTATGACATTCTGTTACTGCTGGATAGGCCACAACTGACGAAATGCCCCTGAAGATGATCTTGTGATCGAAAGTACTTGGGCAAGATTTGATTAAATACTGTGTTCGATATTTGCCTTGTGTACCATCAAAGTTCATTTATTCGAACATTCAACCTTATATTGAAATAATCTTTAATAAATACTTTATAGATATCTTTATGTGTACGATTATTGTAATTATTAAACCTCTTAACTTATTTTCTTCTAGTAATTTCATCACAGAATGCATACCAATCCCATTTAACTTTAAAAATAATTCAAATTCTACTCTCCAATGACGGCATGCGCGAACACGACCGATTTTGTGCTACGGGAAGATCCTATCTTATTAGTCATAGTATCATGCGTTAACTGATTAAGAAATTGATTTTTCTTGCTAGTAGCATGCTGTGAGATTCAAGGTGCATGCGTGAGGAGCGTCACTGGTATGTGTGATCGCGCGCTATCGCTACGAGCGTGCCAGTACCTAGCAGTTTTATTTTTAAACTTGAAAATTGGGATAGAAACTATTGGGCTAGAGATAGGGTAAGCAAAATAAACGACAGTTATGCGAACGGCACTTAGGGTTTATTTGGAGAGCTGGGGTCGTGGATAAGTGAATGAAGCAATAGGATTATGTACGGGCAACTACTAAAAAATAAAACAAAGGGGTACTTAAATGAGTCTCCTAGACAAATGGACAAAACACAACAAAAAGGACCTTCGAAGGCTGCTTCGAAGTATTCCCTGTTGGATGAAGGAAAAAGGCTCTTCCTTTGGTTTTGGTGTCGTCTCAACAGAAACAGTTACACATACAGACAAAAATCTCACACATGTGCTATTGGTTTACAAATTCTGTTTACAAGTGAGAGATGCTACAAAACTTACAGCAAAAAATTGTCACTGGGCTATAATCTCTGGCAGAAATAAATCTACAAATAAAAAAATTAGATTAACTATGTATAGAGATTAACCTTCTTTTAAAAACAAAACACACCGATGTCAAAAATAGAAGTTATGTTATGAAAATGTTATTGTTCTAGAATACCTGTTAATTAACTACAATATTTCTTCCTTTATTTTTTTAAGTTTTTTAATTTTATTTACATTTCAATGTTTGTACACTTGAATATCAGGTCAGCATAATCTGGATTTATAACATAAATATTTTTGTTTATAGGATTTAGAAATGTTGAACGAACAGTAGGTTTTGATTTTGAGACCACAAAGTTGATTCTAAAAGATGTAGCCCTCCTTCATGGAATCCCAATGGCTTTGAAATTAAAAAAAGGTGATTTGTTCGAAAAAAACATTAAACCATACTGCAGTTCATTTAAACCACCAGAATCGTCTTGGGCTGTTGATATTCTAAAGCTAATAATTAATGAAAATGCAGAAATTGCACATTTGTCGTCAAAAGTTGTTGAATGGGGTAAACCACCTAGTTCAAGAGTAAATGAACCATTCGCTACTTTGATCCACTCAGATCTGTGGAGCAATAATATTATGCATAAATTTGTAGAAGGGAAAGCTGTTCAGAATAAATTTGTGGATTTCCAGGCTTGTGAATATGGTTCTCCAGCAAAGGATATATTTTTCCTACTTTTTACATCTGTTCAACTTACAGCATTGAGACTATCACTCGATTATTTCCTAAAATACTATTGGGATCATTTGGTGAATGTTTTAAAAGCTCATGGATGTGATGTTGACGTATTTACTTATGACAAGTTCTTAGAAGAAATGGAATATGTATCTACGTATGAGTTTCCACATGTTTTATTTTTTTACAATTTTGTATGTAATGCTCCGCAACATTTTCAACAAGATTTTGAGAATATTAGTCCAGAGACAGCATGTAAAAGAATACCATTAAGAGTAAAGGAGACAACTTGGTATATTGTAAAAGAATGTCACAAAAGAGGATGGTTGAAGTAATGTTTATTTATTGTATGTATTTTATAGGTAAATAAAAAATACGGTCAAATTTAAATTAATTGTTTGTCTTCCACTTCGATGTCCAATAATTCATTAGTTATTTATGAAAGAAAGATAAAAATATAAATTACAACAAATTACTACTCGGCTCCAATGCCAACAGATGGTAGTCTCTGAACAATATATGTCTTCAACCAGCTCGATTTTAAGCTAAGTGTGCGTCATGTTGAGACTTCCTACTTTTTAGTTTTTAGCAGTGGTGATACAGGGAAAAAGAGGTCTTTCTCGATGCATTCTGCCTCATATTGATCTCCTAACGTACCCCTTAGTGTAATTGATTTGATCGTCGCTATTATATCTGGTTCTTTATGCACCATTGGCCACTTTCTTGTTACTCCTTATCCGCCACAAATTGTTAAACCACAACGACTTCGTATACATATCTCAAAATATTGCTATACAATGTACTAATGTATAAATATATCTTTACATTCTCGACAATCTAAATAGTTCAATCAATGCGTTTTTACCTTGCTTTAAGCTCTATACTTCTTCAAGGATGGGTTTGTTACTTGGGTGCTTATGCTTGTTTGGTTTGAAATGCCAGTTCTCGTTCATATGACTTCAGTTGGAGTCCGAAGACTAAGGGCGCCGCCGCTAAAGAGCTTAAAAGTCAAAGAGAGTAGGAAAAGGATAGGAAGGGAGCCGAGAACAAAAAGAAGGTAAGAGGCGGAAATCGTACCTTCCGGAAGAGTTAGCCCGGTATACCAAGCCTGTCACGAAGTACAAGTTCCATGGAAAAACGATTCCTTTCAGATTGTTGGCCATTGTTTGTTTGTTGGAAAAACGCGTGGAGGATAGCTGTGGCTGTGTCCTCATCTAGGATCAGGTATCATTGTGCAATGAGATTGGGAAACCACAGAAAACCAATCTCCCCCTGTCCCTGTGTATATTTAATCGACTCTTAAGGAGTGTGGTCGGTGCTCACAGTGTAGTGTTTTGTTGTGTGTTTGTGGAGTTTTGTATGTTTATTAATTTGGATTGTGAGCTGGGAGGAGGTAAAGTGTTGTGTATGGGTGATATTGGTGTGTGTGTGTATGAATGTGTGTTGATATGTAAGGTGTGATTTTCAGATGTGTAGGTGAGTGAAGGTTTGATTGACTAGGTTATTTGTGCATGAAGTGGCTATGGCACATCCATACATTGCGTTTGATATTTGGTTAAGGAATAGGGTTATTGCGCTTCTCTTTTCAAGTAAGACGTTGAATAGGAGCATGGATGTGAAGTGGATGAGGGATTTCATGTCGGAGGTTAGATCGTAGGATGGGATTTGTTTTTCTGTGTGTACTGGTTGGGTTTGGTTGTAGTTTGCGGGATGAACGCTTCTGTGAGGACATCTTGGTGAGAAGGCAGGGTGAGGACCACTACAGTTGGGACATTTTGGTGCTGATATTGTAGGGCAGGCAGTAGACCGATGGCTGAGTCCGCAGAACGGACAAATTATTGACTTTTCGGAACATTCGGTGTTGAAATGTCCGCTTTTGCAGCATCTCGAGCAGTATTTAGACCGAACGGGGACGGAGTTGCCTGATCGTGGAATTTCACAGGCCAACCGTTCACCCTCGATCAAAATACCGCTCGTGAGTGCTTTAGCGAACTTGGTTTCAGAGTTAGTGAATACTCTGATGTATGAGGTGGGTTGATTTGTGTAGCGGGCGATTATTCGAACTACTTTGGTATAGGAAAGTTGTTTTCGGATAGGTTATCCTCGATAAGTTTTTGGGAAAAGGTTTTTGCCACGCCGGCTATGACGAGGTGGAAGATAGATCAATTATAAGGATTAGATGATGGATTTTGGAACTTAGGTAGACGGGCTACAATGCGGATTTGGTCGTTTTGGATGATTTTTTGAAGGTTTGCCGTGATGTGGGCGATATCAAGGAGTTTTGTTGTTCGAATCGAGGCCGCCTTTTGGCTGGAAAGACTTTTAGTGAGTCCAATTTAGGGATGAGGTTATGTTGTAGGAGGAGGGGATAGAATGGTCTCTGCTGGCAGATATCAGCAGGGATGTCCTCTATCCTGTAGTTTTTGAATTGTGGTGGTTGTTGAGGGGGGGGATAGATTGAGGGTTTGGTGAGGTGGTTTGCGAGTGAATAGGGTGTGGTGGTGGTGTGTGTGGTATTGCTATTTCAGGTGTATGTGAAGGGGTTTGAATTGGGGGGAGGGTTGGAAGGTTGGAGGGTGGTGTTGGAGGTGAGGGGAGGGGATGTATCCAGGGATTGCAGACATGAAGGCGTTTTGAAGGATTTTTCGGATGGTATCTGGAGTTGGTGAATTTGTTTGTTGATCTTGGTTGTTGATTTTGTGACCTATAGGGGTGAGGTGTCCGCTGGCAGCCTCAGGATTTTGGTGACAGATCTCTGTCAGAGCCTGCTTCCATTCCTGTGGCGTCCGTGGTTCATGTCCGTCAATGTTGACTGAGACATGTGAAGTATGAGAAGAAGAGGAGGATTGGGAGTCGGTCTAAATAGTTGACATTTACTCTTCTTTGTAATATTTCAAGTTTCTGCACAATATAGTTCTACTGGTCCAACTATTTTTCAACTTTAATTTTTGATGTTTTATTCAGTAGAGAACTTTTAATCATTTTATTTAGTGGAGAAAACATCTGTTCCCGGCTACAATCCTTGCCTTTATTATTTCTTTTAATATACGATTGTCGCATACCTCTATCATATAGTTTAATGGGGCATTTTTGTATGGTTTCATAATATAATATTCCATTATACCTGACATCACACTGAAGCAGTGTGTCTTTCAATGCCTTTTCGAAAATTTGATATTTAACATCTAGCAATGGGCTGACAATCCGAAAATGGGATCAGACAAGGAGGCTCCCTGAGTTCTCTATTGTTCAACCTGATTCTGGATGAAATAATAAAAAAAGTAAGAACTGAAAAAGGATACTAAATGCGAAAAAAACAACTTAAAATGATCTGCCATGCAGACGACGCACTGCTACTCTCTTAGAGTAACGATGATTTACATGTGCTGTACCAATTTACTATAATCGCCAGAAAATTTAACATGTTAATTTCCCCAAAAAAGACAAAATATAAAATATAGTTATAACAGAAAATTTACTAAGATGTAAATTATAGTTTGAAGGTTAGAAAATAGAACAACTGATAGAGTTTAAATATCTAGGCATCACATTATCTAAATACGGGTTTAAAGGTGGAATTTACAAAACAGTCATCAGACCAATAATCGCATACGCGGCGAAACACGACCTGATACAGAGAGGAGAAAAAGGATGGTAGAAACAGCAGAGATAAAAACACTTAAAAAAATTGATAGTAAACAAACTGGGACAGAGAAGATATAAGACAGATATTAGAAGTACAGATATAAGACGTAGACGCAAGGTGGAGAACATCCAGAACTGGGTAAGAAATAGAAGAGTAGAATGGAATAATCATATAAGCCAAATAACAACAAATAGAGTAGTAAAGACGGCCAGAGACGGTTCCCCAGTAGGAAGACTTTCAGTAAGAAGATTACGTAAACGATCGAACGGCAACTTACTGGAGGCACATTGAAAAACAGAAGTCATGTCACCATAAAGAGAAAAAGAAAAAGAGAAGATCTAGCAATGAAATTCGACTAAAGTTTGAACTGGGTGCATAGCTTTTCTTATAAAGTTGACACATTGTTACAGTGTTTCAGTTTTCTGGTATTTATTCTTTAATCTAAAGCTGTCGTTAAGTTTTTGCTTTTTCTTTGACAGAATATTTGCTCTTGTCATACATACTTGAATGTTCTATGGGAGATTTAAAGTTTTTTATACTTTTGATACCTAATCTAAATTGAGTGATTGGAAAAATATACTCATAGTCTTCTCATTGATTATATGTCATGTGGCACATAATAAGTAGTATATATGAGGAAGAAAGGATTCACAATATATAAAGATAAAGGGAACAATTAAGGACTTTAAGAACTATAGAGGGATAAAATTAATGTCAAAAACAACGAAAATTTGGGAGAGGACTGAAAAGGAAAGATTAATGAGTGAACTTCGATAGAAGAAGAACAATTTGGGTTTTATGGGTTTATGCCAGGAACGAGAACAATGGATGTCTGGAGAGAAATGGGTTCCTGAGGAGTGTGTAAGGCTCATGAAAGATATGTATGAGGAAGCGTATACCAAAGTAATGACGTGTCTCGGATTCACCAAAAGTTTTCCAGTGACAGTTGGTTTGCATCAAGGCTGTTGCAGTCGGTTTACTCAGTTCCTACCAGTTTAATTTTAATATGAATGTACTGACAGAATTAGTAATGAGACTCTTTTGCTATCATGATTAGGTATGGTTGTATGTTTAAAGAAAAATGACGTATTATGGTTTTTCTTATGGGTATTCTCGAGATAAAGTTAATCTCATGTAACCCGAGTGACCTATATGCCAATAAAGTCTTCTCAGGAACATAATTGATAAATATTGTTAAAATTTCCAAAGAAAATAGTTTCAGAACAATATTAAAAATCAAAAATATACAGATACTCGTATATGATCAAAACAGTATAGCAAATATTTTTTTGTTTATTGTCTCAGATTTTACTGTTAGGACTTTGCTATACGAAATTTGTATGTATATAAAGTATAAAAAGATTCTGAAACTATTCTTGTTGCATGCTGCATGTTAAATATCAATATATATATATATATATATATATATATATATATATATATATATATATATATATATTAGTATACTGGTAAGGTTGATTGGGTTAGCAGCTGAATAATGAAAGCCAAAATGTGCTCTTTTCAACGATTTCGTTTTATTTCGTTAAATTTCTTTAACATCTTCAGACGAACGCTACAATATGTTACAAAATGGTGAAATTGTGTATTTTACATAAGATGTAGTGAACACTTACTTGTGTGAGGTTGCAGGCAAAAGTGGTATTTGAAATTTCCATGATGAAAAACTTCTTTGAAGATTTTTTTATAGCAAAAAAAAGAATAAGTTGTATGTGTTATATGGTGGCTTGAAAACTCAAACAATACAAGTGCATTTTTGTTTTTTTCCTCCAGTGTGTAAGTACAATACAAATATTAAAAAACGTTGAACATTTAAGAAACAAACAGTTAAAACACAACTACATATCACATTGTCATTTTTTTGGCAGCTATGTTGGTGGAAGGTCTAGTCAACTAATGCACAAGGAGGTAGAAATCTAGTATGTACCTCAAGGTTGATGTGTCTTGTCAGCTATCATATTAATAGATCTCAGCCAGAGAACTAAAGCTGTGTTCAGTTTATGTGTAAAGTTACACTTAATTGAAAATTATGTTATGTTAATTTAAGACAATTAAATTATGTTATTAATAAATACATATAGAATTTATTTATTTCTTTGTGATTATTTCTTTTAAAGTTATTTTAATTATTGTTATTACTCTTAAAAATTTTATTTCCTGAAGAAATGCACAATTGCAGTAATAATGATTAAGTTTCTACTTCAATTGGATGGTCAGAAGAGTTTTAATAGACAATATTATACTATTCAGAATATTACAATTCGTTGACTTGATTATTTTTTTTTCCAACTGCAGCAGAAAGGAATAAATTTCACTACGGTGTTGTATATCTGATTTTGTGTTGATTATATTATCTGTTGTTGCAATGTGGGTCATTTCTAAAAAAAGTCTTCTCTTATATGCTGTTTCTTTTTCGAGGATTTTGACATCTGCAAAATTCATTCTGTGGTTATGGGTGTGAACGTGGTTGGCTAGGGTGCATCTATCTGGGTAAAGTCTACAGTCACTTTTGTGAGTGGTAACACGGTCTTTAAGACGTCTAGAGGTTTGGCCGATGTACTTGCCATTACATTCCATACAAGGGATGCTGTAAACCACATTAGATATTTGGTCATGAGGAGTACGATCTTTCATTTTTGAGAAAATAGAGTTTACTGTTAAAACTGTTTTATTGGCTATTTTGATGTTATCATATGATTTAAAGATTCTAGTTAGTTTTGGTGTTAGTTCCCGTATGTAAAGCAGCACACAATATGTTGGAAGGGTTTGGCTGGTAACAGTATTCTGTGAACTAGTACTTGCTATGTTCGAATGTTCGGAGGTAGTTAGATTGATAGATGTTACTGATGTAGTATTAAATAAAAGTGTTTTTAAAAGAAGAGGTGGATAGGAATTATCTATAAAGAGATCATAAAGTATTTTGAGATTCTTTTGATGGAATGATATATCTGAAATTTGTAGAACCCTATTTTTCATTTATTTTACTAAGTTTAGTTTGGTGGAGTGTTTATGATAGGGCATGTAGTTAATGTACCTGCCTGAACTCATTGATTTTGTGTACCAGTCAACTATATTGTTGACTGGTATCTGTTGACTGGTATATATGTTATCATTTGAGCGGATTAATTTAGTGTCTAAAAAAGGAATAGATTGATTTTCATCTTCGACTTCCATGGTAAACTGTATGTAAGGATCGTAGCTATTGAATATAAATAGTAGTTCATCTATCGTATTGTTGGGTATAGCTAAGACCATGTCATCTACATATTTCTTTAAAAAGAAAAGGTTGAAAGGTAATACTGGAATGCTTGTGTCTAACAGGTCATCCATTACATATGCAGCAAGAATGGGGCTAATTTTTGCTCCCATTGGTGGTCCAAAAGTTTGTTTGTAATATGTATTGTCAAAAAAAATAGGTATTATTGAATAAGAAGGTGATTAAGTTTATGAACATATCTTTATCTTATTCAGATGCTAACCCAATCAACCTTACCAGTATACTAATTAATATATATATATATATATATATATATATATATATATATATGCCGGTTTAGAACGTCCTCCGTTGTCCGACACCTTACTTCCATCCTCTTCTATCGTGGTAATCTTCCGTTGACAGATTCCGTTCGCTCATTGACTTTTTATGTTTTGCTACTCTGGTTTGGGTCTTCCTCGCTTTCTATTCCTATTGGGGTCCAGTTCAGTATTTTTTTGGGCCATCTAGTTTTTTGCATTCGCTGTACGTGTCCGTACCAGGTAAGTTGTTTCTTTTCGATATCCTGAATTATCGTACCTTCTATTCCCATTCGTTCTTTTATATGGTCATTTCTTATTCTTTCTCTTCGTGAGACTCGCATAGATCTTTTTATCGCGTCCATTTCGACTGCCTCTACCTTCTTTTTTTGTCTGTCTGGAATTCTCCATGTTTCCGCTCCATACAATAGGATGCTCTTAACCATTGTCTCTTATATATTAAATTTTCTCCTTTTTGTTATCTCCTTGCTCCACAAGATGCCATTCAGACATCCTTTTATCTTTTTAGCTGTAACTATTCGTTTTTCTATCTCTTTCACTTGTGTTCCGGTATTGTCGAATGTGATATCTAAATATTCATATTCTTGACATTGCAGAATTTCTTGACCGTTATCCAACTCCAAATTTTCGCTCTGAGAGCCTACAAATAGATATTTCGTTTTATTTACGTTAACTGTCAAGCCCCATTCCTCATACTCTTCTATCAGCTTTCTAATCATTGCATGTCGTTTTGTCATTGGCCACTACGACCTGATCATCTGCAAACTGAAGAGTAAACAGGTATCTGTCATCTATCTCTATACCCATTCCGTGTATTTTCCTTTTCCAGTTCTTAGTGTCGCTGCTACATCTATTTTGAATAGTGTAGTAGAGATAGGACATCCCTGGCGTAGTCCCTTATTCACTATGAAGGCATCTGTGAGTTTTTTACCTATCTTAATTCTTGATTGTGAATTTTCATACAGTTCTTAAGTGCAGCTATATAGTTGTGATTGATGTTCGTTTGTTCTAATACCTTCCACAGTCTCGATACTGGGACTGTATCATATGCTTTTTGTAGCTCCACAAATGTAAGATGGGTTTCCAGATGTCTAGCAGATCTCTTCTCTATGACTTGTTTTAGACAAAATACGTTGTCGTTACACGATCTACCTGCTCTAAAGCCGCTTTGATCTTCTTCTTCTTTCTTTTTATAGTCTTTTTCAATTAGATCTCGCAGTATTTTACTATATAATCTGCTCAGTTTACTCGTGATTGATATGCCTCGATAGTTGTTACAGTCCAGTTTATTTCCTTTTTTATGGATGGATGATATATAAGCTGTTTTCCGGTCTTCTGGAACAGGATGTCCATTTAGGCATTTATTGATAATTATTGTTGGATTTCTAAAGAGTTTTTCCGTTCCCCATCTTAACATTTCGGAGAAAATCCCTTCTGTTCCGCTAGCTTTCCCTAACTTAAGGTTCAAAACTGTCTTTTTTACTGTTTCTTCGGATACCTCTACTTCTTCTCCATTTACCTACTACAAAATGTTTTGGAGATTCTATCATGTATTTCTGTCTAGTTTCTTGTAGTAGACATTTGTAGTGTTGTATCCACTGCTCCGGTTTGAATATCTGGATATTTGCTCTGTCCTTTGCTGGGTTTTTGACATTTGATATAAATTTCCATACCTCCGAGCATTTCCTTCCTCCGATATAATTGTTAACTTCTTCACATTTCTTATCCCACGTCTCGTTCTTAGCTAAATTAATGCCCGCTCTTAATTGTCTTTTTGTTTGTTTATAATCTTCCAGCTCTTGTTTATTTTTTGTTGCCAACCATTTTAAATATTTTTGTTTCTTTTTCTGAACTAGTAACTCTATCTCCTCGTTCCACCAGTATTTTTTGTTGATCTCCTTTGCCTTTATTCCTACTGCTTCTCTATATAAATATAATTTTATATAGGATAAATCTGTCAAACTGGTTACCATACAGCTCCAATTGGAAAACATTTACAGGTTAACATTAGCAGTTTCTTAATTTATAAGTTTTTTTAAATAAAAATTTTCGGATTGAGAATCAAAACAAATGTAAAATATACTTCTCAATAAAAAAAGTGGTTTAACTCTATATCAAATAATATTCGGCTCATTATATGAATTCAAAGAATGCCTTAGACTTCCTTTGAGATGGTGGTGTTTTCTGGAAGGATCGTATACTCGATAATCAACAAGAATAATGATAACCGTGAGAAGTGCTTAGCTTTTATAAAGCTTGCTTAGTATTTTTGTATAAAATATTTTGTTAATAAAGCATTTATTTTAGATAAATTCACCAAATGGGGATTTACAAAAAAATGGAATAATATTTACAATTGTTGAATTAACATTTTTTTTTATTATTTTACTCCTTTATAGAAAACCAGGCGTACATAGTGGGATAATTGGTTGCCTATATTTGGAGGTATTTGTATAACTAAATGCATGATACTATAACTTTAGAAGTTCATAGTATCATGGTATTATGAACTAAATGTATAATTAGACTCAGCTAAAGGCGCATAAAGTGTTACAAACATAACTCTTTGTTACTGTTTACTGTTTTGATACGAAGTTTCACGAAACGTTTAGGACTTTTACGAAGTTGGCACACACAATTAGAAGATCGTACTTCAGTGGTTGTATTTGTCATCATTTGTTTGTTGGAATATTTTATGCAAAAAGAAAATTTTACTTTTTACTAAATTTTGAGGGTCATCCACTTAATATATTAGTACACATTTAGTATATTGTTTTATAATAGGTTATGTGTTGATAGTCAATGAATGCGTGTCGTTTATTTAATAAATGCATTATTACTATTATGCAATTTAATAAACAAATGTAATTTTTCTAACAAGTATTTATTTTAGATTTTTTTTAGGCTAAGAAAAATAAACTTATTAAATGTCATTGGGTATAACCAATATCTACCTATCTATATAATTATCATCATCATCCAGTGTTCTGCATCCAAAGTTTACCCTAGGCCTCTCCTAATATCTTTCAGTCTGTCCACCATGCAGGTGGTCTACCTCGGCCCCTTATATCTAGTCGTTCTTCATTTTTACCCACAATTTTTTAATAGTCGTTTTTCTGTGCTATGTTGTAGCTTGTTTCCTTATGTTATAGTCCCATCTTAAATTTGGACGTCTTCTTGGTCTCTTGACGCCTCTTGGATCATCATCATCATTTTAGCTTTACAACCCTGTGTGGGTCCTAGCCTCCCCAAGAATTAATTCTCTTCCAGTCGTCCCTATCCATCGCCTTCCTCCGCCAAGCACATATTTCCATATTTCTCATATCTTGGTCTATGTTATCTAGGAATCTTGTTCTGGGTCTTCCTCTTCTTCTTTAACCAATAGGTCAATAAAGGAGCGTTTTTCTAGCTGTGTCGGTTTGCTCCATCTGCATTACATGGCCTACCCACCTCAGACGTCCTATCTTAATGTGTTTTACGATATCTGGTTCCTGGTATATTGTATAGAGTTCGAAGTTGTATCGTCTTCTCCAGACACCATTTTTATTTACCGCTTCATAGATTCGCCTCAGTTTTTTTCCATAGCCAATGTTTTCATTGCTTTTTGTTAAAGTCCAGGTTTCTGAACTATTTGTTAGAACTGGGCGTGTTATTGTTTTGTAGAGTTTTACTTTTGTATTTCTTGATATAACTGTAGATTTAAAAAGGAGATTAAGCCCAAAATAGCATCTATTAGCCGTGCAAATTCTGCGGTTTATCTCTGCGGTAGTGTCATTTTCAGTATTGACGAGCGTTTCCAGGTATGCAAATTTGTTAGCTGCTTCGATGACGTCGTTTTCTATAACAAGTGGCCGTCGTATTTGTGGTTGCCGACCTCTTTTCATATATTTCGTTTTATTAATGTTTATTATGTCGGTCAGATAGCTCAGCGGGCTGTGCGGCTGCCTCTCATTCGCTTCACTGTCGAATGGTTTAGTGGATGTGGGTCGAGCCCCAGCTCGGTGTATAGAAAACAAAAAGTCTAACGCAGCAGTTTAAAATTCTAGATGAATCTGCGGCTTAGACTAGGATATGCTGGGATCTAATCGGCCTATGGTGGAGCAGTACGGCAAGAGATAAGGGCTTGCGGCTCGGTAATACTCCTCCATAGATCCCTACCGGACGGGCGTAACGCCTAAAAAAACCGGATATATATATATATATTTATATATATATATATATATATATATATATATATATATATAATATATATATATATATATATATATATATATATATATATATATATATATATATATATTATTAAACCCATTTTTGTAGCCGCTTCCTTTAGTGCTACATACGCCTCTCGTGCTGCGGTTTTCGTTCTACCAACAATATTGATATCATCAGCATATGCTAGGATTTGCACAGATTTGTTATATATTGAACTGGTAGTTGTGATTTGGGACGTACGTATTTGTTTTTTCAGAGCTATATTGAATAGTACACAGGAGAGTGGGCCTCCCTGACGTAACCCTTTATTTGTATTAAAAGGTTCAGAGAGTTCCCCCTGGATTCGTATTCTGCATTCAACTTTTTTAAGGGTTAGTTTGGTTAGACTTACCAACTGATTTGGTACTCCTACGTCTACCATTGCTCTAAATAATTCTCTTTTATTTCCAGAGTCGTAGGCTGCCTTGTAGTCTATAAATATGTGGTGCGTGTCTACACCGTGTTTCAGTGTTTTCTCTAGAATTTGTCTCAGGGTTGAAATCTAATGAATTGTTGATTTACCACCTCTGAAACCAGCCTCGTATTATCCTATTATTCGCTCTGCATACGGTGCCATACGATAGCATAGTATATTGGAGAATATTTTATACGTTGCATTTAGGAGCGTAATTCCTTGATAATTAGAGCATTCAAAGATATCTCCCTTGTTGTGTATGGTGGAAAGTATTCCAATATTCCAATCACTGGGAAGGAACTTTTGTATCCATATTTCATTTATAAGCTGCTATAGCGCTATTATGATATCGTGGCCACCTTCTTTATATAATTCCGCTGGGAGATTATCTATTCCGGGTGATTTGTTTCTGGCTAGTTTGTTTACAGCGTCTTGAACTTCCAGGATCATTGGTGGATTCTCCTCCCTCTCGTCTGCTTCGCTTACCTCACAGCTTTCGTCTTCCGGGTTTTCTTCTTCTTCCTCTGTATTAAGTATTTGGTTAAAATATTCCGTCCATCGATTGAGTACGTCTGTTCTTGTTGTTAATAGATCGCCATTAAAACTTCTACATTGATTTGTGTTTGCCTTGAATTCTTTTGAGGTTTTCTATATATTGAAGTTCCTTTTAAGTGGTTTCGTTTCTTCATTCTGTGTATTTTCATTTCTTCTCTTCTCTTTGTCTGGTAATTATCTACATACTACACTTTTCGTCGGTAAGCATTTTTGCATAAGCTTCATTTTATTTCTGTTTTGCGTCTTTGCATTAATCACCAAACCAGTAATTTTTCGGGTACAAGTTTCTGTTCCTATTTCATCTTGTGCTGCTGACTCGATATCTTCCTTTATCGTGTTTCAGTAGGAGTCTATATCTCTCTGGTCTTCTTCGCTTGGATGCCACAGTGTAATTCTAGTGGACCAACTATTGTCAGTTTTTATTGCTAAATGTGCCGCTTACTACCATTTGAAAGATTTAATTCTGTGGATTACATCAGTGTCATTGGTTTTCTTGGTTTTCTGTCTGATTAATTCCATATTTTGTCAATAACTCTTGGTGGTATATACTGATCGACTGCTTTTTTCCTTAGGTAGAGTGGCAATCTGAATTTGAATATCTTCTTCTTCAGTGCCTTATCCGGTCCGGATGTTGGCGATCATCAAGGCTATCATGGTTTTGTTGACTGCTCTGCGAAACTCGTCCGAGTATATATTGAAAAGAGTCGGCGATAGCACACATCCTTGCCTTACTCCTCGCACGAACTTCACTTGGTCGGTCATCTGGTCTTCGACCTTGACTTGAGCACGCTGGTTCCAGTATAAATTCATGATGATCCGACTGTCCTTCTCATCCAATCCTACTCTTTGTAGGGCGGTGACCATCTTTTGGTGCTGACAACGGTCAAATGCCTTGGATTAGTAATTTGAATATAACTGTATTTTTACCAACAGATGCCCAAGCCAGTTTCATTCTTATGTTGATTTCTGGAAGTACAAATCCAGATTTATGTACTAATTGTCCCAGATATACATTATGTCCACTGTCTCAAGTGCAGTTTTTATTATTACATTTAATACATCCACTAGCTTGTTGGATATGGTTCTATCTATTTTATTTTAAACTGTTTGTCCTTGTGTCCTGTAGTGTTAATGGATATGCGAAAGTACTTTGGCAAGATTTAATAAATTAACTGTGCCTTTGATAGCTGCTGTGCTTTCTACCTTTCATTTGTGCTATATATCATTGCATATTATTTAAATATAATTTTTTATATATCACCTGATAACTAGAGTACCCATATTTCAAATAACAGTAAATTTTGTTGAAGATGACTATTCTGTTTTAATTATTACAACGTAAGACTTGTTTTAATAATCTTGGAGAATATTATTACTTACCAGAGGGTAAGAAAAAAAAGTTAACTAATGCTTTTGGAAATTTGAGTCATGTCTCTTTTGGGCGATCCAGAAAGGGATTTATATAAACTTCTCGCTAGACATTTATGTGTGTTTAACACTGGATTGGGCGCGTGCGAACTTTAAGTCATCCTAAAAATATTTTTTATGTATGTTTGGTAATAACTACATCTCCTAATAGTAGTTACGGTCTTAAATACTCTTTTAAAATAAGCACACAGCGGTAAAATAAACTAGTAACATATGCCGAATAAACCGAGGAAATGCGGCATTACAATGTTTGCTTTGTGTTACGCAAAAAATACGCATCTCATTAAACAATGAAAAATATTTTTAGTAAAAAAATTAAGAGAATACATTGCAAACCAATTCATAATTTTCGACTAAACAATACATTAGATTACTGACAAGCTAGCATAAATACTTAAAAGTTTTAATAGGAATTATAGACTAACTGTAATTGTATCTAAAAAAATAAGAGCTTTTTCGACATATCGTCCCAAATAATCCACTTTACTTGTCTTTAGAGTAAGCTATATCATCTTATAATAAAAGGTTATGTCTAGTATAAAATCTAGTTTAAATTCTGATGATTAGAATAATCCTGTAAATAGAGATTTAGATTATCTAGAGCTACTTCCTATAATACGATGAAAAGGGAAAGTTAATGCGATCGAGAAGTGCTTAACATATAATTCTGACAGAAAATCAAAAAAAAATTTCATGGTAATATTTCATGCTTGTCTGAGTATACGTGGTGTAAACTCATAAGTTCTTCACAAAGCAACTACCCACAATAAATTTTTACGACAAAGTTTCTACAAGATTTGTAATTTTCTTTATTTCTTATTGAACTATCACTCGCATGAAAGTGGTTATATTAATGGTGTCCAAAGAGGCATCAAAATATTTTCGCAAAAAATGGTCATATATTTATTTATGTATGTTTATTTATTGATGATTTGTAATGTCCAGTGCCTCTTTTTTTTATGGAGTATTTAAGTCCCGTTTAGGTATCTTCTCGTGCCTCTTTAAGAAGTTCTTTATGTGGTATGTATCTGAACTCGTGTTTCAGTGTTTTAATTTCTCCAGAGTATGGTGATGCGTTTCTCCCAACAGCCCCAGGTATAATGTTTTTATTTGCTCTTTGTGTTATCCGGTAAGAAAGAACAGTTGGTATCAGTTGGTTATTATATAAGAAAATATTTTTTACTGCATTATCTTGATGTTATCAAACTATGTTATTACTCACATGTCATTTAAAAGTTTTTCCAAAAACAACTTATTTGGAATATGTTTCAGATAGTATTTGGTACGTAAAAAAATACGTATTCACGCTGTCGCTTCTTAATACCCCCTTACCATGTTATTTTCATGTGTTTTTCGTGGTAATACCGTGATGGCACAGAATAATAACCGTCAACTTTTTTACGGTAACAATTCAGATGTAGTAAATTCTAATACAACTAATAACTAAATTGAGAAGGGAAAGGAGAAGGGAAAACAGTCTCTTCACTATTGGATCGATACTCCCACAGGAGTCTGCAACTGTTTGATTTATAGTAAGCAATGTTTTATAAACACAGTGAAGCGCACT
>OU898276.1:105995169-106118364 GCA_918026665.1 Diabrotica balteata | reverse complement strand
AAAATTAATAATATGTATTAATCACAAGTATGTCATCCTATTCTTCAGCATTTCTCATTCAAACGAAATCATCTAGCAAAACTTAAAGGACAGTCTTATTTCTCTAAGATACCTTTTAATACTAATTATTGTTCCAGCACTACAATTTGTGCAAAACGAAATTTTTATACACAGCCTCTCTGGTCTTTAATAATTCAGCATATATTGTGTTATTATGGTAGTGGTACAGTACCAATAGTATACATACTTTCGTGTATCAGACAGAAGTAAGTTTTAAAAATAGGTAACGAAACATAGTTTTGTCCACAATAGGACCAATTAACACACGCCATCATCATTTGTTTACAGTGGGCCATGAGTTGAACGTTTACTTTGAAATTTTTCAAATAGACAACAAAAATGTAAAAAATTAGAATTACACCAGTACTAAAAATCAATTATTTTAAAAACACAGAGTAAATTTTCAATAAACCAACAGACATTTAAAAAGAACATTTATTTTTGTTGAGTCATTGTGTACACTGAATTTTTTATATGTCTTGGAAATAAACCGTAACTGTAACTAAAATGATTAGTGTATGGTTTATAAATGTTGGACTACTATCCCAAAAATTGTTTAAAAAATTCAAGAAATAAAAATTTGGTGCACATAATAATATAATTTTCTACATCAGAGGTAAATAAAGAAAATAGCTTATTTTATTTTTATAATAAATAGGTTCCATCCATCCATCCATTCTATGGCTCTACAGACCAATCCGAGCCCTGGTCTCCCTCATCAAAGCTCTTCATCCGTTACGCTCTTTAGCCATTCTCCTTTACGAACGATTGCCAGAAAGATTTTGGCGCCCTCGTTCATCCTCCCATCGCTTTCTCGGTATTCCAATAAGTCTCTTACCCTGCATTCATGCATTCAACAGTTTTCTTGGAAGCCTATTTTCGTCCATCATTAATACATGGGTTGTCCATTGAAGACGTTGTAGGCCAAGGTTAGTAGATATTAAGTAGGTTGTCTTGTAACTATAGACCAATCAAATGCTCGCTTTTTAAAGGCGGAAATACGTCACTCATACGACACTTTTAAAATTGCCATAAGCTTCAATGCTAATAAAAGATTCAAAAACTTAGGTTTTGCAATATATTTTGGGATTTTCTTGGGTATAGGGATGTTAAGTGGTTCTTATATTAGTAATTCCATCAATTTTTATTTAAATCAATAGTCTGATGACAAAAAATAGAATTGATTATGTTGATAATATTGTGTGTTTGAAATGGAGATAACAGTTTATTTCGCACAAAAACCAAAAAAAAAACAGTAGAAAAAGTTCAAAAGCACAAATACTAAATATGTAGGAACTTACTTATTATTTTTTCCTGGAATTTGCAGCATTCTTATCATATCTAGTGGTAGGCAAAAAAAAAAACAAATAGTAATATAAATAATTTATTATTAGATTAAAATACAAAAAATGATTAGTCCTTCAAGCACAAATCTTCAGGCTATAATATACTTATATATGTATTTATAGTTTGTTATTTCATGAGCGTGAATTTTTAAATAATAGAAACTATTTTTAATAAGACAACAACAAACGTGAACTTAAACTCTGATGTGCAGACAACTGTCCATTAACTGTCAAATTTGACTTTGTCGTATGAGTGACGTAAGCATTCTGCCTTCCCCTCACTTCGCCCACATAGTTACGCGACAACCTACTGAATATCTACTAACCTTGGTTGTAGGCGGACATACTGAGGTAAACGTGGTTCTTTATATATATCGCACCCTCAGTGCAAAACTGCGGTAAAGGTCGATTCAGACACATCAGTCAGGTCTCGTCACAGTCCTGGCGCCGAACCGAACAACTACTACCGAACTACTTTGGTATAGGAAAGTTGTTTTCGGATAGGTTATCCTCGATAAGTTTTTGGGAAAAGGTTTTTGCCACGCCGGCTATGACGAGGTGGAAGATAGATCAATTATAAGGATTAGATGATGGATTTTGGAACTTAGGTAGACGGGCTACAATGCGGATTTGGTCGTTTTGGATGATTTTTTGAAGGTTTGCCGTGATGTGGGCGATATCAAGGAGTTTTGTTGTTCGAATCGAGGCCGCCTTTTGGGCTGGAAAGACTTTTAGTGAGTCCAATTTAGGGATGAGGTTATGTTGTAGGAGGAGGGGATAGAATGGTCTCTGCTGGCAGATATCAGCAGGGATGTCCTCTATCCTGTAGTTTTTGAATTGTGGTGGTTGTTGAGGGGGGGGATAGATTGAGGGTTTGGTGAGGTGGTTTGCGAGTGAATAGGGTGTGGTGGTGGTGTGTGTGGTATTGCTATTTCAGGTGTATGTGAAGGGGTTTGAATTGGGGGGTTGAGGGTTGGAAGGTTGGAGGGTGGTGTTGGAGGTGAGGGGGAGGGGATGTATCCAGGGATTGCAGACATGAAGGCGTTTTGAAGGATTTTTCGGATGGTATCTGGAGTTGGTGAATTTGTTTGTTGATCTTGGTTGTTGATTTTGTGGACCTATAGGGGTGAGGTGTCCGCTGGCAGCCTCAGGATTTTGGTGACAGATCTCTGTCAGAGCCTGCTTCCATTCTTGTGGCGTCCGTGGTTCATGTCCGTCAATGTTGACTGAGACATGTGAAGTATGAGAAGAAGAGGAGGATTGGGAGTCGGTCTAAATAGTTGACATTTACTCTTCTTTGTAATATTTCAAGTTTCTGCACAATATAGTTCTACTGGTCCAACTATTTTTCAACTTTAATTTTTGATGTTTTATTCAGTAGAGAACTTTTAATCATTTTATTTAGTGGAGAAAACATCTGTTCCCGGCTACAATCCTTGCCTTTATTATTTCCTTTTAATATACGATTGTCGCATACCTCTATCATATAGTTTAATGGGGCATTTTTGTATGGTTTCATAATATAATATTCCATTATACCTGACATCACACTGAAGCAGTGTGTCTTTCAATGCCTTTTCGAAAATTTGATATTTAACATCTAGCAATGGGCTGACAATCCGAAAATGGGATCAGACAAGGAGGCTCCCTGAGTTCTCTATTGTTCAACCTGATTCTGGATGAAATAATAAAAAAAAGTAAGAACTGAAAAAGGATACTAAATGCGAAAAAAACAACTTAAAATGATCTGCCATGCAGACGACGCACTGCTACTCTCTTAGAGTAACGATGATTTACATGTGCTGTACCAATTTACTATAATCGCCAGAAAATTTAACATGTTAATTTCCCCAAAAAAGACAAAATATAAAATATAGTTATAACAGAAAATTTACTAAGATGTAAATTATAGTTTGAAGGTTAGAAAATAGAACAACTGATAGAGTTTAAATATCTAGGCATCACATTATCTAAATACGGGTTTAAAGGTGGAATTTACAAAACAGTCATCAGACCAATAATCGCATACGCGGCGAAACACGACCTGATACAGAGAGGAGAAAAAGGATGGTAGAAACAGCAGAGATAAAAACACTTAAAAAAATTGATAGTAAACAAACTGGGACAGAGAAGATATAAGACAGATATTAGAAGTACAGATATAAGACGTAGACGCAAGGTGGAGAACATCCAGAACTGGGTAAGAAATAGAAGAGTAGAATGGAATAATCATATAAGCCAAATAACAACAAATAGAGTAGTAAAGACGGCCAGAGACGGTTCCCCAGTAGGAAGACTTTCAGTAAGAAGATTACGTAAACGATCGAACGGCAACTTACTGGAGGCACATTGAAAAACAGAAGTCATGTCACCATAAAGAGAAAAAGAAAAAGAGAAGATCTAGCAATGAAATTCGACTAAAGTTTGAACTGGGTGCATAGCTTTTCTTATAAAGTTGACACATTGTTACAGTGTTTCAGTTTTCTGGTATTTATTCTTTAATCTAAAGCTGTCGTTAAGTTTTTGCTTTTTCTTTGACAGAATATTTGCTCTTGTCATACATACTTGAATGTTCTATGGGAGATTTAAAGTTTTTTATACTTTTGATACCTAATCTAAATTGAGTGATTGGAAAAATATACTCATAGTCTTCTCATTGATTATATGTCATGTGGCACATAATAAGTAGTATATATGAGGAAGAAAGGATTCACAATATATAAAGATAAAGGGAACAATTAAGGACTTTAAGAACTATAGAGGGATAAAATTAATGTCAAAAACAACGAAAATTTGGGAGAGGACTGAAAAGGAAAGATTAATGAGTGAACTTCGATAGAAGAAGAACAATTTGGGTTTTATGGGTTTATGCCAGGAACGAGAACAATGGATGTCTGGAGAGAAATGGGTTCCTGAGGAGTGTGTAAGGCTCATGAAAGATATGTATGAGGAAGCGTATACCAAAGTAATGACGTGTCTCGGATTCACCAAAAGTTTTTCCAGTGACAGTTGGTTTGCATCAAGGCTGTTGCAGTCGGTTTACTCAGTTCCTACCAGTTTAATTTTAATATGAATGTACTGACAGAATTAGTAATGAGACTCTTTTGCTATCATGATTAGGTATGGTTGTATGTTTAAAGAAAAATGACGTATTATGGTTTTTCTTATGGGTATTCTCGAGATAAAGTTAATTTCATGTAACCCGAGTGACCTATATGCCAATAAAGTCTTCTCAGGAACATAATTGATAAATATTGTTAAAATTTCCAAAGAAAATAGTTTCAGAACAATATTAAAAATCAAAAATATACAGATACTCGTATATGATCAAAACAGTATAGCAAATATTTTTTTGTTTATTGTCTCAGATTTTACTGTTAGGACTTTGCTATACGAAATTTGTATGTATATAAAGTATAAAAAGATTCTGAAACTATTCTTGTTGCATGCTGCATGTTAAATATCAATATATATATATATATATATATATATATATATATATATATATATATATATATATATATATATATATATATATTAGTATACTGGTAAGGTTGATTGGGTTAGCAGCTGAATAATGAAAGCCAAAATGTGCTCTTTTCAACGATTTCGTTTTATTTCGTTAAATTTCTTTAACATCTTCAGACGAACGCTACAATATGTTACAAAATGGTGAAATTGTGTATTTTACATAAGATGTAGTGAACACTTACTTGTGTGAGGTTGCAGGCAAAAGTGGTATTGAAAATTTCCATGATGAAAAACTTTTTGAAGATTTTTTTTATAGCAAAAAAAAGAATAAGTTGTATGTGTTATATGGTGGTTGAAAACTCAAACAATACAAGTGCATTTTTGTTTTTTTCCTCCAGTGTGTAAGTACAATACAAATATTAAAAAACGTTGAACATTTAAGAAACAAACAGTTAAAACACAACTACATATCACATTGTCATTTTTTTGGCAGCTATGTTGGTGGAAGGTCTAGTCAACTAATGCACAAGGAGGTAGAAATCTAGTATGTACCTCAAGGTTGATGTGTCTTGTCAGCTATCATATTAATAGATCTCAGCCAGAGAACTAAAGCTGTGTTCAGTTTATGTGTAAAGTTACACTTAATTGAAAATTTATGTTATGTTAATTTAAGACAATTAAATTATGTTATTAATAAATACATATAGAATTTATTTATTTCTTTGTGATTATTTCTTTTTAAAGTTATTTTAATTATTGTTTTACTCTTAAAAATTTTATTTCCTGAAGAAATGCACAAATTGCAGTAATAATGATTAAGTTTCTACTTCAATTGGATGGTCAGAAGAGTTTTAATAGACAATATTATACTATTCAGAATATTACAATTCGTTGACTTGATTATTTTTTTTTCCAACTGCAGCAGAAAGGAATAAATTTCACTACGGTGTTGTATATCTGATTTTGTGTTGATTATATTATCTGTTGTTGCAATGTGGGTCATTTCTAAAAAAGTCTTCTCTTATATGCTGTTTCTTTTTCGAGGATTTTGACATCTGCAAAATTCATTCTGTGGTTATGGGTGTGAACGTGGTTTGGCTAGGGTGCATCTATCTGGGTAAAGTCTACAGTCACTTTTGTGAGTGGTAACACGGTCTTTAAGACGTCTAGAGGTTTGGCCGATGTACTTGCCATTACATTCCATACAAGGGATGCTGTAAACCACATTAGATATTTGGTCATGAGGAGTACGATCTTTCATTTTTGAGAAAATAGAGTTTACTGTTAAAACTGTTTTATTGGCTATTTTGATGTTATCATATGATTTAAAGATTCTAGTTAGTTTTGGTGTTAGTTCCCGTATGTAAAGCAGCACACAATATGTTGGAAGGGTTTGGCTGGTAACAGTATTCTGTGAACTAGTACTTGCTATGTTCGAATGTTCGGAGGTAGTTAGATTGATAGATGTTACTGATGTAGTATTAAATAAAAGTGTTTTAAAAGAAGAGGTGGATAGGAATTATCTATAAAGAGATCATAAAGTATTTTGAGATTCTTTTGATGGAATGATATATATCTGAAATTTGTAGAACCCTATTTTTCATTTATTTTACTAAGTTTAGTTTGGTGGAGTGTTTATGATAGGGCATGTAGTTAATGTACCTGCCTGAACTCATTGATTTTGTGTACCAGTCAACTATATTGTTGACTGGTATCTGTTGACTGGTTATATATGTTATCATTTGAGCGGATTAATTTAGTGTCTAAAAAAGGAATAGATTGATTTTCATCTTCGACTTCCATGGTAAACTGTATGTAAGGATCGTAGCTATTGAATATAAATAGTAGTTCATCTATCGTATTGTTGGGTATAGCTAAGACCATGTCATCTACATATTTTCTTTAAAAGAAAAGGTTGAAAGGTAATACTGGAATGCTTGTGTCTAACAGGTCATCCATTACATATGCAGCAAGAATGGGGCTAATTTTTGCTCCCATTGGTGGTCCAAAAGTTTGTTTGTAATATGTATTGTCAAAAAAAAATAGGTATTATTGAATAAGAAGGTGATTAAGTTTATGAACATATCTTTATCTTATTCAGATGCTAACCCAATCAACCTTACCAGTATACTAATTAATATATATATATATATATATATGCCGGTTTAGAACGTCCTCCGTTGTCCGACACCTTACTTCCATCCTCTTCTATCGTGGTAATCTTCCGTTGACAGATTCCGTTCGCTCATTGACTTTTTTATGTTTTGCTACTCTGGTTTGGGTCTTCCTCGCTTTCTATTCCCTATTGGGGTCCAGTTCAGTATTTTTTTGGGCCATCTAGTATTTTGCATTCGCTCTACGTGTCCGTACCAGGTAAGTTGTTTCTTTTCGATATCCTGAATTATCGTACCTTCTATTCCCAATCGTTCTTTTATATGGTCATTTCTTATTCTTTCTCTTCGTGAGACTCGCATAGATCTTTTTATCGCGTCCATTTCGACTGCCTCTACCTTCTTTTTTTGTCTGTCTGGAATTCTCCATGTTTCCGCTCCATACAATAGGATGCTCTTAACCATTGTCTCATATATATTAAATTTTCTACTTTTTGTTATCTCCTTGCTCCACAAGATGCCATTCAGACATCCTTTTATCTTTTTAGCTGTAACTATTCGTTTTTCTATATCTTTCACATATGTTCCGGTATTGTCGAATGTGATATCTAAATATTCATATTCTTGACATTGCAGAATTTCTTGACCGTTGTCCAACTCTAAATTTTCGCTCTGAGAGCCTACAAATAGATATTTCGTTTTATTTACGTCAACTGTCAAGCCCCATTCCTCATACTCTTCTATCAGCTTTCTAATCATTGCATGTCGTTTTGTCATTGGCCACTACCACCTGATCATCTACAAACTGAAGAGTAAACAGGTATCTGTCATCTATCTCTATACCCATTCCGTGTATTTTCCTTTTCCAGTTCTAAAGTGTCGATGCTACATCTATTTTGAATAGTGTAGTAGAGATAGGACATCCCTGACGTAGTCCCTTATTCACTATGAAGGCATCTGTGAGTTTTTTACCTATCTTAATTCTTGATTGTGAATTCTCATACAGTTCTCAAGTGCAGCTATATAGTTGTGATTGATGTTCGTTTGTTCTAATACCTTCCACAGTCTCGATACTGGGACTGTATCATATGCTTTTTGTAGCTCCACAAATGTAAGATGGGTTTCCAGATATCTAGCAGATCTCTTCTCTATGACTTCTTTTAGACAAAATACGTTGTCGTTACACGATCTACCTGCTCTAAAGCCGCTTTGATCTTCTTCTTCTTTCTTTTTATAGTCTTCTTCAATTAGATCTCGCAGTATTCTACTGTATAGTCTGCTCAGTGTACTCGTGATTGATATGCCTCGATAGTTCTTACAGTCCAGTTTATTTCCTTTTTTATGGATGGATGATATATAAGCTGTTTTCCGGTCTTCTGGAACAGGATGTCCATTTAGGCATTTCTTGATAATTATTGTTGGGTTTCTAAAGAGTTTTTCCGTTCCCCATCTTAACATTTCGGAGAAAATCCCTTCTGTTCCGCTAGCTTTCCCTAACTTAAGGTTCAAAACTGTCTTTTTTACTGTTTCTTCGGATACCTCTACTTCTTCTCCATTTACCTACTACAAAATGTTTTGGAGATTCTATCATGTATTTCTGTCTAGTTTCTTGTAGTAGACATTTGTAGTGTTGTATCCACTGCTCCGGTTTGATTATCTGGATATTTGCTCTGTCCTTTGCTGGGTTTTTGACATTTGATATAAATTTCCATACCTCCGAGCATTTCCTTCCTTCGATATAATTGTTTACTTCTTCACATTTCTTATACCACGTCTCGTTTTTAGCTAAATTAATGCCCGCTCTTAATTGTCTTTTTGTTTGTTTATAATCTTCCAGCTCTTGTTCATTTTTTGTTGCCAACCATTTAAAATATTTTTGTTTCTTTTCCTGAACTAGTAATTCTATCTCCTCGTACCACCAGTATTTTTTGTTGATCTCCTTTGCCTTTATTCCTACTGCTTCTCTATATAAATATAATATTATATAGGATAAAACTGTCAAACTGGTTACCATACAGCTCCAATTGGAAAACATTTACAGGTTAAATAAAAATTTCCGGATTGAAAATCAAAACAAATGTAAAATATACTTCTCAATAAAAAAAACAAATAATATTTATATTAAAAAATATATATATTTTTTATTCGGCTCATTATATGAATTCAAACAATGCCTTAGACTTCCTTTGAGATGGTGGTGTTTTCTGGAGGATCGTATACTCGATAATCAACAAGAATAATGATAACCGTGAGAAGTGATTAGCTTTTGTAAAGCTTGCTTAGTATTTTTGTATGAAATATTTTGTTAATAAAGCATTTATTTTAGATAAATTCACCAAATGGGGAGTTACAAAAGAATGGAATAATATTTACTATTGTTGAATTAACATTTTTTTTATTATTTTACTCTTTATAGAAAACCAGGCGTACATAGTGGGATAATTGGTTGCCTATATTTGGAGGTATTTGTATAACTAAATGCACGATACTATAACTTTAGAAGTTCATAGTATTATGGTATCATGAACTAAATGTATAATTAGACCCAGCTAAAGGCGCATAAAGTGTTACAAACATAACTCTTTGTTACTGTTTACTGTTTTGATACGAAGTTTCACGAAACGTTTAGGAATTTTACGAAGTTGGCACACACAATTAGAAGATCGTACTTCAGTGGTTGTATTTGTCATCATTTGTTTGTTGGAATATTTTATGCAAAAAGAAAATTTTACTTTTTACTAAATTTTGAGGGTCATTCACTTAATATATTAGTACATATATTTTAGTATATTGTTTTATAATAGGTTATGTGTGCATAGTCAATGAATGCGTGTCGTTTATTTATTAAATGCATTATTACTATTATGCAATATAATAAACAAATGTTATTTTTCTAACAAGTATTTATTTTAGATTTTTTTTAGGCTAAGAAAAATAAACTTATTAAATGTCATTGGGTATAACCAATATATACCTATCTATATCATTATCATCATCATCCAGTGTTCTGCGTCCAAAGTTTACCCTAAGCCTCTCCTAATATCTTCCAGTCTGTCCACCATGCAGGTGGTCTACCTCGGCCCCTTATATCTAGTCGTTCTTCATTTTTATCCACAATTTTTTAATAGTCGTTTTTCTGTGCTATGTTGTAGCTTGTTTCCTTATGTTATAGTCCCATCTTAAATTTGGACATCTTTATGGTCTCTTGACGCCTCTAGGATCATCATCATCATTTTAGCTTTACAACCCTGTGTGGGTCCTAGCCTCCCCAAGAATTAATTCTCTTCCAGTCGTCCCCATCCATCGCCTCCCTCCGCCAAGCACGCATTTCCATATTTCTCATACCTTGGTCTATGTTATCTAGGAATCTTGTTCTGGGTCTTCCTCTTCTTCTTTGACCAAAAGGTCAATAAAGGAGCGTTTTTCTAGCTGTGTCGGTTTGCTCCATCTGCATTACATCGATATCTGTGTTTTACGATATCTGGTACCTGGTATATTGTATAGAGTTCGAAGTTGTATCGTCTTCTCCAGACACCATTTTTATTTACCGCTTCATAGATTCGCCTCAGTTTTTTTTCATAGCTAATGTTTTCATTGCTTTTTGTTAAAGTCCAGGTTTCTGAACTATTTGTTAGAACTGGGCGTGTTATTGTTTTGTAGAGTTTTACTTTTGTATTTCTTGATATAACTGTAGATTTAAAAAGGAGATTAAGCCCAAAGTAGCATCTATTCGCCGTGCAAATTCTGCGGTTTATCTCTGCGGTAGTGTCATTTTCAGTATTGACGAGCGTTTTCAGGTATGCAAATTTGTTAGCTGCTTCGATGACGTCGTTTTCTATAACAAGTGGCTGTCGTATTTGTGGTTGCCGACCTCTATATATATTCGATATATTTCGTTTTATTAATGTTTATTATTAAACCCATTTTTGTAGCCGCTTCCTTTAGTGCTACATACGCCTCTCGTGCTGCGGTTTTCGTTCTACCAACAATATTGATATCATCAGCATATGCTAGGATTTGCACAGATTTGTTATATATTGAACTGGTAGTTGTGATTGTGACGTACGTATTACTTTTTGTCGGATATTGAATAGTACACAGGAGAGTGGGCCTCCCTGACGTAACCCTTTATTTGTATTAAAAGGTTCAGAGAGTTCCCCCTGGATTCGTATTCTGCATTCAACTTTTTTAAGGATTAGTTTGGTTAGACTTACCAACTGATTTGGTACTCCTACGTCTATCATTACTCTAAATAATTCTCTTCTATTTCCAGAGACGTAAGCTGCCTTGTAGTCTATAAATATGTGGTGCGGGTCTACACCGTATTTCAGTGTTTTCTCTAGAATTTGTCTCGGGGTTGAAATCTAATGAATTGTTGATTTACCATCTCTGAAACCAGCCTCGTATTATCCTATTATTCGCTCTGCATACGGTGCCATACGATAGCATAGTATATTGGAGAATATTTTATACGTTGCATTTAGGAGCGTAATTCCTCGATAGTTAGAGCATTCAAAGATATCTCCCTTGTTGTGTATGGTGCAAAGTATTCCAATATTCCAATCACTGGGAAGGAACTTCTGTATCCATATTTCTTTTATAAGCTGCTATAGCGCTATTATGATATCGTGGCAACCTTCTTTATATAATTCCGCTGGGAGATTATCTATTCCGGGTGATTTGTTTTTGGCTAGTTTGTTTACAGCGTCTTGAACTTCCAGGATCATTGGTGGATTCTCCTCCCTCTCGTCTGCTTCGCTTACATCACAGCTTTCTTCTTCCGGGTTTTCTTCTTCTTCCTCTGTATTAAGTATCTGGTTAAAATATTCCGTCCATCGATTGAGTACGTCTGTTCTTGTTGTTAATAGATCGCCATTCAAACTTCTACATTGATTTGTGTTTGCCTTGAATTCTTTTGAGGTTTTCTATATATTGAAGTTCCTTTTAAGTGGTTTCGTTTCTTCATTCTGTGTATTTTCATTTCTTCTCTTCTCTTTGTCTGGTAATTATCTACATACTACACTTGTTCGTCGGGTAAGCATTTTTGCATAAGCTTCATTTTATTTCTGTGTTGCGTCTTTGCATTAATCACCAAACCGGTAATTTTTTCGGGTACAAGTTTCTGTTCCTATTTCATCTTGTGCTGCTGACTCGATATCTTCCTTTATCGTGTTTCAGTAGGAGTCTATATCTCTCTGGTCTTCTTCGCTTGGATGCCACAGTGTAATTCTAGTGGACCAACTTTTGTCAGTTTTTATTGCTAAATGTGCCGCTTACTACCATTTGAAAGATTTAATTCTGTGGATTACATCAGTGTCATTGGTTTTCTTGGTTTTCTGTCTGATTAATTCCATATTTTTTCAATCACTCTTGGTGGTATATACTGATCGACTGCTTTTTTCTTTAGGTAGAGTGGCAATCTGAATTTGAATATCTTCTTTTTCAGTGCCTTATCCGGTCCGGATGTTGGCGATCATCAAGGCTATCATGGTTTTGTTGACTGCTCTGCGAAACTCGTCCGAGTATATATTGAAAAGAGTCGGGGATAGCACACATCCTTGCCTTACTCCTCGCATGATCTTCACTTGGTGGGTCAGCTGTTCTTCGACCTTGACTTGAACACGCTAGTTCCACTATAAATTCACGATGATCCGAATGTCCTTCTCATCCAATCCTACTCTTTGTAGGGCGGTGACTATCTTCTGGTGCGGACAACGGTCAAATGCCTTCGCGTAGTAATTTGAATATAACTGCATTTTTACCAACAGATGCCCAAGCCAGTTTCATTCTTATGTTGATTTCTGGGAGTACAAATCCAGATTTATGTATTAATTGTCGCAGCTATACATTATGTCCACTGTCTTAAGTGCAGCTTTTATTATTACATTTAATACATCCACTAGCTTGTTGGATATGGTTCTATCTGTTTTATTTTAAACTGTTTGTCCTTGTATCCTGTAGTGTTAATGGATATGCGAAAGTACTTTGGCAAGATTTAATAATTTAACTGTGCCTTTGATAGCTGCTGTGCTTTCTACCTTTCATTTAATTAAAGTTCATTCTATATAATAGCTTTAATCTTGTGTTGTCAAGATTCTATATATCATTGCATATTATTTAAATATAATTTTTTATATATCACCTGATAACTAGAGTAACCATATTTTAAATAACAGTAAATTTTGTTGAATTTGGCTATTGTTTTAATTATTACAAACGTAATACTTGTTTTAATAATCTTGGAGAATATTATTACTTACCAGAGAGTAAGAAAAATAAGTTAACTAATGTTTTTGCAAATTTGAGTCATGTCTCTTTTGGGCGATCCAGAAAGGGATTTATATCAACTTCTCGCTAGACATTTATGTGTTTGTGCTTGATTGGGCGCGTGCGAACTTTAAGTCATCCTAAAAATATTTTTTTATGTATGTTTGGTGATAACTATATCTCCTAATGGTAGTTACGGTCTTAAATACTCTTATAAAATAAGCACAGAGCGGTAACCTACACAAGTAACACATGCCTACTAAACCGAGGAAATGCGGCAATACAATGTTTGCTTTGTGTTAAGCAAAAATGACGCATCTCATTTGATAATGTATCTAAAAATATTTTTCGTAAAAAAATAAGAAAATACATTGCTGAGGGACTAAGCCAATCAATTCATAATTTTCTACTAAACAATACATTAGATTACTGGTAAGCTAGCATAAATACTTAAAAGTTTTATTAGGAATTATAGACTAACTGTAATTGTATCTAAAAAAATAAGAGCTTATTTTAATAATCCACTTTACTTGTCTTTAGAGGGAACTGTATCATCTTACAATAAAAGGTAATTTCTAGTATAAACTCTAGTATAAATTCTGATGATTAGAATAATCCTGTAAATAGAGATTTAGATTATCTAGAGCTACTTCCTATAATACGACGAAAAGGGAAAGTTAATGCGATCGAGAAGTTATGCTTAACATATAATTATGACAGAAAATAAAAAAAAATATCATAGTATTATTTAACGCTTGTCTGAGTATACGTGGTGTAAACTCATACGGAAGTTCTTCACAATGCAACTAACCACAATAAGTTTTTACGACAAAGTTTCTGCAAGATTTGTTATTTTCTTTATGGAACTATCACTCGCATAAAAGTGGTTATATTAGTGGTGTCTAAAGAGGCATCAAAATATTTTCGCAAAAATGGTCATATATTTATGTATGTTTCTTTATTGATGATTTGTAATGTCGAGTGCCTTTTTTTTCTATGGAGTATTTACGTCCCGTTTAGGTATCTTCTCGTGCCTCTTTAAGAAGTTCTTTATGTGGTGTGTATCTCGTGTAACTTAGACCTATTGTAAGCTCTATAAATTCAGTAACTTATGACTTATCCAAATTTCTTGCTAACATTCTTAAAGATGCTTTTGACAAAGTGACCAACTATAATGCAAATGATACATTTTCATTTGTTAATGATGTCAGAGAGTTGATTTTAGCGAAAGCCTATGTTTTAATTTCGTTAGATGTCATATCGTTATTTACTAACATACCAATAGATCTGGTCAGTAATACAATACAGTCAAAATGGAATCTGATCCAAAATTATACAACAATTCCCAAAGATAGTTTTTTAACACTTCTGAACTATGTTTTTGAGAACACCTATTTTAGCTTTAATGATAAATTCTATCGATAAATATTTGGAGCACCTATGGGTAGTCCACCCAACCCTATAATAGCAACCATCATTTTGGACCATTTGCTGGATATCGTTATTCCACAATTACCTTTCCCTTTACCCTTCATTAAAAAAATTGTAGACGACCTTATATGTTCTGTTCCTAGTTCACAAATTCAAAATACCTTAAACATTTTTAATAACTTTAACAAACATATCCAATTTACTTTAGAGATTGAAAATGATTGTTCGATATCATTTCTGGACACCAAAATAATAAGATCAGAATAAAACAAAATATTGATAGATTGTTATCAAATGCCAACACACTCGGGAAGATATTCAAACTTTTTTCACATCATCCTACTTATCAAAAGTTTAATACAGTCATTGCAATGAAGAATAGGGTAAGGCATATTAGTGATGATAAACTTATAAACAGAAACTTAAATTTGCTGTTTAACATCTTTCAAAATAATGGATACCCAAAAGATATCCTTAAAAAATTGATATTTAACTCTGACATTTTTGACGGTCCTACTGACATCGGAGCAGTACAAACAATGCAATATAAAAAAACTACCATTAATAAATCAGTTAACACCTTTTGTGACTAGTTGGCCAAACTTTTCAATGGCTAAAACAAAGGGTCACACAACACAAAAGTGACTGCACAAAATAGAAGAATACATGTGCGGTAGTTGACCATCACTTAAAAACTGGCCATAAATTGGACTATTCAAATGTCAGGGTTCTTCAGAAAGAAAATAATTACCCAAAAAGTTTGTTTTTGAAAATGTGTCATATAAATAGAGAAAACTATGCAGTAAATTACAAGGCAGACACGGGACAGTTGAGCAATATCTACTGTAATATTCTTAGTATATCCAAATAATTTTTCTGTTTACAATTATATTTTAAATCACCCTGTATATTTTTAATGTGTAATTGTATTGTGTTTTAATTTTTCTTGGTTGTTTTTGTTTGCTCTGTTTTTATATTTAATTACTAGTGACCTAGGTGTGTATACATTATATTGGACAATACATTATATTGGACAGTTTATTTAAACAATTTACTAACATACAAATTGTCCAATATAATGTATTAGAAAACCGACAATTGTTTTCTAAAGTAAAAGATAAGACACAACTGTAAATAAAACTCATATCATCTACAAACTGCCTTGTTTGGATTGCCAGAGCTGTTATTTTGGCCAAACTTCTCAATGGCTAAAACAACGGGTCACATAACACAAAAGTGACTGCACAAAAAAGAAGAATACATGTGCAGCAGTTGACCATTTCTTAAAAACGGGGCATCAATTTGACTACTCAGATGTCAGGGTTCTTCAATAAGAGAACAATTACAAAAAAAGATTGTTTTTAGAAATGTGTCACATTAATAAAGAAAAATATGCAGTTAATTATAAGGCAGACACGGGACAGTTGAGCAATATCTACTGTAATATTCTTAGTATGTTCAGATAATATTTCTTATTACAATTATATTTTAAATCACCCTGTATATTTTTAATGTGTAATTTTATTGTGTTTTTATTGTTTCTTGGTTGTTTTTGTTTTCTATTTATTATATTTTTTTTGTTATATTTAATTACTAGTGACTAGGTGCTTTATTAACTATATTAACTATATTGTCAGTACTGTTTTGAATATATTATGTTCAACATTTTTAAATATTTTAACTCTTAATCTGTAAGTAAATTCATTGTTTATTATCAACTGATATGTATAAAATTTTAACCATATTTTAGTTATCTCCTGAAGAAGCTGACAAAAAATCAGCGAAATATAGAGTAATAAAAGAAAAAAGAGTTTTTTTTTAATAATAGACCGCATACCTGATACTCCAATACAATAAATTATATATATATATATATATATATATATATTATATATATATATATATATATATATATATATATATAAATAATATATATATATATATATATATATATATATATATATATATATATATATATATATATATATATATATATATATATATATATATATATATATATACATATAAATGACTAGCCAGTGTATTTTATTTGTTTTGTTAACAATTTTACCTGTATCTTTACAATTTGTTGTAAACACAATAACACAATAACGTGATAAGAATCTATAGAAGATAACATGAATATATAAGCAGAAATTCGTAAACAAACGTTAAATTTACTTCAACGGTTACCAGTAAAATGTCGATGCAAATTAAAGATCTCTCCGGTGTTCTTAGTTCTCTATTAGGTTCAAATAGAACCATTAAAGAATCAAAAATATCGAATCTCTTAGCTAGAGGTGAAAACTATGGAAGCTTGATGCTGAAACTCGACGTAACCATTGAAAATGAAGAGGGTAAAGAAGATGTTTGGCATCTGGTAGGTAAAACTCTACCAGAAACAGAATTGTTTAGGGGAATTTTTTATGTACATACCACATACACCAATGAAATGGCGTTTTATGATACAATAGTGCCAACTTTACAAAATTTTCAAAAAGATCTTGGTATATCCAATATTATTGACTGCTTTCCCAAATGCTATGCTTCCAGAAAGAATTTGTTGAAAAATAGTGATGTTATTGACGATGATGCTATTATAATTTTGGAAAATTTACAAGCGACAGGTAAGTTTAACCTCGATTAAAAGCAAATTAAAGCTAAAATGGTATTTTAGTATTTTTTTTTCATCTAATTTTGGGGAATGAAATATATGTTGAATTAGCTCCTGCTGTTTTATATTTTCTTAAGTTGTCAAGTTACTTTTTCTTCGATTTGTTTTGTCAATATTCTTGAGTAATGGATACAGCTAATGGTAAGTAGGGTATGGACAAAAATCGAATAGAAATATAGCATTAAATATAATACTAGGTTTTTTAAAAGACTTAAAAATATATAAAATTAATAATATGTATTAATCACAAGTTTGTCATCCTATTCTTCAGCATTTCTCATTCAAACGAAATCATCTAGCAAAACTTAATGACAGTCTTATTTCTCTAAGATACCTTTTAATACTAATTATTGTTCCAGCACTACAATTTGTGCAAAACCGAAATTTTTATACACAGCCTCTCTGGTCTTTAATAATTCAGCATTATATTGTGTTATTATGGTAGTGGTACAGTACCAAAAGTATACATACTTTCGTGTGTCAGACAGAAGTAAGTTTTAAAAATAGGTAACGAAACATAGTTTTGTCCACGATAGGACCAACTTAACACACGCCATCATCCATTTGTTTACAGTGGGCCATGAGTTGAACGTTTACTTTGAAATTTTTCAAATAGACAACAAAAATGTAAAAAATTAGAATTACACCAGTACTAAAAATCAATTATTTTAAAAATACAGAGTATTAAAACATACAACATATAAAATACAACATACATTGAAAAAGAACATTTATTTTTGTTGAGTCATTGTGTACACTGAATTTTTTATATGTCTTGGAAATAAACCGTAACTGTAACTAAAATGATTAGTGTATGGTTATAAATGTTGGACTACTATCCCAAACATTTTTTAAAAAATTCAAGATATAAAAATTTGGTGCACATAATAATATAATTTTCTACATCAGAAGTAAATAAAGAAAATAGCTTATTTTATTTTTATAATAAATAGGCTCCATCCATCTATCCATTCTATGGCTCTACAGACCAATCCGAGCCCTGGTCTCCCTCATCAAAGCTCTTCATCCATTACGCTCTTTAGCCATTCTCCTTTACGAACGACTGCCAGAAAGATTTTGGCGCCCTCGTTCATCCTCCCATCGCTTTCTCGGTATTCCAATAAGTCTCTTACCCTGCATTCATGCATTCAACAGTTTTCTTGGAAGCCTATTTTCGTCCATCATTAATACATGGGTTGTCCATTGAAGACGTTGTAGGCCAAGGTTAGTAGGTATTAAGTAGGTTGTCTTGTAACTATAGACAAATCAAATGCTCGCTTTTTAAATAGAGCAAGAGACAACGGAGGAAATCGAGATCAAGAAAGGCGTAAGACAGGGTTGTATACTCTCACCGACCTTATTCAATCTATACTCCGAAGACATTATAAACACAGCACTTTCGGATCAAAATATAGGTATTAAGATAAATGGCATTCGAATAAACAACTTGAGATATGCCGATGACACGGTACTAATCGCAGAAACTTGGGAAGATCTTCAAATACTAATTAACAAAATAGTAGAATGCAGTGAAGAACACGGATTATCACTTAACATAAGCAAAACAAAAATAATGATAATATCTAAATCACCACAAAACTTCCCTGACATAACCGTGCATGATCAAAGAATCGAACGTGTAAGAAGATATAATTACCTGGGAATTGTTATCAACGAAAATAATGACTGCTCTGAAGAAATCAGAACCAGAATAGAGAAAGCTAGAGCCACATTTACTAAATTGAAAAAGGTGTTCTGGGGAAGAGATCTAAGTCTAAAACTTAAAATTCGCCTTTTGAGATGTTACGTTATGTCAGTTCTCCTCTACGGGATGGAAACATGGACATTGAAAAAGATCGATACCAAAAAGATAGAAGCAGTTGAGTTGTGGATGTATCGTAGAATATTAAAAATACCCTGGACAGAGAAAGTAACAAATGTGGAGGTTTTGCGGAGAGTGCGGAAAGAGAAAGAGCTGATACTTACTGTTAAAAAGCGCAAACTACAATATTTGGGACATGTTATGAGGGGAGATAAATACCAGTTGCTGCAATTAATTATACATTGAAAGATAATGGGAAAGAGATCTATAGGAAGAAGAAGGCATTCATGGTTGAAAAACTTGAGAGAATGGTACAATTGCACCAATTACCAACTGTTTAGATCTGCAGCATCAAAAATACGCATAGCTTTGATGATAGCCAAACTTCGGAACGAAGACGGCACTTGAAGAAGAAGAAGAATACGTCACTCATACGACACTTTTAAAATTGCCATAAGCTTTAATGCTAATAAAAGATTCAAAAACTTAGGTTTTGCAATATATTTTGGGATTTTCGTGGGTATAGCGATGTTAAGTGGTTCTTATATTAGTAATTATATCAATTTTTTTTAAATTAATAGCCTGATGACAAAAAATAGAATTGATTGTATTGATAATATTGTGTGTTTTAAATGGAGATAACAGTTTATTTTGCACAAAAACCCAAAAAAAAAAAAACAGTAGAAAAAGTTCAAAAGCAAAAATACTAAATATATAGGAACTTACTTATTATGCTTTTCCTGGAATTTGCAGCATTGTTATCATATCTAGTGGTAGGCAAAAAAATACAAATAGGTAATATAAATAATTTATTATTAGATTAAAATACAAAAAATGATTAGTCGTTTCGGCACAAATCTCCAGGCTATAATATACTTATATATTTATTTATAGTTTGTTATTTCATGACCGTGCATTTTTAAATAATCATCATCAGTGGTGCTACAGCTCTAGTTGAGCCTTGACCTTCCCCAGTCTATTTCGCCAGTCGTTTCTGTTCATCGCCAACCGTTGAAAATTTGCCGCGCCGATCTTCCTTGCGTCCTCGTCCACACCGTCCCTCCATCTCAGTCGTGATCTGCCTCTACTCCTATTTCCCACTGGGACCGATAATAGAGTTCGTCTGGGTGGGTAATTTTCATTTGCTCTTGACACATGTCCAGCCCATCTAAGTCTACCTATTTTTATGAAGGATATTACATTTCTACCATTTACTATTTTTTTATACTTCTCGTACAATTCGAAATTATATCGCCTTCTCCAAATACCATTCTCACAGAATGCGCCCATTATTCTTCTTAGTATCTTCCTTTCGAAGACGAGCAGAAGATTTGCGTCTGTTTTGGAGATGGTCCATGTTTCTGACCCATATGTCATCACTGGTAGGATGAGTGTTCGATATATTATTAGTTTGGTTTTCTGGCTTAAATTTCTGTTTTTTAGCCGCTTGCTTAGTCCAAAATAACATTTGTTTGCTAGCAGTACCCTCCGTTTAACTTCTTCAGATGTGTCATTATCGTTTGTTATGAGAGAACCCAAATATGTAAACTTATTTACTACCTCAAAATTATATTGGTCTATACTGAAGTTTTGTTCGGCGTTTCTAGCTCTATCTCTGTTATTTGGAATAGATGCTAACATTTTGGTTTTTTTCTCGTTTATTTTAAGGCCCATATTTTGTGCGGCTGTCAAGAAGGCGGAAGTTATCTCTTTAAGTCCTCGTGTAGTACGTGCAATCAAATCCAGATCGTCAGCGTAAGCCATAATCTGCGTTGATTTATTAAAGATTGTTCCCCTATTGTGTAACTCGGCATCTCTTATAGTCTTTTCTAACGCTATATTAAAGAGAAGGCACGCCAGCGCGTCTCCCTGCCGCATATGTTTCATGCATATGTTTCAAACGCTTGTGACATATCGCCTTGTATTTGCACTCTGCAGATCACTTTACTCATAGTTGTTTTTACGAGCCTTATTAATTTATGGGAATGTTAAGTTCATTCATGGCTTCGTATAATTTACCTCTTAGGACGCTATCATACGCTGACTTAAAGTCCACAAAGAGATGGAACGTGTCAATATTAAATTCATTGGTTTTTTCTAAGATTTGACGTAGCACAAAAATCTGGTCGATTGTTGACCTACCTGGCCTAAAACCGCTTTGATACTCACCAAGGATTTCTTCCACGTACGTACTTAAACGGCTGTACAGGGTATTGGAGAATATTTTGTACATTGTATTCAGAAGAGTTATACCCCTATAATTTTTACATTCCAACAAATCTCCCTTTTTGTGTAGTGGACATATGATTCCAGTGCACCATTCCTCTGGCATTTGTTCTTCTTCCCAGACTTTGACTATTATGTTGTGAATTTGGTGCATAATGCTGTTACCTCCATGTTTGATGAGCTCTGCGGGGATACAATCCACTCCTGGGGACATGCTATTTTTGAGTCGTGTGATTGCGTCTTTCACTTCAAATGTTGAAGGAGGTTCTACGTGAGTTTTATTTCTTGGTCTTTGGGGTGACGCATCATTTTCCACTTCGGTACCAAGTAGTTCTTTGAAGTGCTCAACCCATCTGCTTTGTACTGCGTCAGCGGTACTGACTATATGTCCATTTTTGTCTCTACACATCGTCAGCCGTGGTTTAAATTCTTTTCTTGTCTTATTTAGGATATTATAGAACTTTCTAGTTTCATTTTGCCCCTTTAATGATTGAAGCTCTTGCATAATCTGGTTTTCGAAGGTCCGCTTTTTCCTTCGATGTATGCGTTTTTCCTCCTTCCTAAGATCTTTGTACATTTGCTCCTTATCCCGTGTTCTTCTTTGTTGCATAAGTTTATATGCATAATTTTTTCTTTTAGTGATATCTTCACATTCATCGTCGAACCAACTGTTGCGTAGAGTGGATTCTTCTGGTCCTAGGACGTTGTTTGCCGCTTCCTTTATTGTTCTTCCACATATATCCCATTGCTCGCTAGCTGTTAAATTCTCATCTGTTTTGCTTTCATGTTCAAGGTAATTTTGATACCTTTCTAGTGCGCGGGGCTCTTTCAAGAGTTTTAAATTGTAGCGAGTACTTTTCTTACCCTTTTTTTTGCATTTGAGATTCTTGCTCTTATTTTTGCGCCTACTAAGAAGTGGTCTGAATCTATATTAGCTCCACGATAAGTACGTACATCAATTAAATTAGAGAAGTGCCTGGTTTCTATTAGGATATGATCTATTTGTTACTTGTCCATGTTATCCATGTTACTTTATGGATATTCTTATGGGGGAAGTAGGTACTTCCAACGACCATGCCCTTGGATGCTGCAAATCCTATTGTTCTATTTCCATTGTCGTTGGTGACGTCATGAGCGCTGAATTTTCCGATGTATGGACTATATATATTTTCTTTCCCTATTTTTGCATTAAGATCTCCAATTATGATCTTGATGTCGTTTCTGGGACATCTCTCGTAGATGGTCTCTACTTCCTTATAGAATTGATCTTTGACATCCTCTTCTTTGTCTTCGGTTGGGGCATGTACATTTATGAGACTGATGTTAAAAAACTTACCTCTTATTCTTAGGTAACATATTCTTGGACTTATTGCTTTGAAGTCCATAATAAGATGTTTTACTTTTTTGATAACAATGAATGCGGTCCCGAATTCGTGCTTATTCTTGTTAAAGCTGTAATATATATCGCATTGTCTCTTTTGGATAATTCCTTGGCCAGTCCATCTTACTTCTTGCACAGCAGTAATGTGTGCTTTATATTGAGTTAGTATGTCTATTAATTTTTTAAGATTTCCAGGTTCATAAAGTGTCCGCACATTCCACGTATAAATTTTTAAATCTTTGTCCTTATTTCGTTGCATTGGTCGTCGTCGTAAGTTCCGTCCGGTTTCTGTAGCTGTAGATTTCGTAACGATATTTTTTTTACGGGGTAGGGTTGTTAGCCCTAAGCCCAACCTCCAACCTGGAGGGCCAGGGACTCTTCTGTTAGGGTTACCATACCTTAGTCCGTTTTGGTTCACGGGTGGTATTTTATTTCCCACCTACCCGCCGGTCCTAGGACCGGTTAGGGCGTTCCCCTATCCACCACCTGGGGACGCGTCCGATGGGAGACAGACAACTCCACACGGATTTTTAAATAATAAAAACTATTTTTAATAAGACAACAACAAACGTGAACTTAAACTCAGACGTGCAGACAACTGTCCATCAACTGTCAAATTTGACTTTGTCGTATGAGTGACGTAAGCATTCTGCCTTCCCCTCGCTTCGCCCACATAGTTACGCGACAACCTACTTAATATCTACTAACCTTGGTTGTAGGCGGACATACTGAGGTAAACGTGGTTCTTTATATATATATATATATATATATATATATATATATATATATATATATATATATATATATATATATATCGCACCCTCAGTGCAAAACTGCAGTAAAGGTCGATTCAGATACATCAGTCACGTCTCGTCACAGTCCTGGCGCCGAACCGAACAATCCGTCATACAAAATATTCTTTAATAGAAATATGGCGCCGGCATTCACATTCATCAGTTGACGAACAGTTTGCCACCTGTCAGATAGTTGATAGTTCTGTGACCAAACAGGACTGGTTCGGCGCCGAGACTGTGATGGGACTGATGTGTCTGAATCGACCTTTAGTCAGAATAAGTAAGTTTCGAGATAAAGACGATTTTGTTTATTTTCGTGCTAATATCGGTGAAATAAGACACAATTTTTAAGAAAAATTAACATTTAATTATGATTTTGCATGCATTTTAGCCTATGTTACATTAACCAAATATAGAAATTTAAATAAAACAATATTAATTATAAAAAAATTAGGAATTTCAAAGTTACAATACTTTTTCGCGGAGAAAATTGTTAATCACTACACATTTAGTATTAGAATTTTGAAGATACAACACTTTTACACGGAGAAAATTATAAAAAGTGTAGACACATTTTTTATTAGCAAAACTGTCAATATTTTTTATTTAAATTCAAAACAAAAGGAATATAATAAAAATATGTAGATCAGGCTACCTTGAGTACAGTGATTAACAAAAGGATTGAAATTTAGTACCTTAGTAAAATTTGGGAATTACGGGGGGACAATATTATAAGACAATCGCCCCCGGAAGGTTACATGAAGATTTAATACAATTTGGGATTTAGTTTTTATAGAATGAGTTTTCTGAGAATAAACATGTTTAAACTGTCAGTATAATTGTTAATACACAAGTTTTAAGATAACTATTTTTCCTTTCATAAGAAAAAAATACTTTTTGGCTATAAATAATTAGTCTTAATTTATGTGTTTTTAATCCAATCTAATAAATAAATGGTCATCGCACTCATTTTATAGAAAATATAATGTCACGGCCGTTAATGGTTTACCTAGATACGCTGTATAATAAAATTAAACACCACAGATATAGGTATTAAAATAACAAATATCTTACTATTTTCGTGGCTTTCATTGTTTGTTATCGAAACCATTGGAATGTTCCGTGCAAAACTGTTGTAACTCTGTTATAACATGTTATTTTACATTAGAATTACAACAGTTTTGCACGGAACTTATGTACAAAAACGCAAAATAGTTGAACTGTTGTTGTTGTAATATTTAGCCGGTTAAGCATTTGAAAGTTACTAAAGTTTTACAGGGATAGATATGCATGTCTACAATCGAATTTCATGATTACTTAATTTTCATAAAATTTTGAGTTATTGCAGTCTTGCACTGAAGTTGCGATATTACATATTTCATAATTGTATCTGACTTATCACCTGTTGTTCTCATTTATAGGAACTACATAGTATTTGCCTCGGTGCCTTTTTTTGAAATATGTTTAGGCGGTTTACAGATTTTTAAGTCAATACGCAAGTTTCAGATCCATAGCTTACTATCCATCAGATTATAGTCTTGTAGATTCGTATCTTAGTTCTTTGATGTACTTTTCATGATTTAAATATCGGACATAGAGCAAAGTATGCCATATTGGTTAAAATTGTTCTTCTGCTAAGCTGTGCATCATCAATGATGTCCTTTGTGATGTAGACTCCTAAATATACTTTTTCTAAGTTGTCAACTGTCAGGTAGGGTTGTTTTGCTAGCTCAGATCGATTTTGTACTAGGATTTGTATTAAGAAATAGGTTAGCAGATGTAATCCATGTAATATCCTCTCAATAATATCTTTAACTAAGCTCATTTCATGTGAATTTAATTATCGTAAATTAATTAGTATATTATGTTTTTTATAATATTTATACACTTTGTACTCAAGGCTCGTCTAAAAGATATACACCATAAAAGATTACGATTAATATACGTAATCAAACGCAAGTTAAATGACTAGATATATTGTTTTTCTAGTTTTCTTAATTTTAACCGATAAATGAATCGTAAATTAATTAGTATATTATGTTTTTTTATAATATTTATACACTTTGTACTCAAGGCTCGTCTAAAAGATATACACCATAAAATATTACGATTAATATACGTAATCAAACGCAAGTTAAATGACTAGATATATTGTTTCTCTAGTTTTCTTAATTTTAACCGACAAATGAATTTAAATGAATGTAATAAAAAAAGGACACGATAATATGGACACTAAATTATTTTTTATAAATCACTCAAAATTTTTGATTGAAATGCTTGAAAACATTTTGTTGTTGATATATACCGTTCCATTTGAAAACGTTTTCTTTACAAATTATAGTATGCCATAAAAATTAGTCTGCATTGTTTTATTTGCACTGTAAGGCAAAAGTGACAGTGCCGCAAATTCATACGAGTCACTTCTTCAAATTGTAAAGAAAAAGTGTTTTAATTTTAAATAATAGTCTGTATTTACCTTACAATAATACTAAAACAAGATTCGAATAGCGTCGGTATTTAACAAATAATGAAATGGTCAGTAATGTGAATATGATTAAGGTTGGACTTTCACAAGCTGATGTTGCACGTCAGTTTGACGTGTCCAGAAGTGTGATTTCGCGATTGTAGCGTTATAACCTCTGATTGGGTTTATATGATGACCTCTGTGGGACATTATAAAACACGCACATTACTGCATATGACCAAACTTTAAGGAATAGATTATATAAAGCTGGCCTTTACGCCAGACGTCTATTGAGGGTTTCTATTTTACATCATGGAAATTGTGGACTTAGACTAAGCAGGGTATAATAACTTTTAAACTGTTTATGAGAGTAATAACTAACAGGTTAACGTCGAATCTCTATAACTCGAGAAAGCCAATGAATATCACTTGAACTTATACATTGGCTTAGTTGATTATGAAAAGGCATTCGACTCCATAAAACTTTGAGCAATAGAGAGAGCTATGAATAACTGAAGGATAGACTCCCGATACAGAATGCTCAGACATAGTATTTACAAGAAAGATACAATGAAAATACCAATAGATGCGAAAACCAAAGCTACCCCTATTAACAGAGACCAAACTTTAAGGACTAGATTATATAAAGCTGGCCTTCACGCCAGACGTCTACTGAGGGTTTCTATTTTACATCATGGAAATTGTGGACTTAGACTAAGCAGGGTAAAATAACTTTTAAACTGTTTATGAGAGTAATAACTAACAGGTTAACGTCGAATCTCTATAACTCGAGAAAGCCAATAAATATCACTTGAACTTATACATTGGCTTAGTTGATTATGAAAAGGCATTCGACTCCATAGAACTTTGAGCAATAGAGAGAGCTATGAATAACTGCAGGATAGACTCCCGATACAGAATGCTCAGACATAGTATTTACAAGAAAGATACAATGAAAATACCAATAGATGCGAAAACCAAAGCTACCCCTATTAACAGAGGAGCTCGCCAGGGAGATGTTAAGTTAAGGGAAGAAAACTTAGTCATTTAAGATACGCTGATGACATTGTAATATTTGCTACAAGTCTGGAAAAACTACGGACCATGATGACGCAACTATTTCAAGCTTCGGAAAAAGTAGGTCTTAAGATGAACTTGGAAAAAACAAAAATAATGATAAATACATCGAACATTAGGGAAATAACGTTGAACGACATCAATTTAGAAACAGTAGGCGAATACATCTACCTGGGACAGATAATGAAAGTTAACAAAGAAAATCAAAAAGACGCAGGAAAACATGCTGCCAAATTAAAATGAAGCTTCGAAGGACACAATGCCCGAAGGATAAGAAATCGAACCACGATATATAACAATGGAGACCATGGTTGGAAAAGAGAAGCAGAGGATGGTATTAGGAAGATCGTAGGACACAACTGGAAGCAAGTGGAGCAAAATAGAAGATACTGGATTGATTTAGGGGAGGCCTATGTCCAAAGTTGGATTACTTAAGGCTGAAGGCGAAGAAGAATAATAATAACTTTGTATATTACCACTTACAAATGTTATTCACAGATATAGCCAAGTTTTGTCTTTATCCGAATTTAAGAAGAATAAGAATTTTATAGGACCTGGTTGGTCAGAGAGACTCAGGCATATACAGGGTGTTCGTGCATGTAGTGGTCCACAAGTGATGATGTGGACTGAAATAATTTTTCATAATGAGAATATTATACTTTTACCATGGTCATTACAATAGCCAGACCTTAATCAAGATATGCTTAGGCAAATTGCTCCTCATCTGTACAGTGTCCATACTAGACAAGGTCTTTAAAATCTTTTTATGCAAGGAGTGGATCTCATTCTGTCAAAACGAAAGTTAATATAATAATAAAATGAATAAGTTCATTTTAAGCATGCCAAGGCAGTGTAAAGCTGTAACTTATGAAGTTGAAGAAAGAACAGATTATTAAACACAGTTTTTGTTAGATTTTTATGTGTTATATTGGCTTTTATGTCAAAAATTTTCATTCAATTAGTTTATCATCACAAAAAATCAATCACAATTAAATATATTACACTGAAATTAAGATTCATGGCTTACTAAGCAGGCATTATAATGGTGTGCTACTTTTTAAAAATCCAATTAAAATTAATGTATATATGAGAAAAAACTGCGTGTTTCCTAAACATTTTTTACGTGTTTATTTTTTTAAGGTCAATAAAACATTATTTGATAAATTTTGGATAAATGTCAATTAAAAAATTATTAAAAATGGTTGAAGGAGACAATAAGTAACATTATTTTATATTATAATAAGTAATATATCGTTGATCCGCTCAGATGTAAGATGTAAGATGTAAGTTAGTGGTTGAGGACAACCCCATAGAACAGGTGATGCAATTCAGATATCTGGGCATAGATATATCAAGCACCCATGACCCAGTAAAGGACCTGAGGAGTCAGATCAACAAATCTGCACTGTCAGGATGTCTGCGGGAGATAGTCTGGTCTAATCCGTATATGCGCACAGATAGTAAAATTAGAATCTATAAGACTTGCATACGACCGATCATGACATATGGCATAGAAGTGCGCGAAGATACCAACAAAACGAAACAGATGCTAAGGGTTGCCGAAATGAAAACCCTAAGAACAATAATGGGGAAAACAAGAAGGGACAGAGTGAGAAATACTAACATTAGAGAGCAGTGCAAAATTCAAGATATTGTAAGATGGGGAAGACAGCGCAAGAGGATGTGGTACAACCATGTAAGACGAAAGGATGAGAATAGACTCCCAAAAATTGCCCTAGAAAACAATCCGCCTGGTTCAAGACCCCCCGGAAGACCACCTAAAAGATGGAGGAATAGTTGGCAATCTACCTCCCAAGAAATTAACCAGAGGCAGCTTCAGAATTAAACAGATCGAAAGATCTACAAAAAGTAGAAGAAGAAGAAGAATATATCGTTGAGAGCTCGTGTCACTTAATGTTTTTTTTTTCGGAGTCAAGTAAAATTTAAGGATGACGTTGTAAAAAAAATACAAATTTCACTTAAAATTTGGTAATTTTTAGCTATTAGGAAAAGTAATTAAACAGGTCAATTTATTTTTGAGAAGAGCTCCCTGCATTATCTATAATTTATTGGTTTAGGTACTGTATATATAAAAATATGACGTCATCGACATTTTCCTTAAATGACAGTACAGTAGAGTCTTCTTATGCACATTTATATGTTATACACAAGCCTCAGTTCATAAAGTATTATAAAATAAACGCATTACATTAACCCACAAATACATTACCTACTATTTATAGAAACTTCTTCTTATCGTATCTATTCGTTTCGAAAGTTGGTGATCTGCACGATTATTCCAATTTTGCTTACTGCTATTCCGAATAATACGGTTGTAGACGTATTAAACCACTTTCTCAGGTTTTAAAGCCAAGACATTCTTCGTCTTCCTGGCCCCTGTTTCTAAATACCTTACCCTAAAGAACGAGTTGCAACTAGCGATATCTCTATTCATTTCTCATAACATTACCAAGATATTATAATTTACGCTCTTTGATTGTATTAACAATCTCGCATTCCTTGTTAATTCTACGAAGGACCTCCACATTAGTCACACGATCTACCCATGATTTTTTTATCATGCATCTGTAACGCCACATCTTAAAGATCTCGAGTTTTCTTAAAGAAGCTTCAGAAAGTGTCCAGTCCTTTACTCCATTTAATAACGTAGAAATATAAAGCATCTACTGATAAAGATTTTGTCACCAAAAAGAGAACGTCTCTATGAACGTTAATCTTGCTTTTCCTGAGCGTTGTGTTATTCCAGTAGAGTGGTCTTACTGGCTGTTTTTGTTGGGAGCAAGGTACGTGTAGCTCTTTACCCGGTGAATTTGTTTATGGTTAACCAAAAACCATAAATTTATTATTTAGAGCTTACTGACTACCAAACAGTTTGTTTTTTTCATATTGATATCAAGTTCTAGTATTTTACTTATATCTGATATGAGCGACATTATTCTTTGCAAACCATCTAAGCTATTTTTAAAAGCTATTGCGTGTTCGGCGTATTTATTATTGTTTAGGCACACTCCGCTGAGAATACACCTTTCTGTAGTTCTTCTAGTACTTACTGAAATATATATTCGGAGTATATGTTAAATAACACTGACCACAGAATGCGCCCTTGTCTCACTCCTGTACCTAGGGAAATTGCCTGTATTAACTAGTTATACACTTTAATGTTGGCAATTTGGTAGTAATATAAATTTTACACGATTCTCAAGTCTTTATCATCTAGGGCAACTTCTTTCAAAGTCGTTATGAACTTAGTATGTCTTACTCTATCAAATGTCCTTTTTTTTGTTGTCTATAAAACAAATATATTCGTCACAGTTGACATATCTGCACCTCTAGTAAATAGAGCCTTTTGGATGCCTAGTGCATCGAGGATTTCAAATCGTGTTTATGACACTTGTTCTGTTTTATATAGGTATTGTGCTTTGTATCAAGTTTAAACACATTCTAAGTAACTGGCTCATTAGGCTTATTGTTCTGTAGTCTTCGTATGTTTTTGCATTTACTTGTTTGTCCTAGTTACAAAGGTCGACTTAGGGGATTTCTACAGTAACATATATTTTGTTAAATATAGTTGTATTTTATTCCCTGTTCATCCATAAGTTTTAGTAATGCTGCTCAAAATATATCCCTACAGATTTGCCATAGTTGGCTTTTTTATTAGATGTAATGATGTCTTAAATGGTAATTGGGGTTTTCTTTTGTATAACGTGTCTTCAATGGTATTCTGGTTTTATCTGTGAAAGTTACTCTCACCTACTTTTTTTAAGTACCATCCTTGGTTATCTGTCAAACACTCAACTCTTCTAGGCTTGTTTAAGGCTGCATCTTCTTTAACTTATTTGGGCATATTGAAGTTAATCGTGTTTATGGTTGCAATAGCAATAGCTCTATTTTCTCATATTGTCTTCCTAGCCATATATCCTTAACCATTTATTCTAGTTTTTTAAATCCCTTTATCTATTCTGTTATATAGTGTCGTGTCTTGTTTTTAGAACCTTCGCCCCTCCTTTATTATATCTAACATCCACGATCTTTTTCTATTTTTGTTGGTTTAAAGAATTTCTCTTGTATGTATTGTGAAACGTAACGATAGAAAATGTAAACAAGAACTAGAAACAGTTTTTTTTTTAAATTTTAAAATGGAAAATTTCAGTTTAAAAAAAAATCGGTTACATCATTTCATGATCCACATAACATGGCATAGGCTACTCTATGTTTGCTACTTTTTTTCTATTGAAAAGAAATGTGGAGGAGATTTTTATATTTTTTTAAATTTTATCAGAAGACGAAATATTTGAGCGTCCATTCGATTTCTTTAAAACATATTCTTTATAAAATCATGAATGTGTTGCTTATGTGAGTCCATTTCAACAAGGTAAAAGAAATAATAAATAAGGCTTACTGACAATCAGTTTAGTTTAACTATCTAGACGACCGGTCGCTTTCTATAATATGCAAAGCATCTTCAGGTCTATCGATACAAAGTTAATTAAATGCTGAAATAATAAAACCCATATTAGGGTGTTGTCTTATACAGATAAACAAAATCTTATCTTTATAAGACAACACCCTAATGTACTTTAAAGTAACCAAATTATACATATGTTATATTAAATGTTTAAAATGTCATCCATCGGTTTCTTGAGAATATGCGAATCTACGGACACATTCATCAAGTACATTGAGGATGACTTCTGGAGTAATTAGAGTCATTTCATGCCTAATTCTATCTTTCAAGTCCTGTAAGTTTTGGGGTCTATTGACATAAACTTTTGATTTTATGTAATCCCACAGGAAAAAGTCTAGAGGTGTTAGATCTGGCGACCTTGATGGCCACTCGATAAAACTTCGTCTTCCGATCCACCTCCTGGGAAAACAATGATTTTGACGTACTTCACGTGCGTAATGCGAAAGTGCTCCATCTTGTTAAAACCAGATATTTTTACTAGGTAAATTTGGATTATTGGCATTTGGATACATGTTAGCAAGGGCAGGTATAAGTTGGTTTCTCAAAAAAGTTAAATAACGTTCTCCTGTTAGATTTCCTTCAAAGAAAAAAGGGCCAACGATTCTGCCATTAATGATCCCAGCTCATACATTTACTTTCTGAGGATATTGCGTGTGTGACTCAGTCATCAAATGTTTTCTTGACTCCAATATCTGCAATTTTGACAATTCACGGTACCATGTATAAAAAATGTGGCTTCATCGGAATTTGATTGATGAAATGTGGATTGCGGATACATAAATCCTGCAGAATTTCAGAAAATTAAAGCTGGCGATCGGGATCGTCGTCGTTTAATTTCTGATGTAGTTGAATTTTGTACGGACGGTATATTTCTTTTTTTTTAATACGTAATACCGATCGTTGGAAAACTTTAGCATATTCACCCATTTGTGTTGAACTACTGTTGTGAGGATTGTCATGTACATTTAATAAAATATCAAGTTTCACATTATCTTCAATTTTAGGACGCCCAGCCTTTGGAATATTTAACGTGCCCAGTTTCTCCAAATTTTCAGACTATTTTACTTACTGTTGCGTTGAATAAATTGCATAGCTCGTTCTGTGTTCTTTTTTATGTCGGCATCTGCTAAGAATTAATATTTGCATTGTATTTCATTTAGATGAGCCATAATTTAGTATTCAAAAGTAAAAATTACAATTGACAATTGATGGCAATTCACAAAATCAAAACATTTACGTGTATAAATATTACAGTAACTATGCCACTATCACTTACTTGAATTAACATTTGACAAAAAGTTTCAGTGTTTATGAGATAACTTTTTGGGTTTATTATTATTTTTACTTATTTTTGCTTTTTTAAGTATTTACTTTAGAATTGATGACAATTTACAGAATTAAAACATTCACGTTAATAAATATTACAATAACTATACAGCCATTACTTGCTTGAATTAACATTTGACAAAAAGTTTCAGTATTTATGAGATACCTTTTTGTGTCCATTATTTTTATTTAAATTGTAATGCATAATTTGGTTACTTTAAGGTACATTATAAATTAAATCATTAGTTGTAATTTAGCTGAATTTAAATTCAAAAAAATTGTTTTTGTACCCTTAAAAAATATTTTAGTTAAAAATGTAATGTTGTTAAATAGAGAATTGAATTCTTCTTTAAATGAGGTGTCGCACTAGACCAATTTCTATAAAAAAAATTAACGGTTATGTCAGTACACCCACACCGGTGATGTCAGTTCTACTCCATGTACGTAATATGGTTATTTTATAACAAAAATCGACCTGTATCGAAATTTCTCTCAAAACTCGACGGTCCTCGAAATATTGGTAATATTCCATAATTTAGCGGTTCATTGTATATTATATTATAGGTTACCATATATAATAGGTAAGACTTTTGTTTTCTATCCAATTTTTGTCCAATATTACTTCACCATCAATTTTGTCTGTATTGTTACCAATTTCTATAGTAGTAATTACTTATTATGTTATGACCCTAATATTTAAGTGGGTTTTCAGATAACTTTTTCAGTTCTATACCATTTTAAATCCCTCTAAACTGTGATATTATCTTATTTGTCCAATTTAATAAATTAAATATGTTTTTATCTATTTTAGGTTATGTTAATATCGACCGAACAATTGGTTTTGACTTTCCAACAACCTTGTTAATTTTAAGTGACCTGGCTCGCCTGCATGGAGTATCCTTAGCATTAAAACTTAAATATCCAACAAGATTCGAAGAAAAAATAAAATGCTACTGTGTGCCCTTTAAGCCCTCTCATCAAGATTTACTTCCAATTTTGAGACGAGTTGTCGCAGAGAACGAAGAAATCGCCCATTTGGCTCCAAAAATATTACCGTGGGGTACACATCCAAGGTCACCTAATAATGAACCTTTTGTTTCCCTAATACATGCTGATACGTGGACTAATAATACCTTACAGAAATTCGAGAATGGTGAAGCAATTTCGAATAAGTTTGTGGATTTCCAAATATTTCAATATGGATCACCGGCAGCTGATGTGTTCTTTTTTTTATTTTCTTCCGTACCGCAAGATATACTAGAACCTAATTTAGACTATTTTTTAAAATACTATCATACCGGTTTAGTAGAAGTATTAGAAGATCATAAGTGTAGTAGTGCTGAGTTTGGTTTTGAGAGATTCATGCAAGAAATGGAGTCCGTTTCTTTCTACGAATTTCCCCATTCATTTCTTTTCCACACCTTATTTGTAAATGCCCGAAAAGGTGGCCATGATTTGGAGAACCTTGACGAAGATCAAGTTTTTAGCGATATCCCTTTGAAAGTTAAACAGAAGTCGTGGTATATGGTAAAGGAATGTAGTAGGCGAGGTTGGTTCAAATAATGCACTATCTAGAAATGTTGGCTTTTTAAGAACTTATTTTATTAAGTTTTTAGTAAAACTTTTACTTCTTTCTCTAATTCTTTATTCTGTTCTTAAATCAAAAATATTTTTCCAAATTCGGACACAAGTTACTAATCATTATTGGCATCTTTATTTTGTTGCGTTGTTACGATAAGATTTTTAATGAAATATATATTTTAACGCTTCTTTGGGACATAGAGGAGAGTTCCCATTATTGTACCACTTAAATTTTGAATTTTCTTCTTCTTCTTCAAGTGCCGTCTCCATCAATGGAGGTTAGCGGTTATGGTGGCAAACGTTTGTCTATCTTCAGCTGCTCTTAAGAGTTCCTCAAATCCAAGTCCTGTCCAGTTTCTGATATTACGTAACCAGGACAATTTTTTTTCTTCCAATTCCTCGCATATATATTCCTCGCTTTTGAATTTTAATTTGAATAATATCAGTCATATTTGGCTGAACGATATATTAGGATAAATAATAAACATTTACACACATATAGTAATTTTTGTAACTGGATAACATTGATTTTACTGCTAAAAACATGCTTTTCTGGTAGGTTGCAAGTGGTACAATTTCGAAAACTAGTTGCCTTTATTGTACCGTGGGTTTCCTTAATTATACCCGTAGTAACCTATATAGAAGGATCCGTGTATAGTATAATAAATTTTATTGTATTTTTGTGTCAATATTGTATAAGTGTGAATACCATTAATCATGTTTTGTTTAATAAAAAATACATTCAAAGCAAGAAAAAGTTTGGGTTTCAGGTTGGTCTCCTGCACAAAGTTCGTGGCTCCATAAACGCCATTGGTACATTGGATCATGTCTTCAATTCTTTTTTTCCTGCAAATTGAATATAACACTCTTTAACACACATCTCTTTAACAACCTCAGGTTGATTTGACCTTGACGCGGCATTAGAACAGACTCTGTAGGATTATCACATTTCTTTTTTTGTGACGTTTTTCTTGACTGCTTCTTTGTTCCTTTTAAGACTAGTTTTACCTTCTAGTTTTATTTTTTGAGCACTTTCAAATTTCTTGGACGATTTCGGTTTAGCCTTTCCCAATTTCATTTTTATTTGTTTTACCTGTTCCTGCGCTAACTGTAGCTCCCGTCAAAACCATTGCCTTTTGTGCTGTTCCCTTCTTGTATTTTGGATGAGGCTTCGGTATCAGGGAAATTAAATCTATTGAAATGTTATTTTTGGGCTTGCTTCGTAAGTTTTTTTAGTAGGCCTAGTGGGTGTAGTAGTCGTAGGTAAACTCTCCTTAGGACAAGGTGTTCAGGCCAGATTATTTCGTGCTATATATACCCTTCTGTTGTAGAACTAAGTGGTTCCTTGTTTGTCTCATTAGGCTCTTGATTTTCAACGTCTTCCCGGATATCACTGCCTTCATGCTCATTTAAATTTTCAGCCCCACAAAAGTCATAATATTTTAAGACCATGCGATCAACAGGCCATACTCCACTAGTTCGGAAAGCATTGACTGCAATTTCAATGCTTGCTGCTCTTCCTAAGCTTCAGAAATCAAGCCAGCTACGTGAACTTGTGTATCACATAATCCGGGGTTAGAACGAAGCCACTTTTCAACTGATTGAGTGTAGTATCCTTTACTGAAAGGTTTAAAGAATGATCTATCCAAAGCCTGCACGCGGTGGCTCGTATGCCCAGGCAATTATAGCATTATAAAACAGTGCTCTATAGCAAGTAAAATTGCTTCAAGATTCTTATAGTGCGTTGTATGTCCATCCAGTATCAAAAGAACTTTTTTTTAATTGTTGGATTCACAGAATCAATAAAATGTTGGAGCCATTTTACAAAGAAATCACTGCTCATGTAGCCTGATTCTGATATCTTAACCGTACTTCCTGGTGGAGCCCCAACACTCAATTCATTGTTCATTCGCATACTTTTAAATATAAGCATATGTGGTACGTACATTACTGAAGCACTTGCACAGCACGTGTTGACTCCACGTTCTCCACTGGACACTGACCCAACTTGCCTGTTTCTTTTTTGTGCCAGAACCTTTTGGAATTTGTTCTGCAGAGTACTGGCGCCCATTTCGCCAACGTTAAATATGGGAGTTGCGTCAATATGATTCTCATCAACAATTTTTTTCAGACGGTCCAAAAAGGCGTAAACATTCCTTTTATTGAATCTATTTGCGCGCATCATGGACGTTGCTTGAGGTTCTCTCAGTGAGATTATGACATTATAGTCAGCTTTGAAAGCATAAAACCCCTTCTTTCCTGCAATTTGTAATTCTTTATTAAAATTATGTGGTATTTGATTTCTTTTCACTAGTTCAAACGCAAGCCGTCGAACATCATTGATCGTGAGGCCAAACATCAACGTGTCCAGTTTTAAAATGTGATCAATTATATCCTTCTCCATTGCTGTTGGTAATACACTGCCACGGCCAAAAGCCTTCGTTTCTTCATTTGCCTTGACATTGGTTTCACTAAGATGACGGAGCAAGTTAGGTTTAGGGACTCCATACTGCCTACAGCATTCATTTAATCCCATGTCCCCACTACGAAATGTCTGAAGAGCCCGGCTCATGTCATCCACATTCCAATTCCCATATTTTCCTTTCGGCACCTAAAACACACAAGAACGGTGTGTGTTATTTATTTTTGAAAATAAGTAGGTATTAAATACCCAAATAATAGGTGATATCTTAAATTGTACCGGTACAATATAGGCAACTCGGCGTGGTACAATATGGGAAACTTGCACTTAACGTAAATAAACTACGAATCCTAACCTAAAAATGACCCTGTAAAGGAAAATAACTCAGTTTTATATACCTACATACATGCTTTTCTTGTAATTAAGAGTTAAAACGGTTTGCACGTATCTTTACAAATATTGTAACCTTACGTATGGAACTAGAAAACAATACTGAAACACCATAAAATACCAAAAATCGACAAATGTGAACGTTGTGAAACTTTAGCATTCAACTCTAGGAAGTGACTAGTTCGACAAAATGACAAAAAACGCTCTGGATTCCTTATAAAGTATAAATACAGCGGTGGTACAATATTGGCGCCGGTACAATTTCGGCTACTTTCCCCTATGTTACTGGACAAAGTCATGTTATATATTTTCTTCTTTTTGCAATTTTTTGAGCGCTATCTCTCATTGAGTATCATGTTGATTACCATATTTATTAATATAATTTTGTTTTGTTGAAATCAGCTCGAAATAAGTAAGTTACTGATTTTTATTAGTATGAGTCTTTTGAATCATGAATTTTTTCCTTCCGCTTATGTAAGTCATGATTTCATTTTTAAGATGCTTTTTCCATTATTATGTGTAATAATTTATGTTTTTAAGTGACATATCGTCGGGTCTATGAAATATTCTAATTTAAGTTACTTAATACTCTTGGCTATAGCAAGTTTTGGCTGTTATCAGTCGGGAATTTAGAATGACTTTATTTCCCTTTTTTGTTTATTTTTATCATTTCTCTACATATTTACATTTTTAATGTTTCTAAATCGTAATAGTTATTTTAGTAAATGCCCACAAATTTGTGAATACAACATGAGTGGAAAGATAAATAGAATTTTATCATTCGAATTTTTAGCTTATTGATATTACTTTCTATATAAGGTTGTCTGCTTTCTCCAAATCTGAATTATAAATATTGATGCCATATCATTCTTATATATTTTGTTCACTTTTGCTTCCTTTTGGTTTAATGTATTTAGTTCAGCATATAATAGAGTATAGTAAATATAGTTTTATGTAGTATATATATTACCTACTCCCTACGTTTGGATACTACTCTAGGTAGGATAAAATTAATTTTATTTTCTACAATAGTTTGTTTATTATTCTAATAATTATTATTATTCTCACTCATATATCTCACTATTTTAAAGACATACAATCAGCATGGAATGCCTTCTTTCTGCTACATTGTATCTTCTACGCCTCTCAGTTCTTATGATTCAAAATATTCAAACCCAACTACCCTTAACGCCACTTCGTTTTTGCCTTCTCAAATAGAAGTACGTAAGTCAAACCTTTTTTTTTAGCTTCTCAAATAAAAGCAAGTTATAGTTCTTTTCACGCTTCTTAAATAGAACCAGTTTTTAAATATCTTATTTTATTAAATAGTTAATTAACTATATTAAATTCAGTGTCTATGCATCGAATATGTCAGTACCTAAAATATTATTCTTTTATAGAGAAGAGAATCTACAGTTTTTGTGCCAGCATTTCATAAATGCCGGTCCGACAAATTACAGGGTTGCCGGATATATAACAAACATAAACTTTCTTGTTCTATAACTCACAATTTTGCGACCTATTGGTCGCTGGTCCTTCGAGGTTGTATTTATTTTGTATCTACCAAATGTATAAAGGTGAGACTATAATTTTCCAAATATTTACTTATAAATCATCGAACCAGCTACCTCATTCTTTACCCTACAAACTCCCTACGTTTGGATCTACAAGACCGTTTGCTTTTGTTTTAATTTTTTTTATTTCTGGCCTGCAAAAAACTTTAAATACTTGGAGTAAAGTTAAGTAATATTCGTATGTATTACCGTCTGGCTGAGGTCTAGTGTTCGGGTTTTCAAGTAGCGTAATAACCCTCTTAAGCATGGCCTCTGTTAGTGTCAGTACCGGAAATCGAACTCGGCAATACATATTTTAGGCTTATAAGCTACGGCCGCCAACAATAAGTATATTTATAATAATACCATAGCAATCAGTTATTTTAGAAAAAAAACATAGTAGATGATCATAATTATAATATGGGTGTCAAGAAAAGAAAAAACAGAGTGAATTCGTATAACTGAGAAAAGAAAAATTTCTTGAACATCTGTTCAAAAATCTTTATTAGTTGTTTAATTTATTTGTTTTAACTTATTTAATTAACATTTTTTTTTATTTACTAGGTACTTCAACAGTAAATGTTTTTGTTTGTATTTACTTCAAGTTATTTACGAAATTTATGTTATTTTACTTTTATTTTGAATATAATGATGTTGTTTTTATACACTTTTTCAAATAAAGGATGTATCATATAGTTTTTATTAAACATTAGTTCACAGATTAATTGTAACACATTAAAATTAAATCGTTTTAAAAATATTTATTTTATTGCTACGAATGATTATTAGTGTAGATTGCTTTAAAAATAAGTGAATGGCTAAATAACAATTAAATATTTAGTTTTCACTTAAAGGGATTAACACTGTTTATCACGAAAACAAATGATTTTATGTTTTTGGCCTAAAAATGAAATTCCTAAGGAAATAGATTATTAAGATTATAAAATATTGACAATTTAGTTTATGGTATAGTATAAAAACTATACCATAAACTACGTCATTTTTTAACCTTTATGTCGTTTATTCCGTAAATATTTTTTTAATCGTTAAAAACTCTGTTCCTAAGAGTCTTTAAAGTACTTCCTTAAAGTACTATTCTCATTCTTAAATCCCCCATTGCAGCTTATGCAGATTTAGACATACGACTCACGCTGCCTCTAAGTAGAAAATTCACACAGCAAAAAGACTTACGGTATCAAAATTATTTAGCTCTGATAGGACTTTTTCCGCATTATCGAGCCCTAGGTGACATGGTACGTCCGAGCATCTCCCAAAAATTATCTTACGCATCTAGATGTTGAGAGCAGTATGCTATCTGTGTGGTCTTATAGAAAGTTTCATCAAGTCGTAGTTGTTTTATGTTTTCTAAGCAGTTCTTCAGAATAACTTAAGTAGTAGAGAGAATAGTAGGTCTCGTCTGAGTACATTTTCTATTGTCGCCCTATTATTTGTAATTCTAGACATCTGTACTTAATAATTTTTAGGGATATTTAATACGTAGATTATTATTGTATAGTATCGCCACATCTATTAGTGTGTCTCTTTGGCAAGTTTATTAGCCAATACCGCCAGTATTAGCCAATTCTTGTTTTGGTCCCGCAATTAAGGACTACAAGGTTCTATCTAACTGTTTAAAGTTTTTAAAAGTACACTGGCAATTTCGGAACTTCTTTTTTTTGCAACTGACTCTGTTCATGTAAACATGACCTTGCCCAGATACACAATAATGTGCCAACTGCGCCAACAGTCAATGAAGTTGTGTTGCAAGCCAAATGAATCTTTGTCTATGTTGTGAATTTTTTCATGTTTATTAATTTCGTCTTTAAGGTTTTGCTGCATTGCCTGTGCGTGAGTTTGATGTAAGCTTAATTTTACTTGGAGATTCTTAGGCTCAAATTAATTATCGTTATCTAAACTTATCATTAGCTTTAGTAAATCATAGGTTGAACATGTATCGCTTATGAGCATTTTAAAACCTTGGTTGTACTCTAAGTTAAAAATTCTTTGGTGCTGATCCTCTTTAGCTAGAATAATATTACGCTCTGTACACCATGCTATGTAGTAATCCTTAAACAGGCTTGAAACATTAACGTTGTAATTTATATGGACTCTGTTAGGATTAGAGGTTCTACCTTTGGCTAGCATATTTATGGATAATTCTAATGTGGTAGTGAACTGATTGTATCATTTCTGGGCCAACCTCGTTCAGTCTATTGTGATGTCTACCTCTTTGATCGTTTTTTGGTGTTGCTCTTTCTTCAGATAAAAACTCCTTTACATATCTAGGCATCTATTCGGTTTAGTTTTACAAAATACAATTTTTTAAATTTTCTTGTTGACTTGATCTTGATTAATATCTGCAGTTGCTCTATGATATTATCGCATCCTAAAAAAATACGTACTTTAGTCAAGAATGGCCTAAGCCAACTAGTACCTATATAAAATATTATTTTGGTCTTAGAACCTGTTATTTACAACCGAATCTAAATAAAATATAATGTGATAGTGGCTCTTAATAATTAAAAAATATATATAAACAAATTATTTGTTACTACGTTTTACTAAAAAAGTAAATTTAATATTATTACAACTTATTAAGACCCAAGCCCCATATCCTACAGGTAAAAAGTTCTCAAACTACCAAAATATCTGTTTTTCTTTCAGTATGTATATATATATATATATATATATATATATATATATATATATATATATATATATATATATATATATATATATCTGTGTATATTGTAAAAACTACGACCGTCAATTTATATTAATAACGTATTCAACTAGTGAATTCAGAGGTTTATTCGGTCAGTCAGGTTGGCAAAATAAAAAACAGAAGTCAACTACTTCATAAGTTTATAGGAGACGTTTTGCTTTATTCTTCTAAAGCTTCATCAGTTCTCTAAATACAAAGATGACATAGAGTTTATAAGAAATACAGATCTAATAATTTATTACTTACAACTCAATATGTAGTACTAAAGATGTTATCGTATATGTACTTAAATTTAGTCATAAATTTAGAACTAACTTAAAAAAAATTAAACAGAAACATGCAAAAAATAACATTCGCAGAAACGAAGATTTACAAAAACTTTAAACGTACATTTGGCTTCATTTAGAGATGGTTCTCCAATGAAGACAAACAAAACACTGATTTATTGCAATCTACTCAAAACGACGTGGCGCGATACCGAAAATTTTTTTCAAGGGCCATATGTTCAACAAATTCCAAGGTTTGAGACAATTATGAACTTTTACGGGGGTCATTGAAAGAATAGTTGGACAGGTGGATTTGTAACGGAAAAATTTGATATGATTTTTTTTTTGTAATTTATGTTTTAATGAAACTTAGAGCTCTGGGATGATTATGTTATTGTTTTGAATGGAAAATACGGCTATTTTAAATTATGAATATTGGTATTATTTATTTCGTAAGATGAGAGAGTGGTAAACCTGGCTCAAATTGTCAATGTCGGTTCTTTTGTTTATTGCAGATGGGTTTTTTAGGATCTCACACATTTCAATAAAGGAGCGTTTTTGATGGTTATTTTGTTTGTCCAGTATTTTAGTATTTGAGAAGTCAATATGATGTTTGGTGGAAATGGCGGGGAAATGTGCAAGGGCACAAGAGGGTTTGGAAAGTCTAATGTCGCTTTTATGTGAAGTTACACGCCCTAGAAATGAACGACTGGTTTGGCCAATGTAGCAGGAATTGCATTCAGAACAGGGGATTTGATAGACAACATTAGTGTGCTCTAACTAGCTTAGTGGAGTTTTGGACTTGGAGAATAACTTTCCAATGGTTTTAGTGTTTTTTAGGGATATTTTGACGGGTAAGTTTTTGAATAGTTTAGTAAGCTTGTTCGTAATTTGTGGGAAATATGGAAGAGAAGCATATTTTGTGGCTGGTTTTGGGGTTAGCGGGGAATTGTCAGTCTGTAAGCTATTGGATATGGAGGCTAGTATTGCACCGTTAGGTGCTTCAGAAATAGAATGACCGTAGCTTTTAGAGAAAAGATATCTGTTAATGATGGATATGGGGTAAGAGTTATCAATGAGGATGGATTTGAGTAAATCCAAAGATTCCCTCTTGTACCGCGTATGGGTCAACGTGTGTACTCTAAAGCTAAGAGCTTGTACAAGGTTAAGTTTGTATCTCATCGGGTGTGTAGAGTGGTAGTTTAAGAACCGGTTACTCGCCATTTCTTTCCTGTACCACTTAGTGCTCAATATGTTGCTATGTGTGCGTATGATTCGCATGTAAAAAAACGGTATGCTGTTATCAACCTCCAATTCAAATGTAAATTGAAGGTGAGGATCAACGCTGTTGAAGACTGATAAGGTGCTGACAATTCCCCGCTAACCCCAAAACCAGCCACAAAATATGCTTCTCTTCCATATTTCCCACAAATTACGAACAAGCTTACTAAACTATTCAAAAACTTACCCGTCAAAATATCCCTAAAAAACACTAAAACCATTGGAAAGTTATTCTCCAATTCCAAAACTCCACTAAGCTCGTTAGAGCACACTAATGTTGTCTATCAAATCCCCTGTTCTGAATGCAATTCCTGCTACATTGGCCAAACCAGTCGTTCACTTCTAGGGCGTATAACTTCACATAAAAGCGACATTAGACTTTCCAAACCCTCTTGTGCCCTTGCACAACACGCCATTTCCACCAAACATCACATTGACTTCTCAAATACTAAAATACTGACCAAACAAAATAACCATCAAAAACGCTCCTTTATTGAAATGTGTGATATCCTAAAAAACCCATCTGCAATAAACAAAAGAACCGACATTGACAATTTGAGCCAGGTTTACCACTCTCTCATCTTACGAAATAAATAATACCAATATTCATAATTTAAAATAGCCGTATTTTCCATTCAAAACAATAACATAATCATCCCAGAGCTCTAAGTTTCATTAAAACATAAATTACAAAAAAAAAATCATATCAAATTTTTCCGTTACAAATCCACTCGTCCAACTATTCTTTAAATGACTCCCGTAGAAGTTCATAATTGTCTCAAACCTTGGAATTTGTTGAACATATGGCCCTTGAAAAAAATTTTCGGTATCGCGCCACGTCGTTTTGCGTAGATTGCAATAAATCAGTGTTTTGTTTGTCTTCATTGGAGAACCATCTCTAAATGAAGCCAAATGTACGTTTAAAGTTTTTGTAAATCTTCGTTTCTGCGAATGTTATTTTTTGCATGTTTCTGTTTAATTTTTTTTAAGTTAGTTCTAAATTTATGAGTAAACTAAACTACATATACGATAACATCTTTAATACTACATATTGAGTTGTAAGTAATAAATTATTAGATCTCTATTTCTTATAAACTCTATGTCATCTTTGTATTTTAGAGAACTGATGAAGCTTTAGAAGTATAAAGCGAAACGTCTTCTATAAACTTATGAAGTAGTTGACTTCTGTTTTTTATTTTGCCAACCTGACTGACCGAATAAACCTCTGAATTCACTAGTTGAATACGTTATTAATATATATATGTATATATTATATATTATATATATATATATATATATATATATATATATATATATAAGAAATACTGGATATTATTGACTGTCAATATAAACAAACAACACAGTTTATTAGGGTTGCAGTCAGAATTATTGGCCGGGATGTTAAAAAAACACTCTTTTGACTTTTTGTCGAGCTTTCGGAATATTTTTATTCCTTTTTCAAGACACTGTAAAAGACAATTATGTAAGTATTTAAAAATAATATCACCATTCTTCAGTGTAACTTACTAGTCGTTGAGATTATTTTTGTAAGCATTGAACACTCAACATTAATACCACACATTAAAATATACAATTATGGACAATACATCATAAAATTTTTAAAAATTTGTTGTTAAAAATAGTAAAACTTGATTGATGGCATGTTTTACTGGTGTATATTAACTCATACAGAGAATGGAAAGAAAAAACAGTGTAATTAATATGTAATTAGGTGTAAATTGATGTTATCTTTCTTTACAAGCATTACTAGAGGCCTTTCTTAGGTGTCTATAATTTTTAACCTGTCTTAATGGTATGCAACATATTATACAGAGGTGTAATTTTTCGTACAGGTAAATATTTATTTTATTTTTATTTTTGGTGTTTTTCTAGTAAATAACAATAAATGTTACTTAATTTGTCTATATCGGACTTTTTATTGATACAAGATGTGCTAGATTTTATGAAACACATTTCCAAAAAAACACGTTTTAAATGGTTCTTTTCTTTTGCCAAAATACAGGAATCATCGAACTTGAACTCATGTTTTAGAGTTAGTGCATGTTCTGTCAATGCACATGCATTGATTTTTTTGGTTTTTATGTCACTGCGATGTGATATCACCTGCTGTGAAAATTACGAGATGATTCTCCTATGTAAATTTTATTGCAGTTACTACACGGTATAGAATAAACAACATTCGATGACTCCTGTATTGTGAAAGGATCTTTTGTCTTTGTGTAAAGCTTCGATACTGTTTTCACATTTTTGGTTGTAATTTTTAAGCCACTAACATTTTTAAAGATGTTCATTAGCTTAGGTGTCAAAAATGGAATATAGGGTAGGCAACCATAAGTTATTTTAGATGGTAATATTGGTAATATTTAAAAACTAGGGTTATCAATTTGTCACATACAGAATTCAGAGACAAGGGACTAAAAAGTTGAGATCCATACTACAAGAGAATTTCTTATCCCATAGGGCTGTTAAACAAACTCATTTTCGGTTCTCCTTTTCCTTCACAAGTTTCTGTCAACCAAAATTTTCATAACAATGAGATCCGACAATTGACATTGACACATAACGCAGCAATATTACCATCTAAAATAACTTATGGTTGCCTACCCTATATTCCATTTTTGACACCTAAGCTAATGAACATCTTTAAAAATGTTAGTGGCTTAAAAATTACAACCAAAAATGTGAAAACAGTATCGAAGCTTTACACAAAGACAAAAGATCCTTTCACAATACAGGAGTCATCGAATGTTGTTTATTCTATACCGTGTAGTAACTGCAATAAAATTTACATAGGAGAATCATCTCGTAATTTTCACAGCAGGGTGATATCACATCGCAGTGACATAAAAACCAAAAAAATCAATGCATGTGCATTGACAGAACATGCACTAACTCTAAAACATGAGTTCAAGTTCGATGATTCCTGTATTTTGGCAAAAGAAAAGAACCATTTAAAACGTGTTTTTTTGGAAATGTGTTTCATAAAATCTAGCACATCTTGTATCAATAAAAAGTCCGATATAGACAAATTAAGTAACATTTATTGTTATTTACTAGAAAAACACCAAAAATAAAAATAAAATAAATATTTACCTGTACGAAAAATTACACCTCTGTATAATATGTTGCATACCATTAAGACAGGTTAAAAATTATAGACACCTAAGAAAGGCCTCTAGTAATGCTTGTAAAGAAAGATAACATCAATTTACACCTAATTACATATTAATTACACTGTTTTTTCTTTCCATTCTCTGTATGAGTTAATATACACCAGTAAAAACATGCCATCAATCAAGTTTTACTATTTTTAACAACAAATTTTTAAAAATTTTATGATGTATTGTCCATAATTGTATATTTTAATGTGTGGTATTAATGTTGAGTGTTCAATGCTTACAAAAATAATCTCAACGACTAGTAAGTTACACTGAAGAATGGTGATATTATTTTTAAATACTTACATAATTGTCTTTTACAGTGTCTTGAAAAAGGAATAAAAATATTCCGAAAGCTCGACAAAAAGTCAAAAGAGTGTTTTTTTAACATCCCGGCCAATAATTCTGACTGCAACCCTAATAAACTGTGTTGTTTATATATATATATATATTGATAAAGTTGTATTTTATTAATTTTATTTTTATTTATAATAAATGTAATTTTTAAAACATGTGGTTCGTTGTTTAATTTAATATATACCTTAGCTAGCTCAATTATATATTCTAAGCAATCTGTCACTGTGTGACGTCGACTCTGAAGTCTCCTGGTAGAGTTCAAAAAGAAATTAAACCAAAATTTACTTTAGACTTTTGATAAATTAACCCAAATGAAGCACGTTATTTATTAATATTGAACAAATTTAATATAAACAATAAAATCCGTCTGCAACTTGGGTTGCCTTTAAAAATTTACAAAAATAGGAATCGTTTAAATCTTAACGTGGTTTAGTGACGTGACAATAAAAATGTATTACAAAATGTGGAGACTCTCTACAAGTACCTAAAAACTAAATAAATATTGCAACTTTATAAAGTCTTTAAATGAACTATAAAGAAAAATAAAATGAACACTTTACTCCGCTGACTTGCATTCAAATATAATCAAAATTTCAAATGATCCCCAAAATTATTGTCCAACCTCACTTTAAAATAGTTCTGATTTCTTTAAAGGAAACTAACTACTCAAAAATAATCGGTGAAAAATGGAATATCAATTCTCTCTTCGGAAGTTAAGGTACGTACTATTCTATTTTTAATTTAATGATTATTAATATTTTAATTTTTAAGGCCTATCGCAATTATGTTAATTCATGAATTTTAATTTTCTCAATTTCAATGACATTTCTATACTTCAATAATAATTTATAAATCAAATGGTTTCTCTTACTCACTGAAACAAATTCTGAGTATCTCTGCTGTGGAAAAACTATATTTTGATTAAACGATTTGAAAACACTCTCGGACTATCCACAGTTTTCGGGGCTCCTCTCCAAAAATTATCGTCGGCGTCCTTTTCAAAAAAACCAATTCCTCTTATTATCCGTTGCTAACAGCAACCAACGTTCTTTTTTTTCTGTCTTCTATTTAAATATTTTAAACCATAAAACTGTCCTGTTTGACATATTTGTCAAGCCACATTACTTTCTCATAATCACTTTAATCACATCTAATTTGGGAATTTATAAAAAAAAATGTTTAGATATAAAACTTATTCTATTACAATACTAATTTATTCTTTTCATCTCCACATCATTGTAATTTCTTATTTAACAAAACCCCTATTAATTTAGCTCCCACAGACTGTCAAATAAACTCTCAAGCAGTTTATTTTCTGACGTTTATTAAAATTTCTATGTTTAAATATTTTTTTAAAATTCTTCTTTTTTGTTCTTTTCAAGGTTTAGACGATTCACCTATACACTAGGCAACTATACTATTCAGAAATTATTAACACTATACCAGGTAAGTCAAAATTAATTTATTCAACAATTTACTAATCTTTTTCTCTCTTTTATTTCAGAGTCGAACCCGCATTGGGATGGCTTCATGAAATTCATAAACAACAAACTCATATAAAAATCCATTTAAGTTGTATATTTTTTAACATATTGAAATCATTTCAACTTCCCCTCAATTTGGATTTTGTTCAGTGCTAACTATCAGCACTTACTAAATCTAAATTCTTACCGGTAAACTTAAATATTTTATTAATATTAACATAACAATAAACTGACTTTTATTAATAAGCATATCTCTTGAATATTTTTTTTTTTATAATTTACTCTATGCCAAATACAGAATTTTCCAAACAAAATCTACAAATCATTCACTAATTATATCCACTTCAGAATCAAATTTCCAAGTACTTTCCCAATTTCTTTACTTCTTTTTCTGTACTATTTATTTCTTGTACTATTTTCGTAGAAATTCTTATAATTGTTCCCCTTTTTATTTTATATCTTTATTTATTTATTTCCGCATATACTATTTCAGTATCTTTATTCATTGCCGCATTATTATTTATTCTTTTTATATCCGCATATAATATTCATTTCATCATCTCTACATATAACTCTCTATATTTCATATTTCAATATTCCATATAATTCTATTTTTCATCTTATTTCCGCATATACTATTTATCATTATAATATTCCCTATTTCCCAATTTCTACAAAATATCGATTTGTCCATAGTACTTTGCTCATTTATTTATACTTGTAACTCCTATAAATCTACTTGAAAATAAATCAACCTTTTTTTGTTTATATAAATTCATCATTATTCTGTACATCTGTTCCTAATAAATTATTTAAATCATGTTATTATCAAATTTATCTCAAGATATGCTTATATATTAATTATCCTTCTATTTACAAAACTTATATCTTATAATACCAAATTCGTGTCATAATATTGCCCTTATTTAAATTATTTACAATGTTTTTGTTGATTAGAGTTACTTCTGAACCTGTATCTAATAATAACTTGTATACTGAATCTTGTATGTACTCTTCAATAAACTTTAAAGTATTAGTGTTATTATTTTTATTTAATTCCCCAGTATCTCTAATAAACTCCCTTGGATGTTCATACTTTGATAAGTAGACAATATTATGCACATAGGAGCGGTCTAAACAAAATTTCTCCCTTCTGCATCAACACTTGTTTCCCCCATATTCTCCTCTGTTCTAACTACATTCACCTGTTTTCTCTCCTCTTTTCCCCCCTACTATATCTTGGATTCCCTTCTCTGTAAACTTCCCTATTGCTCGTCTCCTGTGGATAATTTCCCTAATGCTGTCTCCAATTATTGCCTCTGTCATTTCCTTGTCTCCAGTTATTCCCTCTATCGTTGTTTGGATTCCCTTGTCTACGTTCCCAGTTATATCTTCCGATATCTCTCCTGACATTGTTCATATTCTCTCCCCTATTTGTAAAATCCCTGCTTCTATTTTGTCTCTTAAATTCTCTTTCCCTATAATTATTCCCTCGATTCACATATCCCTGTCTATTTGCTGTGTTATTCCTATATGTCCCTTGCTCTTGTCCATTTCGATTTTGCGTCCCTATACTCCTCTCAATCCTCTGAAGATATCCTGTCAAACTTTCCATCGTCTTTATATTGTGGAGAGCTATTGTTTCCGCCATGTTATGGTTATATTGCCTGGCGATGTATAGGACAATCTCTTCTTCTCACATAGCCGGTTCTAAGTATTGTGCTGTCTGGAATAACTGCATTGCGTACAGATTGTAGTTGGTACTTTTTTCATAATTGAATTTCCCAAAATACAACCGCTCCCTGAAACTAGCCTGTTGGTTTTCTCCCCAAAAATAGTTAATAATCGTGGCCTCAAATTCCTGCACATTATTTATGGAATTTTCATTATTGCAAAACCATAATAATGGCATGCCCACTAACATGTTTCGAATATTCAATTTCATTTTTACCGGATCCCTTACATTCTTTACCTTATTTTTGATGATATCTACAAATATTCTAGGATGTAAGTGATTCAGGTTTATGTCAAACTTAATTCCCCCATCATTATAACTCGGCATTGCAGTACTCACTCCCCTTGTTTGTTCTAGATTTGATTCCAAACGCTGAATCTCCACACTTGCATTTCTAAATTTCTCTCTCAATTTCTCAACTTGTCCCTGTAATACTCTATCTCCTTTACCGCCTGATTTGCATGCATACCCATTTCCAGTTCCAAATTCTGCAATCCCATCTTTATATTGTTTTTGATAATGGTAAGTTTTTCCTCATGATCCTGAGTTTGCTTTTTAACACTTTCTACCTCCCTAACAATCTCTTTATTCCGCTTATTAACTTCTTTGTTTATTTCCGTTGGTAAATTCTTTTGAATGGCTGTTCCCAACTCTACAAATCTGCTCCCAATTTCCTGTCCTATTTCCGCTCTAATTATGGCCTTTTCTCTGGATATCTCCTCCTGTACATTCCTCTTAAAATTCTCACTTTCTCCTCTGACCTGTTCTACTTTCTCTTCTAAACCTTGGGTAATGTGTAACATCTCTTCCCTGACTATCTTCACTTCTTCTTTGATTTCTTCCCTCATTTTAATTAACTCTCCCCTAAGTTCTTTAATATTGTTTTCCATTTTGTTCATATCCCCCCTAATATTGTTAATATTACTATCCATTTTGTGCATATCCCCCCTAATATTGTTAATATTACTATCCATTTTGTGCATATCCCCCCTTATATTATGATCCATCTGTTGTAGCATCCGCATTAATTGCTTCATATCCATTTGTGCCATCCCTGACTCTCCAACATCTCCTTCCCTGCGTCTCTCCTCCTGCACTCTACATTCATCCTCACTTACATCATGTCTATCTCTCACTATCTCATCCAACTCCTCTCTCAAATTATCTGTTAGACTTCCCTCTCTATCACCTTGACCTGCTTCTTGTATGCCTTGCTCTAAATATACTACAACTTCTCCTGATCCTCCTCTGCTTTCTTCATCTACCTGTATATCTTGTTCCTGTTCTAACACCTGTTCTCCTTTACTCTCTTTGGGTACGACTTCTTTTCCATTTCTTAAAGTCATTCGGTCTGCCATTTTATCCTAATATCTATTTATTCTCAAATTTAACTTTAACTGCCCCAGAATCTCTGCAACTCTAATCACACCAATTTATTTTTACTCTAATCTGTGTAATATTAATAAATCTGCTTAAAAAACACCCTTATTTCTGTTTTCCCAGAGGCCCCACGTTGTTAGCGTCAATTGAAAAAGTTGTATTTTATTAATTTTATTTTTATTTATAATAAATGTAATTTTTAAAATATGTGGTTCGTTGTTTAATTTAATATATACCTGAGCTAGCTCAATTATATGTTCTAAGCAATCTGTCACTGTGTGACGTCGACTCTGTAGTCTCCTGGTAGAGTTCAAAAAGAAATGAAACCAAAATTTACTTTAGACTTTTGATAAATTAACCCAAATGAAGCACGTTATTTATTAATATTGAACAAATTTAATATAAACAATAAAATCCGTCTGCAACTTGGGTTGCCTTTAAAAATTTACAAAAATAGGAATCGTTTAAATCTTAACGTGGTTTAGTGACGTGACAATAAAAATGTATTACAAAATGTGGAGACTCTCTACAAGTACCTAAAAACTAAATAAATATTGCAACTTTATAAAGTGTTTAAATGAACTATAAAGAAAAAGAAAATGAACACTTTACTCCGCTGACTTGTATTCAAATATAATCAAAATTTCAAATGATCCCCAAAATTATTGTCCAACCTCACTTTAAAACAGTTCTGATTTTTTAAAGGAAACTAACTACTCAAAAATAATCGGTGAAAAATTGAATATCAATCCTCTCTTCGGAAATTAAGGTACGTACTATTCTATTTTTAATTTAATGATTATTAATATTTCAATTTTTAAGGCCTATCGCAATTATGTTAATTCATGAATTTTAATTTTCTCAATTTCAATGACATTTCTATACTTCAATAATAATTTATAAATCAAATGGTTTCTCTTACTCACTGAAACAAATTCTGAGTATCTCTGCTGTGGAAAAACTATATTTTGACTAAACGATTTGAAAACACTCTCGGACTATCCACAGTTTTCGGGGCTCCTCTCCAAAAATTATCGTCGGCGTCCTCCCACAGACTGTTAGCTCCCACAGACTGTCAAATAAACTGTCAAGCAGTTTATTTTCTGACGTTTATTAAAATTTCTATGTTTAAATATTTTTTTAAAATTCTTCTTTTTTGTTCTTTTTAAGATTTAGACGATTCACCTATACACTAGGCAACTATACTATTCAGAAATTATTAACACTATACCAGGTAAGTCAAAATTAATTTATTCAACAATTTACTAATCTTTTTCTCTCTTTTATTTCAGAGTCGAACCCACATTGTGATGGCTTCATGAAATTCATAAACAACAAACTCATATAAAAATCCATTTAAGTTGTATATTTTTTAACATCTTGAAATTATTTCAATATATATATATATATATATATATATATATATATATATATATATATATATAATATAAAATTAATATTTCTTGGGTTAGGTTCAATAAAGATATGTTACACGTGGAACTAGATTTTATTTTCCATTGCAATTAATCAACGTTTCGGCAGGAAACCCTTGCCTTTTTCAAGATTCAAAACGTAAAACGTGACACAGACATTAACGAACTGAGTCGTTCATTCGTTCGATTCGTTAATGTCTGTGACACGTTTTACGTTTTGAATCTTTACAAAGGCAAGGGTTTCCTGCCGAAACGTTGATTAATTGCAATGGAAAATAAAATCTAGTTCCACGTGTAACATATCTTTATTGAACCTAACCCAAGAAATATTAATTTTATATTAAATATAATACGGTTCAAGAAACTCAAAACTACTACATATATATATATATATATATATATATATATATATATATATATATATATATATATATATATGTATATATGGAGTGTTGAGAGTTCAGAATAGAAGTGAACCAAGTCCACTTCATCTACATTTGAGCTTCAGAGGTTTAATTAAAGTTGTTAATCTGTAATATTTAATTTAAGAAGGTCAAGGAGTAACTTAGACATCTATATTTTGCATTTACTGGCCAACTTTTATGTAATAACCCCGAAAAATGCAAAAACGTGGCCTTGGTTCAAATCTATTCTGAAGAATTTTAGAAAGATGATGAACCAACTTTAAGTGTTGTTAATACACTTTACTTTTACATCTACTTAGAGATAATATTAGGAATAATAAAACAAAATATCACTTCTTAGGTAAAAGGAAAAGTTCATTGGCATAAAAAAAAAACAAATCGTCGCAGTCAGTATCATTTCCTTCAGTCGCTTCATTGTTCTGGGATTTGACGAGTTTGCTGATTTCCTGAAAGCTTTCTGAAGTATCCATGATGAATAGAGGGTATGTAAGAGGGTTATAGCAAAGACAACATGTTTTCCTTTTTTTGAAATTCGTTTGTCTTCTGGTTGGATAAAGCTGGTCCTGCTGTACTTACAGCCAACAAGGTTTGCACTTCCACGGGTGACCGAAGCCGTATTTTGCTTGTTTTTTAAAATGTCCCAGGTTCGGAAACTCGAATTTATACTGAAAGATTTATTTATTTTTATTTGAAAAAGTGCTCTTTTCTTAAACTTTAACCACTGTATCTTAAACCAATTAATTTGCACACTTTCAGTGTCATTTTTCCTATTTGTGACTGAATATTTGAAGGGATTTTGTGCTCGAAAACTCTTCTTGTTATAGTTTTACAACTTCAAACTTTTCACTTTTGTAGTTTTAATTGGCACTGGATTTTTGTTGGTTCTGCTCGCGCTTGTTCTGCTCGCCTAAAGTGCAGTTCTCTTGATCTTTTTAAGTCGGCTTTTTTTTTCTCATGAGTTTCAGCACGGATTTTTTAAAATAACTTGCCCTAGTTGCTGCAAGTGTCCTTTGAAGGAAGTTTAACAGTATTTCTGGTTTCACTTTAACATTTCTCTTTGTATAAATCACACATTTGTTTAATATTAAACTTTGGTCTTGAGTATATTTTGTTCTTGATTTTCTTTCTTGTTTAGTGGCTCTGGTAGCAGGGAAATAACTTTATTTGATCAACAACATCTAAGTTGTCAATTTTACGCGATGCTGATTTTCCCTTGTGTCAATAACGACAGTAACTTTTGTTTTATTTCAAAAACTTTATGTATTTTTTGAGACAGTTACAGTCATATCCAGAGCGAAATATCTTCAATTGCGTTACATTCTCACTGAGATGTGCTTTCTTTATCAACAACATTCAATTCAACTTTCTCTTGTTAACTCTTCAGTTTTCGGGAGTTCCCTAGAAGCTTTTTTTGTCATGAAATCTCTTAATTTTTCCAGTATAAAACGACAGGGGGACGAATGGTGTGAGCAGTATACGAGACAGATACGATGTCATCTGGAGCTGCATCACCGTAAATCAAACTAAATTTTAAAAAATAATTTTCCATACAAAACATATCTATGACAGTCAAGAGAAACAAACAGACAAAACTTTCTGTTTCCTAATATTTTGCACTAGAACCAATTTATTTTAAACATTTGATTTTATCGTCGGCGATTTAAATAACTTTCTTTTTTATGTACGATGATCATAAAAATGGTTTAGGTTAGAAAGCTGTTGGGTGGACGCCTCCATTTCAATTTGGCCGACAGAACAGCCTTGTTATAGTGGATGAAGTATCACCCTCTAAAAAAACGTTAGATTTAACTGTTTACCGCAGTAGTCCATACTGTGATATACGCTTTAATTAATATCAAACACTTTAACTAGAAATCTAAAACTAAACTTTAACAAAATTGTATTTACCTGTGTCAAATTCGCGTAGCGACCACTCTTTATCTGAGCCAGATAAAATATCCATCGCATAATACAACTAACCAACAAAAATAATGTGTAATAAACTGTTTAAAGCTATAACTCGGTGATTTATGTACGTCAACACAGAACTGCCCACAGTAAACAAACACAACGTGGACTTGGTTCATAGTATTCTTACAAAAAATAACAATCTGTCAGTACACACCAAAACTTGCTTGATGGAGAGCCAGTCGTGGGTTCGAAACTAGCTTTTGGAACCGGGAATGGATCCAACGGAAGAAATAGGTAAAGATAGGATAAGAGATATTAGAAAAGATACAGAAATAAACAAAAAGATAGATGGGTAAAATTACCAAAGATAAGAGAAGATAGAAACAGGGCGCCACTCAATTTTTTTGGGGTTAAGGAGAAAATTAAGAAAACCTTAGAAAAGAAAAGAGATCAGAAAAGATATTTAGGTTTAGAGATCAAACCCAAGGAAAGATACCAACAGTAAATTATCAAATAAATCTGGTCAACGCAATATATAAACAAATAATAAATATATTAAGTATTACACTTACTTACATACGAAACTTAATCAGCCTGATCTTTCTACAGTTCAAAAGCATAGTAATATTTAAAGATAGTAATTGTTCAGAGCTATTATTTTATCAGGGAACTTGTTAGGAACCGACAAATAAAATACATGCATAAAACAATAACAATATATTAAACACAAAATTATGATGCTGCTAAATGCAACCCAGGTAATAAAAATACACAACTATGAAATGGTGTTATATATGTATAAAATTAAGCTATAATGTAATAAAAAAATACCTTTACCAAGATGTATAAGGCAATCATATACAAATATAGTTTGGCGTATCTCGAGATATCACAGGAAAGATAATGAACAAAAATTATAGGAAATACAAAAGATGACAAAAATTACTTAACTCTAAATTTACAAAAAAAAAACAAAAAGGTTACAGGAATGAAAACATAAACCAAACCGCACTTGGTTAAGTCAATTAACTATCTCGCACTATTATTTAATAAAAAAGTGAGACTTGTATGTTCATAGGGAATATTGATAGAAATTTCTTGAATGGTTCAATTACATTCAAAAATCGGCAATCTTCAGGTGAAGATTTAGATGATACGTCCAAATAATGGCAGGTGATATAGTACCATACCATATTACTCGCCCAGATAATTGTAGATAAAATTACTTACAGTAGATCTTGACGAAGGCAGCTTAATTCACTGAATTTAATACTTTTCTGGTACTAAACACTGAATTTAATAACCATTAAAGGTAGTGTAGAACTATATATAATTTAATATAGTCTAAGGAAACAAAACTCAAATATAAAGTGTATACACACTTAGAAAATAATTCACAAAGACGATACGATAAGAAATAAAGTGATCAAAGCGTAACACGAGATATTGGCCTAAACTCAACAATGGCCCACCAACAAGTATCACGAGATATTTGACCTGTGCTCAACGAGAGCCCACCGAGAAGTAAGTTGGTTCCACTAAAATTTTCACCAACTATCCAAGCAAAAAGAAGAAGAAGCTATATCCCCCACTTAAAATCATCGGACAGTCGTATGTACTTCTCAGAAGATAAGGCCTTAACGACTATTGGAAAATTTGAGGTAAAATAATTGGTATTAACAATTGGACCTGAGAATATTAAAGTCCTTAGGATTATATTATTGTCAAAAGATACGAAACTGCATACCGGAAAGCATTTGTTCTTTTCATACAGAGTATTAGGACGGAAGGATTAAAAACCATTCCTAATTAGGGAATTTCATTTTAGTTGGGTATCTACAATATTTTGCTATCGATACACGATCATAGGCGTATCGCACGTGGGTAAAAGGAATTAGAAATATTTACTATAATAATAATAAAAAAAATGTTACAAGATATTTACCAAACGGTTTGCTGTAACTAAATTTATTATTATACTTTGAATTTTGACCCCAAAGTGGTTTTTCATGTAAAATTTTGCATTTAAATTCTGAAAATTCTAAAATAATATGAATTTCACGAGCTCGAAGTAGAAAAAAAAATTAATACGACTTAATTTTAATTAATACTATTATTTAATCTAAATTGGTATAATGTTAACATTTTAGCGTTTCTTTTATAATGACGCATATTCATCTCTAAGTAATGAATAAATAATAAAGAGTATAAAAATACATAACTTTTGTCAATGAAATATGTATCTTAAAATTAAAAAAACCGGAAAAATTTGCATAGAAATAACTAAACTAATGTAATTGTTTAAAATAACCACCAACTTGCTGAATGCAACGTCTTGCTCTTTTTGTAATATGCCTGACTAACTTCCTGGGTTATATTTCATTTCTTGAAAGGCATCTTGAATCCGTTCAAGAAGTTTGTCCCAACTTTGTATTTCATTGTTACAAACTTTGGATTCTAAATATCCCAAAACATAATAATCTATATGATCACAATCACATCATCGTGAAGGCCAGACATGACGACCACCTCTACCAATCCATAAAAAATATTTTTCTATGCTCTTGTATTGTGGTGCAGCACCATCATGTTAAAATATATTCCACCTGTGTTGATACTCTTATCATCCTAGCAGTAGTGGTAAAATATTCTAAGAAATCTAAATACACTTCACCGGTTAAGGTGGAAATTGATTATACTGTTACCATACATGTGAGATCCTGAGAGTGTATACCCTATCACTCGTGAATTTTGCTTTATCTGTGAATAAACATCTGTTTATGATTATTGGATTTTTTTGTTGATCCACCTACTAAAACCAATTCTAAGTATTTCATGTCCAGGTATTAATATTTTTACTTTCTGTATATGTCACGGATGCAGATTATTCTTTTTGAATATTCACAAGACAGTGGTCTACGGATTTTTTAGAGAATGACTTATTCATCGGAGACTCACTTTTGGATTATTTTCAAATAAATTAAGAATATTATTTTGCATATCAACGTTTTGTCTGTCATTACGTTTGTGTAGTCTTGCAATTGGAAATCGACTCTGTCTTCTGGTAATATTTGTATGATACGTATTACCATACATACTATACAAATATTACCACATATCTGCATATTGAGATATCTGAGACTCCACTCACCTTTCGGTTTGCTATATAACTAGCGGTCCAACATCAGTTCAACGTCAAATTAATTTAATTTTTAACTAATATTTAGGTTATTTCCAATTAAAATAGTAAATTTGCGTAAGATGCCACAAGAAAATAATTTCAGAAAAATATAAGGAAATAGTTACGTCTAATTTCAGTACAACTATGATTTAACTTTCGTTGTTTGTTGATAATTCTTCCGTAGCCATTCCGAAATGTTGGAAATTGTACCTGTTTGGGAGTATCCTAAATAGATCTACCAAAAGGAAAATGATTTGCCCTAACAAAAAGGTAATTTTCGTGCAATTGAAAGTTTATTTCCTATTAAATATTTGCGAACTAGAGATCTTTGCGTAAAATTATCATACGTAACAGGTGCCGAAGATCAACTGACTGAGGATCTGAGGAAATTTTCGATCCGACTTCCAACTTCACCATTCACGCTCCGACTTCGTCGCCAGTCAGAAGTCGGACCTGCAAGTCGTACCACTAGTTGTCCAACTAATCCAACTAGTCCACGCACGGTCCGATTTTAGATCCAACTGCAGAAGTTGGACCACTAGTCAGGCAAATGGCAAATGGCCTGTCTAGGCAAATTATTAGTTCTTAATAAAGAAATAATGTATGAAAACACAAGTTATTTCGTTGACGATTGAAATTATGTATTTTTTGAGGACTCTTTAGTATTATTTATTCATTAATTGAGAGATGAATATTGGTTATATATTATTTATCGCACATAATAAAAAAAAACACTAAAATGTTAATATTACACCAATTTAGAGTAACTAATGATATTAATTAAAATTAAGTCAAAATATTTTTTACTAATATATACATAAATATCTATATATAAATAAATACATATAATATCCGAAATTAATTTATTTAAAATACAAATATATTATGAAAAAATGGTAGCAATTTTGATAGACTAATAATTTTCTTACATAATTTCCTACTTCCACAAAAATACCTGTAATCTGATATCAAACATACATATTAGTTCCAACAAGTATTTATCTTAAGTAAATAAGTTCATTATCATTTGTCAGTTATCTTCGTAGATAAATTGGATTTTAAAAGTGGGTACATAATAGCAACTAAAAAGTATACTTGTGTTTGAAAGAAGATTGAAACAACATGTCCGACATAATCATCAAAGACTTACCGGGTCTTCTGAGTTCCAAATTAGGAACGAAGAAAATAAAAGATACCAAATTGTCGAACTTGATATCGAAGGGTGAGAATTTTGGAAGTGAGATGATCAAACTAGATGTTACAACAGTAGATGAAAACGGCAAAGAAGAGACTTTGCATGGTGTTGCTAAAACTTTACCAAAACATGAGATGATGAGGCAAGCATTCAAAGTCCAGGTTACGTATACAAATGAAATGGCCTTTTACGATTTAATAATACCAACATTACAAGATTTTCAAAAAGAACTAGGAGTACAAGAGGTTATTGACTGGTTTCCTGAATGTTATGCCACTAGGAAGAACTTAAATGCATCTGATATAATCGATGACAATGCTGTTATTGTTTTAGAAAATTTAATAATAGCAGGTATGTTTTATTTAAGTCAATTACATCTTAACATTTAAATCATCATCATCATTAATCAGCTAATTCATCGTTTTACATCATTAGTCTATCTAGTCGGTGGCTACCCTTGGCTTCTTTTATAGTTTTTGATCCACCATTTCATGATTCGTGTTGTCCACTGCCAATCTTGTCTTCTAGCTAAGTACCTTGCCCACTTCCACTCGAGCGTCGTGATGTTTTCGATGAAATCAGGGCTTTCTGATCTTTGCCTGATTTGTTGGTTTGTTATGTCATCTCGAAGGCTTAAGTCCAGCATTTCACATACTATGTCTCGTTGTGTAATTCTGAGTTAGGTGCATGTATTTCCAGTACATTATATCAGCCGTTCATGTTCTTTATCGTTGCATTAAAAATATAAGCTTATTGTTTTCTGCATGGCAAAATGTATCGGCTGCGTTAAAAATAATATATTTTGAATTCTTTAATACAGTTTAAAGTTCTTACTCTCAGTTCTAACTCCGGACCGTAGGGGGTAGACATAAAATTTAATAATCCGTTATTGCAAGTATGAAGGAAAATTTTGGTGCAGCATTGCTTCTCTTAGTTTAAAAAACTCTGTTTTAGCTATACCCATCCTAAACTTGTTCTATTGTTTCTCCATTTAGCTGCATATTAGCAACAACAGTGTGTCGATTGTTTACCATAATTTTAGTCCTCTGTATGTTAATTCATTATGTATTATAATATTCCAACGTGTGGCAGCCGTAGCTAGTAGCTATATTACTGATTTAACAAGCTCTAGAACTTCAAATCGATAATGACAAATAACTAAGGGGCCACCGTGCTTCGAAGGGTATGGGTATGTAAAGCTGTCAGTTTGAATACGTAAGTGGTCATTAAGTCATGTTAGGGGTGCTTGTGTGTCCTGAAACCCCCCACTAGACCTTAGCCAGAAGGATACAAGAACTTACTTACTTATTTTCAAACGTCATACATCGTAAATATTATGTTTTTATTGTAAATAATATTATATACAATTAGATGTAAATTAGTGAAATGGTTTCCAAAGGTGCAATAAAAAAGTGCCTGACTGGGAGTTTTACTATCTATCAGCCCATCCATGACCAGATTCCACAAACAAGGAGATAAAACTCCCCTGCAGATAGCCTCTGGATACTTCCAAGAACTGTGTCTCCAGTCGCACTGTGCCTCCAGTCGCACTGTGCTCCAATCACACTGTGCCTCCAGTCGCACTGTGCCTCCAATCGCCCTTTTAATTGCTTCATACGAGGTGCTGTAATATGCCCTCTCGATAGTTTACATTGAAATTAGGTATTAATAAGAGTGTTATATTGTTATGATTTTGTGTTCAATGGAAGGTATTATTACTTGTTCCATTAAGACTATTTATATTGCTCTATTATGATTTATTTAAAATATCTATCCTAGGCCAGGGTAAGAATGTTGGCACAAACTCGACAAACTGGCTGAATATAACAGTATTACACTGTTAGGGGTTTCAGTTCATTGGGACATATATGACGATAAAGAAGCTAATAGATTTGTCAGAATAGTGTCAGCTACACTTACACTTAATACTTACATGCATAGCCAACCATAGGGGTGCCAAAAATCATCGTCCAAGACCGGAAACAGCCTAAATCTTAAGCGAACTCAAGTCAGAATGAGAAAATATACTTAGTCGAACACATGACAATATTTATGTTTGATGGATGTGTGTTAATAGGGCTGAAGAACTGCGAAAAATAAGCAAGAATCAGCTCAAAGTCATAACAGACTTCTTTACTAGACATGCGCCAGTTAAAGGGCACCTGCATGCAATACGACTGTTTCATGAAGACTTGAGCTGCAGAATCTGTAGCATAGAATCTACAACAGTTAACTCTATCTTGCATGACAGAGAGGTATCGGCTCCAAATATAGAGATATGGTACACATTCACTAGACAAAGGAACGGAAAATGTAGCATAAGCCAATTGACTGCAGTATGATCGATTCATACCAGACGGCATCTAAAAAAAAGTTAACAATAATAAGGTAAACTAGAAAAAACTACTCTAAGTATTTTACAGGATATTTAATTAAATTTTGTTAGCATCCTAAAAATAATTGCTACTCCGACATATACATATTTTATTATTTCTTAGTAAGAACTTATTTCTTACTTACTATCCGACAACAAACCTTTTTATCTGTCTTTTCGAACTCGAGGGGTGTTTGTTAAAGGTTGTCACCGCCTTCTACTAAAAACTGCACTGGCATCGATTCGAAAGTTAATAATTTAATTATAAATTTTAACAATATTTTCACTTATCCATTAGTAAAATCAGATACACATGCACATTGATACTAATCTTATGGAAATTTTTATATGTTTAGATCTACATTAATGATAAAACACTTTAGTTAACTGATAAGATACGTAGTAATAGGAACTATATCAGATTTATATCAAATTCCTACAATTATTGATTTAAATCTTTAAATTTTAATAGATGAGCTTTTCAGGGACAATATCTATTGCCAAGTAATGATAAGCCATCTCGTAACTTCTATTTCAAAATAACAGGAGAAAAAAAAGTACATTTCACATATCAAGGCATAATGGTAAAGAGATAAATATTACATGGAACACAAACTAATTACATGGAATTCATACATTATTATATGGATTAATAATTTGTTTTGATAGCTGATACAAAAATCTGATGTTAAAAATGCTTGACGAATTTTCCGAAAAGGAGATGCCCCGAAAAGGTAGATGTTTGACTTGCAGAAAAACGCCATCCTCCTCTGCCCCTTTCCATTATTAATCTGTAGTAGCGTCATACAATTAGGTTATCTAGCTATACAGCCATACTGTCTATTCTTTGCGGATAATTTAGTTGTTTTAATTCCATGTTTTTCAATATGTCTGACAACTAAGTTAGAGATTTTTCTCTGAATCTTTGTTATAAATTTTTTCATATTACCTTTTTCTGTTTGCCTTGAACACACGTTTGATGATCGTTGTAATGAATATAGTGCTGATACTAAATTCAACTAGTATTGAAAAAAATAGACAGGAGTTAAGTCAGTGAATTTACCTAAATATACCAATCAAAATTAATGAACAACCTGATGAAGCAGCAGAGAAAATAACCATAAATTTACAACAAGCAAATATACTAAATAAATTACCAGAAAAACCAAAGGTTAAAACCTTAAAGAAATACGGGAACTAGTAAAAAGAAAATGAAAAGCCAGAAAAACATGGTAAAAAACAGAAATGCAATAAATTTAAATGTATTAAACAACCTCACTCAACAGTTAAAAAGAGAAATAGATACAGTTAACAATGTATCAATAAATCTGACGGAAATGATCCGACATATGGTCAAACCACTGATTACTTATTATGAAAATGTACAAAGAGAATTAAAGCGATAGATTCCGCCGAATAGAAAAGAAGATGAAATGTTTGCAAGTGATGGAAAATAAAAACTAAATCAGTTCGTTTTATAGTTAGCCAATGTATTTCAAAATCACAAAATAGAAAACAATATTTAAGCAGAAAACGAATAATAAAGCCTACAATCCATAAAGAAGTATCCAAAATAATCAAAAAAATATTAATCCCAAAAAGGCTTTAATTAAAAACAATTACGTACCTAGGAAAGCAATCGTAAAATTCGCACACCTTATAAATGCAGTATTCCGGGTACAATATGTACTAATAACGTGAAAAGCAGCTAAAATAATCATGATTTGCTGATTAGAAAAACTAAAAAATAAAGTAAGAATACATATCGTTGCGACCAATTATTTACAAATTATTTGAAAGAAGAAATTACTCTACCACAAAAAATTATTCCTAACGAATATTTTGGATTTCGTAATAAACGCTCAACCAAATTTATTACATTATAAGAGAGATATGCTTCAGAAGAGAATAAAATATGTTCAGCTATTTTCCTAGAGATGTCAAAAGTATTCGATTAAGGGAGAGCGCCCACCAAACTGACGTGGCAAGTGGCAAGTAGCAAGTAACACGAGTCTAGCATGTTACTTAAAATGTAACCAATGAAAACGAATGATTCATCGCACACCAAAATGACAGTGACGTCATTCACTTTAACCATTCGTTTTCATTGGTTACATTTTAAGTTACATTGGTGGGCGCCCTCACTTAGTGTTACACAAAGGCTTGTTACTAAAATTCAAAATATATCTTTTCGTTTACAATGTGTAGATAATACAGTTATATATAGTTATATAAAGACAGAACTTTTAGACTTAAACATGAAGGTAAAAATTGTGTACATGATGAAAATTAGTTTTCGTTAACCATACTTTCCAACAAAATTAACCATTTTACCTTTGCCCACCTTGGCATTATAATCATCCGTTATTATAATACTATAAGAAGTTCACGTTGTTTTATTGTTTTACTACGATATTTAGCTGTTTGTAAAGGTCTTCTCTTTTCTGTTCATAATCGAAATCAAGAATGTACGAGTGTCTTTTAGCGATTAATAGTATAAAGCAAAGTAGAATCATACGAACCTGGATATAGTTATATTATAATTAAATTAAAGTGAATGAGAAGTTTGTTATTTATTTTAAACAAACAATATATTTAAACTCATATATGAACATAGTTCAGACTAGGATTCCAGACCTAAATAGCTTGGTTAAAATGTATATAGACAATGTTAACGATTTCTAAGCAATATTGTCAAAAATGCATCCATACTATAACGATAGCCGCAATAAAAATAGAAGTACCAGAATACTCAAAAAACTAATGAAACAATCCTCATAAAAATAAGAACCATTCATAGAAATGGATTACCTACTTCAGCGGAATATTAACGGGTTTTATGCTTACTTTGAATTTTTTATACATTTACGTTCAGAAATATGTTACTATTATATGTTTACAAGAGACAAATGTTAAAGGACACCATTCTTATTGTATAAACAGTTACATACGTTTCTATAAAAAGCAAAAAAATGCAAATATGCTCAGCGGAGGAGTTATTATGTATATAAGTCAAAATTTTAATTCTCATAATCCAATACGGGTATCGCTTAAAATAAAACCTAGGTAAAATTTTGTAAAACTCAATTATAGTCTGTCCGTCTTTCAGTGCGTCACTAATTTTGACGTATTATAGGATTTAAAGAATGTCGAGAATTATTGCATGACATTTTAGTTAAATCTGACAGTTGCAGGATCGTAGTCGGCTAAACGTGAAAAGGTTATTTTTTTTAAATGTGTAATAAAACCTTTAACAAAGTTTTTTTTTAATTTTACATGTTAGAAGTCCCGTCCTGTATATAAATTTTTATTGCGCATTTTATTAAAACGGCAGTTTTTCATATATCCTATTCTATACATTCCTAGAGAAGTGCTTAATTAGCTAAGATTTATTTATGGATTTATTATTACTTATTATAAACACTATGGAATTAAAATGTTTGTTTGATTAAAATAACGCTTTCTACTAGAATTTTTTAAGAGTTGACTGCGAGATAAAAAATTTTACTGGCAATTGCAAGGCATCAAGTCAAACATTTCTGTGATAAAATAGCAATGATTGAAATCAGTCATATTCTGATAAGTAATTTTGCGATAAGTTTCTGTGGCAGCCAATAGTTTAATTTTGTGAAGAATTAATATTAAACAGTTTAAATAGTTTAAATAATTCTAATATACACGATTTCTAATAACATGTTCATATGTATTGGTTAATGAAGGTCCTAGAGAATCACCATCTGAAGTACTCATTGTCACATCTGTTTAAATGCCTTCATTTGTCAATCATCTTACTGTTGGTAACGAAACTCCTAACGCTTTGGCAAGACGCTAAAATGTATAGTATTTAATATACTATTAAAATTTTGTAGAATAATTTAAACTTTTTTAATTTAATTTAAACTAAAATTTTAGAAAACTTACTTCACGAGCGATAGAAATTTGTAATAAAGTTGTCCCAGCCTCTTTTTCTAAGTGAAAATAATTTTAATATTAGTCTTTGATCTTTCTCGGTATATCTCGACATATTTAAAATATTTTTTATGACAATAAATATAAAATTAAATTTTCACTGTAAAATGTCTCAAAATACTAACCTGAAATGACAATTATCATATCAATTGACATTGTGAAAGTACTGTCACGATCGAGACCATCTGCATCAAATTATATTTTTATGCGCTTCATTGATTGGGTATCTATTTAGCGTATTTTAAATTCCAACCAATGATACATCGGTAAGTAGAATTCGATTTAATATGCAAATACCCGTGAACGATACATAATTTTCTGAATTCTATGTATAATAATCATAGACTCACGTTTTTTTCTGTCACTTCTAGCTTAATGCGTTAGAGAGAATTCGATCAACTATGACGCACTGAAAGAAGAGTTTGGGACGGGCTGTACTTCAAAAAACTTATACTTGTTAAATGATGGACAACCTACTTAACCTAACTAACCTAACCTACACGTTATAATGTTCATACGGGCTCTTAATTAAATTCATTTATCATTATGTGATTCTAGATTATTACAAGTTAATTATTTTTACATATAATATTTTTGACAATTATTAACTTGGATCGTAGTACATCTTCGACTTCCAAATGGAACTTAAAGAAAGGAGATTCGCCTTTATTTAAAGAACATCTTCAACGGACTTGCTAAACCTTAAAAAAACCACAGAATATCATTCTATCGATGAATTACTAAACTCAATAATATCCATAATATATACCGCTGCTATAAATTACATAGGCAAAACAAAAATTTTCTTCATAAAAAAAGCATCTCTGGAATGCAAAGTGTAATAATAAACAGTATAAAAACTCACTTTAATAAAATAAAGCTTTACAAGACCCTAGAAAATATCGTTGATTATCAGAAGTTACGGGCCCAAGTTAAATTTATTATAAAAGTAACTGGAAAAAAATCCTGGCTCTATGCTTACATGCACTATAGGGAGAATGTTAGGAAAATATCTGGATACAACGGTTATAAGAGAATATTAATATAATATAATATAATATAATATAATATATATAATATAATATAATATAATATAATATAATATAATATAATATAATATAATATAATATATAATATAATATAATATATATAATATAATATAATATAATATAATATAATATAATATAATATAATATAATATAATATAATATAATATAATATAATATAATATAATATAATATAATATAATATAATATAATATAATATAATATAATATAATATAATATAATATAATATAATATTGATATTGATATTAATGAGTTATTTGCCTGCAATATCTGGAGAATATCTGGATGCAACGATTTTAAGAATATATTAATATAATAATATAATATAACATTATATTGATATAAATGAGTTTTTTTTAGCTATTAACACACCGTTTACAATGAAAGCACTAAATTACTCTTTAAGTACCGCAAAAAAGTCTGCAGTAGGACCAGACGATATTGTTATCAGAATAAACAGATAAAGAACTCTTTAAGGATCTTTTATCAGTGCAACATTTTCTCTAATTTCAATAAACAAAATATTAGCACAACCACCTCAACTTGTTAAAGCAGATTATATGTCAACGATTTGGTTTTATATTTAAAAATAAAAAATAGATTTTCTTTATAAAAATTCTGCAATATGCTCTAAATTACCTGAAAAATTGGTCTAAATTTGTGGGGTTAACAAGCAAGGAAAAGTGTATATTATTTTTTAAAATATGAATATTTTAAAATCTAGATCTGCGAATATATGGACGCAATTTGAAATATCTTAACTATATAAAATTTTTCGAATATTTTTTGATAAAAAACTATCTTGGAAAATTACATTTTGCTCATTAAGAAATTTTGCTAAACTGGCCTTAATTTAATACAAACTTTGTATAACAACCAGTGGGATCTCATTTTAAAAGCCTTATTCAGATTTACAAGTCGCTTATAAGACCAAAACTTAATTATGGATCCATTGTTTACTCTTCTGCAAAGAAACTAGTACTTTCTCAACTCTAAATTATTCTAAATAGAGCCCAATTGAAAGTCTACAATGTTTAACAAGTGAAACTCGTTTGGTATATATTGAAAATATATACCAAAACAACAAAATGAAAATAGGAATAGATGGACAACCTACAGAACCCATAGAAATAGGCAGTAGAATGAGATAGGGGTACTCATTAAGCACTATGCTCTTTAATTTAATCATCGATAAAATCATTAAAAGCGTTAACAGACGAAGAGGATACAGAATGGAAACAAACAAGTAAAAATACGCAGTTATGCAGATGACGCAATATTACTAGCCCAAGATTATAGTCTGCAAAGACTGGTCCACAGATTTAGTATACAAGCAAGAAAATTTAATATAACAATCTCATCTCCGAAAACTAAAACAAATAATGGAAAAATACCTTGGAATTACACTGTACAGCTATAAAGACCTGGACAAAGAAGTGAAAGATTAAGTACAAAAAAGCAAATTGACTGGCAGGATGCCTTAATAATACTATATAGCAAAACAGACATATCAACACTGAGATGAGATGAAGTCCAGAATCTATAAAGCCCGTGTAAGACTAATAATGACAAATGCTTTAGAAATAAGATACGACACAGCCACAACAAAAAAGCTACTTGAAACCGCAGAGATGATAGTACTCAGAAGAATTACAGGAAATACGCTGAGAGATCGACAGGGAAGTGAAATTAGTAAACATTGTAACTTGCAGTTTATAAACGAATGGACAATAAGCAGAAAACAAAAATGGAGTACCCACATAAGCAGAATGAGGGAGTTTCGTGTCGTCAAAAGAGCAAGTGATAAATCACTAACCGCCAGAAGAAGTATCTAACAACCACGCAAAAAATGAAGACAACCTTCCATAGAGATATTAATTCGCCAACGAACAAGCAGAATTACTCATTAAAAGAAAGAAAAAGAAAGAAATATTGGCATCTACGTTTCAAAATTATAATACATAAAAATAAGTGCTTTATTGTTTATCAAACATATTTCTTCTATTATCGTTTATACCTTGTTAACGAGTTTATTTTACTTCTTATAATTTTTAAATAAATTTTAAAGATTATTTTCTACGTACATAAAAATTCTTTTTGAAAAATAAGTACCGAACTAAACTAAAAATGTATATTTATACATCATTTGTAATGTAGATATAAACCAGCAGATTTACTTTTATGAAAGGGATAATTATTATGCTATATTATAGATCATCTTCATATATACCCTTGTATATGCAATATAATGTGTTATAAATCTGTTATTTTAGGTTTCCAAAATATCGACCGATATATAGGATTTGATTTAGAAACAGCAAAACTGGTACTGCGAGATTTAGCTAGTTTCCACGCCGTACCTTTAGCACTCAGATTGAAAAAACCAGAAGTATTCGAGAAAGTGATCAAGCCGCACTGCGTTCCGTTTGAACCTATGGACGGAGATGACTTCTTGCCAGTTTTAAAAGGTATCATTGAAGAAAATAAAGAGATAGCCCATCTTGCATCAAAAATTACCGGATGGAAGAAGACAGTCTTGCCAGTTAGCGATTTGTTTGGTACCATTACGCACACAGACATGTGGACAAACAATACTATGCAAAAATTTGAGAACGGTAGGGCAGTTAGCAACAAATTGGTTGACTTTCAAGTTTATTCCTATGGAACACCAGCCACCGATGTATTTTTCTTCTTGTGGTCTTCAGTGCCACAGGAAGTCTTAGAAACAAACTTGGATTTACTTCTGAATTATTACTACGAACAATTTGTGAATGTTCTCAAACAACATAAAGTTGACGTCAGTCCATACACGTATGAAAAATTTCTGCAAGAAATAGATAAAGTGGGATGTAGTGAGTTTCAGCATGCGTTTGTTTTCCACAATTTTATTATCCATGGTAAAAAAAATGCAGAAATGGAGCATCCCCCTCCAAAGATTGTAGTATCAGATATACTTAAAACGATTCCAGTTAAGGCCAAACAGAAATCGTATTATATGACTCAAGAATGTACGAAAAGAGGATGGCTAAAATAAACAGTTATTTTTTTTAGTTTTTCTTGATATGCATCCATAAATATATTTTTTAACTTATTACTGCTTCATTTTTTTCTTTATGTTTTTGTAGCATTAGGTATTTATTAATTGTATCATTCAAAATAATCATATTTTAAAAATGTTTAAAATACATTCTTTCTATAATGGTTTTTTAAGAATAATAAATCTTTTCAGTTTATTTGTCAATTATAATTCATCGGAATAAATCATGAGTTAATACAATTACTAACTCGAAGTAAAACCACAAAACTGTAAAAACTTTATCTCTGCCATCCTCAGCTAGAAATTTAGGATAAGGTAGGTAAATCTGAAATGCACATGAATGCACAACTTAAACAAAGAACTTCATGGACATCAGATTATTTAATGTCAAAATTTACTACTGATGGAGTATAACTAAAACAATTAGGCTAAGTTATCAATCCCATAGGAGATGATTGTTAAAAAGGACCCAAAAGCCGAATTGCTCTCTTCTGGTTACCATTTTGGAGAGATAGGCTGAAACCACAATTTATGCCATGTATCAGCATTCTTTTACCTACTGGCAAGCGACATATAAACTATTCGGCAATAAAATGGGTAACTATTCTTTAAAGGGGTATGGAAATTTATGTAAAATCGAATAAACATTAGCGATAGATGAGATTCATGATTTATCAATGCCCATAAAAATCAGGTTACTACGATATTACATCTTTCCTATACTGTTGTACGAAGTTGAGTCATGGACTCTCACAAACGCCACCTACAAGAAAATTAAGGCTTTTGAAATGTGGCTTTATCGCCGCATCCTGAAGATAACGTATACCGACCACGTTACGAATGAGGGTGTTCTGTTGAGAATAAAAAAAGAAAAAGAGCTGTTAACCACAATAAAAACAGCCAAAATCGAATACCTCGGTCGCATCATGAGGAACATCGAAAGATATGGACTGCTGCAACTAATCTTGCAGAGAAAAGTAGAAGGAAAACGGGGACCAGGAAGGCGAAGGATTTCCTGGCTGAAAAATCTACGAACGTGGTTCAACACAACAACCACAAGACTTTTTAGAGCAGCTGTGTGCAAAGTGCAGATTGCCATGATGGTCGCCAACATCCGAAACGGATAGGCACTACAAGAAGAAGAAGATAGATGAGATAACTACAAAAGTTAGGACATTTAAGCTAGCGGAGATAAATGGGAGGAATCCAATTTAACCCAGCTAATATTGTTTCACTCATTTTTCACTAATTTATTACCACTCTAATAATTTTTCATCACCAAACCCTTTGAGTTTGTTCTGCTTTCACCAATTTTGTAGTCTGTCTAAGCCATCTTGTAGCAAGGTTTGGTTTTTTTAGACTGTCTATAACTTTCCAAAATTTCAAGTCATCAACATTAGACATTTGCTATTTAGGAAACAGTGATTTGTGATTGAAATATTACGCCTTTGCATAACTAAAAAAGTTGCTTTCATATAAAATTGTCGAAGGGCTTAGGGATTGCAGATTGTATACAAATGCTACGATAATTTTTAACATTGTCTTTCTGACCATTTTTAAATATAGGAACAACATAACCTTATTTCCATAAAGAAGGAAACACAGAGGTTTCCAGAGATCTAATAAACAATATATCAAATGGTATTAGAAGGTACAGATACACTTTTTAATAACAAATTAGGCACACCATCTGGATCAGCAGTAAGCTTGTAAGCGTGTACTATGTAAATGTTGTTGTTATTTGGTGAATACACAGTTTGAAAGAAGTACATAAGTAAATTAGCTATGTCTTGACCATTTTTTGCAGAGTGGACTTAATAAAATAAGGAATTAGGTAGGTTATCACTAGACCGCTTATCATTGATGCCCTTCCAAAATGATTTTGGATCATTTCTTAGGCCAGTATCTATACCTTTAATATAGTTGCTGAACCAAATTTCAGACAGTTGTTTACATTCAGCTCTTAGGTGGGAAACTTCAACATTATCAATTAAATAAGTATACATTATACTTTGGTGTGGTGTGCATAATACTGTAGTTTTTTAAGAAGTAAATTAATATGAATAGCTTCCAATGATATTCAAATATCCAAACATAATATGTTTCTTCATCTACAAATAATTTCCAATTAATTATTGAATGCTGCAGTAGTACTAGTCATCTGTAACACTGTGTGGTACGACACTTTTGTGGTGATACTTTGCAGTGCGCCATTTGTATTAACACCGCGACAATAAATTATCACAGTGTCGTTTAACTCCTAATGTTCCCGAGCAATGCAATTCACTACAATAGTGCGATTTGATACACGATACAACAAAAAGAGACTGAACACTAATAGTGTTAATTAAAGTTTTCGAATCTCACTTAAACATTTCAACCTGTCTGATCTATTATCGCTTTGTGTCCTCAAAAGATCAACTCTCTGTCAAAGTCTCGCACAGCTATTAAATAAATGGAAAACAGATATTACTGCTTCCTTATCTGTTTTTACAATATTTGCCCTTATTTCGATGGATTAGGAAAATATTGTTGTTTTGTAAGGATAGAACCAGTCTCTTTATTTAGATTATTTTTTATGGGCCACTCACTTGAATTGAGCGCAAATAAAAGTTTATACTCAGATATAGATTATTAATATTTTGACCCAAATCAATTTTAAAAAGAACACTTTTATTGACGCTTGAGTTATTACCAAAGTTTGTAAAAATAAATTTAAATATAAGTAATTTCTAAATATTTTAAAGTGTTTTTTTTATTGAGTTTAATGCGTCGACAACTAATGGTCATTGGCATGGTACAGTGAATTTTTACAGTCAAGTATGTAGTATGTATGTGTGTGTGTGTGTGTGTATGTGTAGAGTAACTATCTTGATACTCAGCAAAGTCGACAGTCATTGTCTTTGCTAAGAGACGCTAATTGTATCCGAACTTCTGCGGTCCCTCCGGTGAGTACCGATCGCACAAGGATAGAAATTATTTTCATTTATTAATTTTTAATAAACGAAAATTTCCATCCAGGTGAGATTCGAACTCACGACCTTTAGGTTCAAAGGTAGGCGCTCTTACCACTGTGCCACAGATGGGGTTTTTAAAGTGTTTAATAATTGCAGATCAGACATAGAATATCTTTGTAACTCATTTATTAAATTTAATATATTTGAAATTTTTATTACAGATGTATAAGGTGTATCTAATTTCAATAAATTTTTATGCACAAATATGCTTAAGATATTGTGGAATGGAGTACTTAGTTATTTCATTATATCCAACATAAAGGATTAACAATATAAGCAGATTAACACAATAAAACAAAGGTTTAATTGTTAAAATTCGAATGGTATATAGATTAGAATTTATAAATAAAAAGTTTTTATTCAAAAGTACTACAGTAAAATATCAACAGCACCCTCATTTGCTAGTATTTTCATGTTTTCTCTTTTAACCACAATGTTATGTAAAACTGAACAACCTCTTAGGTAGCTCTGTCATTCACAATTCTTGACACAATTGATTATAAACTTCTGCTTGTTACACATTGTTTGCTCCATGAACAAAGTTCTTTTTCTAGGTTTAAATTCTTGACATTTATTGTGCTATAAATCACTTTCTACTTCATAAGTAGAATTTGTTTAAAGAGATCACAATCACTGCAGAAAAATATAACTGGTCATTGTTTTAATAATCTTAATGGTAAGTTTGTTGTAACTTGAAATGGTAACAAAAGTTACAAAAAATAATCTGTTTCTATGCTTGAATGTTCTTGCAAGTTTCACAATTTGTATCCATACTTATTGATGGCCTATTTATTAATTCCAAAAAAAACTTTGTTTTCTTATGATAATTACCTAATCATTTTTGTGTTAAAAATAATTAAAACCATAAATTTGTATCCTATAAAACTTCATTTTTAGGAAGATATAAAACATTAGTTATAAAAGATGGGTATAAATTATTTACCAAGTCAAGGCCCTTAACGGAATTCTTTTAAACGAGAGAGTGGAAGTACTAGAAAGATGGCAGGAACATTTAGTACGCTACTTAATGGAGAAAGTAAAGCTGAAGGTAGATATGATATAAAAATAGAATAGGAGGATACTGAACTACCAACTTTGAAAGAAATAAACCAAGCAATTCAGTGTCTAGCCAGAAGCAAGTCACCGGAGCAGACAACCTGCCGGCAGAAATATTTAAATGTGGCAGTCAAACATTTGTAACCCTCCTTCACAAACTACAGGTATGGCAAGAACGCGCGTTACCAGAAGATTGGAATGCTGGAATTATATGCCCCATACACAAAAAGGAAACGTTCTTGAATGTTCCAACTTAAGAGGGATTTCCCTTCTTAATACAGCATACTAAATTGTGTCCCTGATACTTAACGAACGACTGACACGGTATACTGACAATATAATAGGATCCTACCAAAGAGGCTTCTTGAAAACAAATCTACCATTGATCACATATCATCCATCAGACAAATATTAGAAAAAACGACGGAGTACGACATAGACTGCCATTACATCTTCGTAGACTTTAAGGCAGCGTACGATACTATTGACAGGTCCCAATTATATTCGGCGATGATCGAATTTGGAATACAAAAAGGTATATATATATATATATATATATATATATATATATATATATATATATATATATATATATATATATATATATATATATATATATATATTCGGTTTTATAACGTCTTACGACGTTGTCCGACTCCCAAACGCCACTGTATTCTCTCTTGAGTTAGGTCTTCGTCCAGATTTCGAGCGCTAATCGCTTTCGTAACTCCCAGGTTCCAGCTCTGTGGTGGTCTTCCTCGTTTCCTCTTCTCTGGGGGTTGCCACATCATCTTTTTTTAGGCAATCTTTCGTCCGCCATTCGGCTCACATACCCATACCATATGAGCTGTTTTCTTTCAATATCCTCAACTATAGTGCCCTCTATACAGTATTGGAAGATTTAAAACGGAACATACAGATTATTAATACAATTAGTAAGATCCCCTGACCTGCAATTACCCAGTGTAAATTTCAATATAACATCGCGATGTCTTATAATTAATTCATTTGTTCGACTGGATTGCTACTCCTTCGCGATTTCTAGTAGCATATTCGGCAGGTGTACGTCGACACTGTTGTCTATCGTTCACTGATTTTCTGTGTTTTTGTGCAGATAATAACAAGGTTTTATTAATAACAATTTTTTTTGTGTTCATTAGGTACTATTTGAATTGGTTAGTGTATAGTTTAATATATTTATTATTCCAAATATTGTTGATAATTTAAAATTTAAAAGGATGTATATGATACATCAAAATCTAAAGATTTTTGCCGAAGGTATCTACCGATTTGATACGATAATTATAAGACATCGCGACGTCATATTGAAATTTACACTGGGTAATTGCAGGTCAGGGGATCTTACTAATTATATTAATAATCTGTATGTTCCGTTTTAAATCTTCCAATACTGTATACCAAAAGTTTTGGTAGAATTAATTAAAATGACAATGATGAAAGTCTAATGTAAAGTGCGCGTACAAGGGGATGTTTCAAAACCATTTAAAATTAACAGAGGACTGCGCCAGGGAGATGCGCTATCGTGCACGCTGTTCAACCTAGCGTTAGAAAAAGTTATGAGAGATTCGGGAATAAACTTAAAAGGTACGATATTATACCCGTAATATACAAATAATGGCATACGCTGATGATATCGTCATAATTGGAAGAACCCAAAATGCAGCAGTGGAGGCTTTCACACGTATCAAAAATGCCGCAGAAAACATCGGACTTCTGATCACCATCCAGAAAACTAAATATATGCCGGCCATATCAAGAATTCAACAAAATAACTTAGAGGTGCAACACGAAACGATAAAAATGGTAGAAGAATTACTTACTATCACTGGTAGACTACAAAAATAACACATCCAACGATATAGAAAAAAGAATATGCGTGGCTAACCGCTGTTATTTTGGCCTGGGCCCTCAACTGAGAGCGAGAAGTATGTCATTAGCAACAAAGTTCAAACTTTATAAAACAATAATACGCCCAGTGCTTACATACGGATGTTACTAGGAGTTACTACGAGTCTTTGAAAGAAAAGTATTGGGGACCATATATGGCGGAGTAAACGAACAGGGTCTGTGGAGAAGGCGATATAACTTTGAACTCTATAGACTTTTTGGTGATGCAGATATTGTAAAGACCATCAAAATAAACCGCCTAAGATGGGTGGGCCACGTTATGGCCAGATATCTGGACGATGTACAGGAAGATCTGAGGGAGATTGGAGTGAGGGGCTGGAGAAGACAGACACTCGATAGGGAAGGATGGAAGAATGTTTTGAAGCAGGCCAAGGCTCACGAAGGGCTGTAGCGCCAAATGATGATGATAAATTATTTATAGTTAAAAATTTACAACAGAATTTATTGGCATTCTACAATTAGGGGGTGAATAATTACTAGGGTGATAACAAAATTCTTTAAAACAGCAGAACACTGTGGTATTTCAAAAATATATTTTTTCCTACTTTCTCTGGATCAAATATTAAGCTAGCAGGAACGTTTCCAAATAAGATTCGTTTAGGGGTGCAAGATTATCAGGGTGGTTAAAGTTTAGAAAATATTTAAAAAACAGTTTTTAATTTCAGTTATAAGTAGAGTAAATTGTAAATAAAAAGAATTTTTTCCCTTAAATTTTAATCCAACAGAAATATTGACTTTCCATAACAGAATAATTAACGGGTGAAAAATTAAAGTAAGGTGGCAATAAATTTATAAAAACCTAGCAGAGCACTGTATTATATCATAAATTTTGGAATTCTATTAGTTTTTACCGTAAGCCAGAAAAATTGCTCCCCTTAAGGGTGGTTTGGTGGTGAAAAAATATTTGGGTGGTAATAAACTAGTGAAAATTGGTGAAAAAATATGCCATAGGCCAAAAAATTTTTTCAAATTCTTCTAGCTTGAACCTTAATCCAGCAGAATTGCTCCCCTTAAGGTTAGTTTAGTGGTGAAAAGTTATTAGGGTGGTAATAAATTAGTAAAAAATGATTATAATTTGAGTACTATAAGACAAACATACTACAAAACCATGCTCCAACCATCAAACTTTGTTTTTTTCATATAATAGTTCAACGAACACCTCAAGACCCTCATATCCGTTATGAATAAAATTAAACCACACAACTTAGTCATCATGAAAGATGACACAATAAAAATTTTCTCGTTCAACCATTCCATCAGCATAATTAAAGTCAATTTACACCAACAACTAATTCAACTTATAACTTACCCTTTTATAATTTTCATGTACCTAGTATTGCTGACAGATAGGAACTTTCTTAAGTTATATATAAGTAGATTACTATACTATCAACATATTAGATGACCATATTGTTCTGAAGCTATTTTCTTATGGCATTGTAAATTAATTACTATTAAACTGGGAATAAGCCACAAAAAAAGATAAAAATACGTTTATTGACGTTTCAATTTCCACTTCGGAAATTGTTCTTAAAATACAAACAGTAAATTAAACAATTTTTTTTTCTTACATAGTGAAAAATTCTTCTATTAATTTAATTTTATCTGACTCATTTATATTGACAATTCAGACATACATTATGCATTTTAAAGTAGACGACTTTAAAATGATATTGTCAATATTGTTGAGTTGCGCTGAAACAAATATCATTTCTAAACAAAATTTTAAACCCACAGTATGGTGGAGGTATGTAGATGATGTATTCTCAATATGGCCTCATGGATCAGAGTTGTTGGACACATTCCTAAATGATATAAACGATAAAGAAGAGACAATAACATTTACCATGGAAAAGGAATATAATAACACGCTACCTTTCCTGGATGTTTTAATCTCTAAGAACGATATTCGATATGAGACTCAGGTGTATAGAAAACCAACACACACCAATAGATATTTAAATTTCAAATCAAATCACAATATTAATGTAAAAAAGGGAATAATTAAATCCTTATACAATAGAGCCAAAATTACTTGTTCTAATAAAAATTCGTTCTTATAGGAGAAACATTTGTTAACATGTGTTTTATTAAAAAATGATTATCCTTTATCGTTTATAAATAAGGAATTTTCAACAATTGATCGAATAGAACAGAACAACTTAGAACGAGATCCTACAGCATACACAAGGAATAATATGAGGAAAATAACAATACAGTACATAAAAGGACTATCAGAAAAACTTAAAAGGATAGGAAATAAATTCAATATTTCAACAACATTCAAAACAACAAACACATTGAGATCTATTTTGTCCAAAACCAAACTTAACAATGAACAAGAAAGGACAAAGAATTGCATTTATAAAATACCTTGTGAATGCGATCAGTTTTATTTAGGTGAATCATCAAGGCCATTAAATGTTAGAATAAGTGAACATCAATCTTATCTTATCTTAAATCGATCTCAAAGGCGGAGGAACTAAGAAATGGTCAACGGCATAAGGATGCAGAAGGCAAGGAGAAACCACTGCAGTAAAGATCCTACGGGATATCTCTAGTAAAATTATCATGGCTGTGCGAAGCGAAATGATTTCTAGAGGTATACTTCATGACAACAGGGCCTGTCAGGTCGTAATTCTGCGAAATCCCTGTGTTAAAAATACAATAAATATTGGTACATGGAACGTCAGAAGCATGTACGAGCCTGGGAAAATTCACAACGTTATACAGGAGATGCAAAGATTAAACATCGATATCCTAGGCATCAGCGATACAAGATGGTCGGGTGCAGGCAACGTCTCGACAAGCAACGGTATGATCTATTTCTCAGGAAATGAATACCCACATCACAGATATGGTGTAGCAATTGTCGTTTCAAGAAGAATGACACAGTCTGTCACTAATTTTTTGCCAGTGTCAAACAGGATCCTGCTCCTACAACTGCATACAAAAACTGCAGAACTTAATATTATACAGGTATATGCCCCTACTGCAGATAAATCAGATGAAGAGATTGAGCAGTTTTATGAACAAATAAATCAAGTTCTAAAGTCTACAAAGCCAAAAGATGTTACACTTATCCTTCAACTTCAAAATTGGCAAAGGAAAAAGCGGAAAAAAAGTGGGAGAATATGGTTTAGGGGCAAGAAACGACAGAGGAGACAGACTTTTAGAGTTCTGTCAAGAGAATGATATGATAATTTCAAATACATCCTTTAAGCTACCCAAACGGAGACTGTACACATGGACGTCCCCTCAACACACTAGGGAAAAAACAATTAGGAATCAGATAGATTATATTTTAATAAATGAGCGATACAGAAACTGTATAAGATCAGTTAAGGCTTATCCAGGCGCAGATGTTTCTTCAGATCATAACCCCCTGATTGCGCGGGTACACATTAGACTCAAAAGACCTTCAAATAAAACAAAAATAGATCAGATAGATACCAGCCGCTTACAAGATCCAACAATTAAAGAAGATTTAAAACAACATATCAATGACAACTTACGAATGCTTTCTACAAAGACATAGAACACGCATGTAGAAGACAAGTGGCAAGATTTAAAAGACGCCATAATAAAACCTGCCCAGAAAATGCTTACCAAAGAGAAACAGAAAAAAGGACGAGAATGGATAACAGAAAAAATTTTAGGTCTCATGGAAGAGCGAAGACAGTTAAAGGGAAAATGCAGCCAAAAATATAATGAAGTAAACAAACAAATCAGAAAAGAAATAAGAACTGCAAAGGAAAATTTTTATACAAGAAAATGCGAGGAAATCGAAGAACTACATCTCAAATATGACACTTTTAACTTACATAAAAAGATAAAGGAACTGACAGGTACACAAAAACGAAAACATCCCAATCTCCTATGCAACGCAAATGGTGAAATAATAGCCAATCTACAAGAAAAGCTTAGGACCTGGAAGAACTATGTAAAAGAATTGTTCGACGATGAAAGACAAGAACCTAATATAGATAACTTGCAAGGCGACGAAGGACCAGAAATAACTAAAGAAGAACTATTATACGCTATAAAAATAATAAAAAATGGTAAATCACCGGGCCAGACGGGCTCACATCAGAACTTCTTAAGCTTGTGGAAGGCGAATCAGTGAATATTCTACTCGACCTTTTTAACTGCATCTACAAAAGAGAAGAAATAACAAAGGAATGGCTACTTTCAACTTTTGTAACCTTATCAAAAAAGGCAAATGCAAAACAGTGCAATAACTACCGCACTATAAGCTTAATAGGGCATACATTAAAAGTATTCATCAAAGTAATCCACTCAAGAATTAACAGAAAACTAGATGCAGATATTAGTAATACTCAATTCGGATTTCGGAACGGACTTGGAACAAGAGAAGCACTATTTGCACTTAACGTCATATGCCAAAGATGTCTAGATATAAACCAAGATATTATATATATATATATATATATATATATATATATATATATATATATATGTGTGTGTGTGTGTGCTTTATTGATTACAACAAAGCGTTTGATAAAGTTCGTCACGATCACTTAATGAAACTGCTAGTAGAAAAAAACTTGGATAAAAGGGACATTAGAATTATCTCTAAGATTTACTATAACCAGAAAGCAAATATCCGAATAGAGCAAGAGACAACGGAGGAAATCGAGATCAATAAAGGCGTAAGACAAAGTTGTATACTCTCACCGACCTTATTCAATCTATACTCTGAAGACATTATAAACACAGCACTTTCGGATCAAAATATAGGTATTAAGATAAATGGCATCCGAATAAACAACTTGAGATATGCCGATGACACGGTACTAATCGCAGAAACTTGGGAAGATCTTCAAATACTAATTAACAAAATAGTAGAATGCAGTGAAGAACACGGATTATCACTTACCATAAGCAAAACAAAAATAATGCTAATATCTAAATCACCACAAAACTTCCCTGACATAACCGTGCATGATCAAAGAATTGAACGTGTAAGAAGATATAATTACCTGGGAACTGTTATCAACGAAAATAATGATTGCTCTGAAGAAATCAGAACCAGAATAGAGAAAGCTACAGCCACATTTACTAAATTAAAAAAGGTGTTCTGCGGAAGAGATCTAAGTCTAAAACTTAAAATTCGCCTTTTGAGATGTTACGTTATGTCAGTTCTCCTCTACGGGATGGAAACATGGACATTGAAAAAGATCGATACCAAAAAGATAGAAGCATTTGAGTTGTGGATGTATCGTAGAATATTAAGAATACCCTGGACAGAGAAAGTAACAAATGTGGAGGTTTTGCGGAGAGTGCGGAAAGAGAAAGAGCTGATACTTACTATTAAAAAGCACAAACTACAATATTTGGGACATGTTATGAGGGAAGATAAATACCAGTTGCTGCAATTGATTATACAGTGAAAGATAATGGGAAAGAGATCTATAGGAAGAAGAAGGCATTTATGGTTGAAAAACTTGAGAGAATGGTACAATTGCACCAATTACCAACTGTTTAGATCTGCAGCATCAAAAATACGCATAGCTTTGATGATAGCCAAACTTCGGAACGAAGACGTCACTTGAAGAAGAATCTTATATTAAAAATAAAGAATTTGATAGATCCCAAATCTGTAAACACGCATGGGATAATGAACATAGGGTTCAATGGAATAATTCAAATGTAGTCCTAAAAGAACCGGATGGTAAAAAAAAGAAAAATTAAAGAAGCGGCTCTAATTATGCTAAATGGGGCCAATTGTGTCGCAAATTCCTCGGCAGAATGTAGTAGGATCTGGTAACCAATATTGAAAGAGGAAGTTATTAATAAGAAAATACCAGTATTAGTAAGTCAGTAACATATAGAGGATATATCATTTATGTTTTTTAAATAACGTAACATATAAAATCAGAATTTTGATGTTTGTTGAAGGTAAACTAAATTCACGAACAAATACTTACAATGTCGGGATAGTATTATGAGGTTTTTTTCCTGGTTTTCCCTCATAATTTACTATGGAATCACTAACAGGAGAATTTTACTGTCATCATGTCATGTGTTTGTATTTTTAAAGACGAATTACATGCTATGATTTTTTTCTCTGACGGATATTCTCAAGTTAAAGTTGATTTCATGTAATCGAATGAACTATCTTATAAGTAAAATCGTCCCAGGAGCGCAACTCAACAATATTGGCAAAATATTATTTTAAAGTCGTCTACTTTAAAATGCATAATGTATGTCTGAATTGTCAATATAAATGAGTCAGATAAAATTAAATTATTAGAAGAATTTTTCACTATGTAACAAAAAACAAAATTTGTTTAATTTACTGTTTGTATTTTGAGAACGATTTCCGAAGTGGAAATTGAAACGTCAATAAACGTATTTTTATCTTTAATTGTAGCTTATTCCCAGTTTAATAGTAATTAAATTACATGACCATGTCCCAACCATCAAATAAAAATATTTTTGTTCATTTCATATAATAGTTAATACAATAAAACTTTCACACCATTTAGTCTGTTACCATCTATTCAGACATTTATGTTCATGAACTTATAACTTAAAAGTTCCACATTTACCAGGTACCAAATGTTGTTTTTTGTCATACAGGGCCTCTATAATTGAGTTATAAGTTAAATACTATGTGAACATTATACTAAAAAAGTTTTATTTTATTCATCCAAGAACACTTTCAATTTTAAATAAACACATTCATATCTAACCATTATCAATAAAATTTCTAGAACTCAACCTCCCACATGTGTCTTGTTTCTATTTTCTGGGTACCAAATGTTTGAGAAACATAAAGGGCCTTATACTTAAAACTTTTTTTACTACACACAGGTATAGTTAGTTGCCTACCTACAACCACATAATTTTTCTTTCCAAATTCCATCTCATATACATAAATTTAAAATAACAACATTGATGGTTGATACTGTTATATTAATTTATTTTATTTTCACAATTTCAAATAACGGTGGCTTTTGTCTTAAGTAGAAACATAAAGTTATATTGACTGCTTTGTTACAACTTCCGTCATAACTAAACAACATTGTCATTAATGTCCTTGCCATTCAGTTGCTCCCATACAGTCTTCGTAGACACACTGTCTCAAGACTAGCAACTTCAACGTGGAGTCATATGTCGCCATGTTACCTAATCCAACGGTATCTTTAACATCTTAAACCATTATAGGAAAATTTGTAAACTAAATGTAATTAATTATTTGTTAACGGGTTTTTACCCATATATTTAGTGGCTACATTCATGTACTCTTAGTAAGTATTACCCACACTTTGTATTAACCTTCAAAATTTTAAACCTACGTTCTTTTTAATTAAGTGGGTAAATATTTTCTAGGACACTGACAATGGAATATGGATTCCGAAAACGTTTTGCCTTTTTAACTTAGCCCGTTTGGGTTTTTAATATATACCTTTTACAAAGGATTTTTAATAAATATTTAAGTTTGTACACACCACTGTGTAAGTGTTTTTTATTTTGGCTCTTGTTGTTTTAGATATATTTGCCTAATCTAGGTTGTTATTTATTCGGAAAGCTGGTGTTATTCCTTTCTTTTTTATGTGTTTGGCTATTTTTGTTGTAATTTTGCTGTATGTGTAATCGAATAGAAGGTACTGGGTTTCTTCCCTGGTGGTGGAAATACTAACTTCAGGGCTTTCTTGTGTAGTTTTTGATTTAACATTTTATTAATTGTTTGTTCATTGTATTCGTTGTTTACTGTTATTTGCTTAATTATATTTAATTCTGTCTCAAAGTTGTATTTTGACATCGGATTTCTGTTAATCTATGTAACATTCTATGATAGGCTGCCAGTTTATGTTGTGTTGGATGGGATGATGAGTTGTGTATAGTCGTGTCAGTATGGGTAGGTTTGTGAAATATGGAGAAGTCATGTTTGTTTTTAAATCTGATAACTTTTAAATCTAAAACATTTATATATTGATTTTGTTCTGTTTATATTGTAAATTCAATATGATTATGAAGTGATTGACCAACTTGGGACAAACAGTTCTCCCCTCCTCAACCTATTTCTTTAGGGACTATACAGTGTAAACGCATCCCAAAAATAGATTACTTGAGAAAGGCAATTAGCCGAAACAGCTGTAGTGATAAGAGTTAAAATAAATTTGTGTGGAAGTTTGAAAACAAAGCTTTCAGTGTTTTATTGTTACATAATATGAATTAATTCGTCAATAAAAATTGTTAACATTTTTTTATAAAATATTCGATTTGTAAGTAAATAAATTTTACATATTGCTTATAACATTGCAATAGATAGTGTCTAAGAGAGTGAAGTAAGAAGTTAAGAGGAAGTAATATTAAAAATTGAACAAATCAAGACAAGAGTACCTACAATAAATCTACTGACATATCATAACTTTTTTTTAATATATATTTTGTTTGTATAGTTCTTCTTCATTAATTTGATTGTATTACCTGAACCTATTTATTTTATAAATTGAAAGGATGGTATATATTCGTAGACACACTTTAACATCTGCTTATTAAAAATAAACAGTTGTATTTAAATTGACAGGTAAAGGACAATTTATTTGCAAACTCTTATCAGTCTGTAAGGCTATTAGCAATAAAAGAAAAAATATTAACAGCCATAAAATAGTACAACAATCAAATTTTGTATAAATCGTTTATTGCTTTTAGATATTTAATAATCACTTTGACACCACACTTTAATAATAGTTCGTTCAAATTCTCCAGGATTCCAGATTCACCTCTTTCTTTACTATGTAACGGGCACTACACTCAAAGACGTTTTATTGTTAGCGGGGTTTCGCGAGCATAACATTTTAGTTGGAGATCTCTTGTCATCAGATGTCCATGAGTAAGGCGACTATAACCAAACTGCAGTGGCGTCATGAACAACTAATAATAACGATTGGTGGAACTATCAGACCATGGTTGAAATGTTGGTTTTATCTGAAGTATTTTTGCCTGTTTTTTGTGCCATTGGCTATTTTATGTATTTTAACTATTTTGTTGTAGAATTATGATTTAAGTTCTCTTGCTGATGACTTGAGCCAAGATATGTAAGCTGTCAACACATTTAAAAATATGACTTACAAATGATGTTTTCTGTTCCTCATTTGCTATAGAATTCAATGTAAACAACATGTATTTGATTTTGTCTTCGCTGATGACTAGACAAACCTGTTTCGCCGCCGTTTTCAATTTTAGGAAATATTGCTCAACATCTCGCTTGCTACGGCCTATTATATTATTAAATAGGAGGCAAGCCAGGGCATCCCCTTGTCTGAGCCCATCCTTCTCATCCATCTCAAATAACCGAGAATTTTCTTCCCGTATCGTAACACTGGTCTTTAAGTTAGACACTGTCATTCTCGTTAAAAGTTTTCCATTAATTGGTATAGTACTGTTCTCTTGACACTGTCATATGCGGTCTTGAAGGCGACGAATAGGTGGTGGGTTTCAATGTTACATTCTAATGTTTTCTTGAGGATCTGTCTTATTGAATGTACCGTATTTTTGGTAAACCATCTAGCAGACAAATATGAACGAAAAGTCTTAGATGAAGCAACTATTGAGTTCTATCCCAAAACTCTAGCCACAAAACATCTTCTATGTTGTTAAAGAAGTAGTTGACAAGAAACCAAGGATATTGTTGCAAAATTTGATCATAATGGTTTCCTCATAGATGAGGTCTCCCGCTTACAATCCACCAAGAAGAGAAGTCTTACCAACAAATTAAACCGTTTGATTTTGCAAAAATAACAGAAAAGCACCTCAACACTTCTGCATAAGTTTTCAGATCACAAATTCCATCCTAGAGTCTTAAATCTAAGGAACACTAACTTTTCAGAGGATGAAATTAATTTTTTAGGAATGGATGAATTGATGAAGGTTTTACAAGTGAGCCGACGCGTGTTAAGGAAATGAAAATAAATATTGAAAAAAAAGGACTATATCAAAGAAATATACATATTAGAAAAAATGTATGCTATATATGTAAATTTATTGTCTTGAGTTATTCCATTTCGAGTATGACTTCCACTCAACTTATTAGTTCAATCTCTTAGACACTTACTTGTCACGGTGTTATTCATATTTAATCAATATTAATTTATTATGAAAATTAGCGATAACATTTTTTATATACATGATGTCATAATAATGATATAAGCAATATCCGAAATTTATTTACTTAGAATTCGAATATTTTATAAAAAAATGTTAACAATTTTTATCAACTGATATTATTAAATTATTTCCTACTTCCACAAAAATATCTATAATCTGATATTAAATATACGTATTGTTCCAACAAGAATTTATCTTAAATAAATAATTAAATTCGCAGATAAAATACATTTTTTCAGTATATATAGGTATATAACATTAACCGAATAGTATAGTTGTGTTTAAAAGAAGATTGTAACAACATGTCCGACATAATCATCAAAGACTTACCGGCTCTTCTAAGTTCCAAATTAGGAACGAAGAAAATAAAAGATACCAAATTGTCGAACTTAACAGCGAAGGGTGAAAATTTTGGAAGTGAAATGATCAAACTAGATGTTACAACAGTCGATGAAAACGGCAAAGAAGAGACTTTACATGGTGTTGCTAAAACTTTACCAAAACATGAGATGATGAGGCAAGTATTCAAAGTCCAGATTACATATACAAATGAAATGGCCTTTTACGATTTAATAATTCCAACATTACAAGATTTTCAAAGAGAACTAGGAGTTAAGAAGGTAATTGACTGGTTTCCCGAATGCTATGCCACTAGGAAGAACTTAAACGGATCTGATATTATTGATGACAATGCCGTTATTGTTTTGGAAAATTTACAAATATCAGGTATGTTAGATACACAAATTTTATCTCTTATTATTTGACTTTCTCCAGTTATTCTATTTTCTATACATTAGGTCAAACGATTATTTTCTTTATGGCTACAATAACATTATAAGAGTATTTTTTTCTATTTGGTTAAAAATGTGAGCAGCATTGGAAATTTTACATAGTAAAACATTGAATATGGTTTAATATTCTTAACCACTGTTCTAACTGTGTTGTATGTAGGATTCAGACATAATAATTAATAACCTGTACTTCTCATATATAGATATATTATAATTACAGAAATAGCAACATTTTTTGGCTATACCAATCCTAAATTCGTTCTGTTGTTTCTTCACTTAGCTGCATAGGTGAACCTACACAGTGTCAATTGTTTAGCATAATTTTAGTCCTCGTTATAATTTACAATTAGGCCAGAGTAATAAACAAAAAAGTACTGTGTTTGTGACACTGAACCGGTTATTCAAATAACAGTTGTTTTGAATAGAGTAGTCCTCTGTAACAAAAACCATATTTTCTGCAGTCGATTTTTTTGGACTTAATTAGTTATTAACAGATTGAGTTTAAAAAACTGTACATTATTAATCTATTAGCATAAAGTGTAGCATTTGAAACAAATTTAGAGGTGATAAACTTCAAAATGGTGGTATTAAGTTGTTTTTCTTCTTATTTTCAAATTAATTTAAGTCAGAAAATTATGAAGTTACAGTAATACTACAAATGGATTATGAAAGAAGAAGGATCATTATATCAAAATTATTAAAAAAAATAAAGAAAAATGGTTTTAAATATTGCAAAATCATTTTACAAAAACCTATCAATGTTTTGCTTATAAACAATTACAATAACTGTTTAACTGTTGGTTGCAGGAAACTTATTTATTCATATTTGAAAAGCATGCATCTTTCTACAAATTTAGAAAAGAAATGTTGTCTTAGAATAATCTGAGACAAAGTTAGTTTTTTTTAAGTAAAAAATAATAATAAATAAAAAAAATAGTGCTAATGTAATCGTCCAAAAAACTACAAAACTCGCGGGGCCGTGAAGGGTGAAGGGGCTGCTGACTGTATCTGTTTTTTGATTGTGGATTCCTTAGGTTTCTTTTTTAATTCGTATGTAATTTTTGCGTAGATTACAAATTTATATTATTTAAATAAAGAAATTGTTAAATAAACCATATAATCGGTTTAAAACAACTTTTTTCAATTTTTATATTTTTTAGTATTATTTAAGGTAATTTTTGTTTGAAAACCATAACTATTTATTTACAAACTTCTTCAATAGACGTCATAAATAGTTAATTTATAATATTATATTTTATGAAAATAGCAAATTATCCTATTCAATTATGTCTCAAAATAGTATTGGTTTATGTACTTCTTTGAAAATAAATAATCTTAAATAAAGACATTATTTCCTACTATATATGCTAGAACTTTTTGAAAAGTTCACCGAAATTTTTATGGCCACCTATTTATTGGCTTTTTCACTTCGAAATCAGTTTTTTTATTATATTTTTTTATTTTAACATAAAAGTTATTATCGTTATTTTAATGTAAAACGTTTACTTTATCCGTAAATTACAAAGAAACAACTAAAATAGCTGACAAAAGCTAATTTTAGCGTTTTTAGAGGCCATAAGCAGTTTAGAAATGCGCAATTTAATTTAAAATTAAAATAGACTTGAGCATTTTTGCATTAAAATAGACTTGGTTATCAACCTTTTAAAAAATGGCCCCCCAAAACGTTAAAAGTGGTTTTTTTCGGCATTTTCGGCAAGTTTAAATTAATTTATACGTAAGTCATAATTTATTTACATATTTATTGCATATTGCAATAAATATTACTGCAATATGCATGTTCATTAAGGATATTAATTCCACTGTTTTACCTAGATGGTGTATACTTAGTTGACGGTTTCATTATTTTTCGCATTACTGTGATTGTTTCTTTCCTTCTAATGGTTTATTTTAATTATTTAAAGATTATGATAAAAATAAGTAGCGTATTATCTTCGTTAACATTTTATTTTAATTTAGATATAAACCAAGATATCAAGGATCCAAGTTTTTGAAAAGTACAATTATCATATTTAATTATGGGTCATTTTCACATATACCCTTCTATGTGCAATACGTATTAAAAGTCTACTATTTTAGGTTTCCAAAATATCGACCGATATATAGGATTTGATTTAGAAACAACAAAACTGGTGTTACGAGATCTAGCTAGTTTCCACGCCGTACCTCTAGCACTCAGATTGAAAAAACCAGAAGTATTTGAGAAAGTGATTAAGCCGTACTGCGTACCTTTTGAGCCTATGGACGGAACTAGTTTCTTGCCCGTTTTACAAGGAATCATCGAAGAAAATAAAGAAATAGCCCATCTGGCTTCAAAGATAACCGGATGGAAGAGAGCAGACTTGCCAGTTAGCGATTTGTTTGCCACCATTATGCACACAGATATGTGGACAAATAATACTATGCAAAAATTTGAGAATGGTAGGGCAGTTAACAACAAATTAGTTGACTTTCAAGCTTATTCCTACGGATCACCAGCAACCGACGTATTTTTCTTCTTGTGGTCTTCATTGCCTCAGGAACTCTTAGAAACAAACTTAGATTTACTCCTAAGCTATTATTACGAACAATTTGTGAATGTACTTAAAGAACATAAAGTTGACATCAGTCCATACACATATGAAAAATTTCTCCAAGAGATAGATAAAGTGGGAGATAGCGAATTTCAGCATGCATATTTTTTCCACAATTTTGTTGTCTATGGTAAAAAAAATGCAGAAATGGGGCATCCTCCTCCAAAGATTGTAGTATCACACGTACTTAAAATGATTCCACTTAAGGCCAAACAAAAATCGTATTATATGATTCAAGAATGTGTCAAAAGAGGATGGCTGAAATAAACAAATAATATTAATTTTTTAGTTTAATTAATATGCATTTATAAATATATATCTTGAAGTTTACTGTTTTCTTTTTTTTTCTAGGTAGGTTTCTAGTATCTTGTATTTATTATCTTAAGTATTAAAAATTAGGTAACCATATTTTAAAAATGATAAATATATTCTTTCGATAACGATTTTGTTATAATAATAAATCTTATCAATTTAGATGTCAATTGTAGTTCATCAGAATGAATCTTAAATTTCTTATGAAGAGAATTGTCTAAAAAACAGCAAGTTATTTTAGGTTAAAAACTTGTACGCTCATGAATATAATAATTATACTTCTAATTGAGTTTCCACTATTGGTTCGTAAATAAAGTATACATGATGTATATTGAAGGGCAACAAATAGTGAAAATACATTTTTTTTATTTTTAATTAGAAAAAAGTAAAAAACAAAAAGAAAAAAAAATTAAAAAGTGTTTTTCAGGAAAACAATACAGTATTAAAAATAGATACATAGATGTAGATAAGATTTCTCCATTTGCTAGAGATTTCTCATTGATATGCCAAATCATGATTTTGTTCAAATTTACCGTTGTCAAGCGTTATCTTTGTCTTCAAAAATATATTTGTAAGACAAGACAGATCTTTTCACATCAACAGATATAATTCGACAGTCGTGGAAGATTGGTTCCAAATGTGAATTGAATAAAACCATCTAAAATGTAGGAAGATGGACAATGAATTAGGATGGTGATCTAACTACCATTTAGAGCGCAATAAGTAATGTAATAAATTACAATTCGAAGGACCATCCACTAACGGGAACTTATTGACTAATTTTATTACTATAACTATCTTAAGATGTGGTCAAAATTTTTTCGCAGAGTTTTTATATTTAAATCGCCAATTTATGTGTACCAAGTAAGTATTTAGTCATGCTTTAAATTAGGAGGGAATACTTATTTTAGTAACTAGACTAGTTAATTTAGAACTGTAACAATTTATTTTTGGAAAAAGTCAAGTTTTTTTAATTTCATGGAAAAGAAAGCAATCAAACAGTAATACATAAATTATTAATAGTTAAAAGTCAATCAAGTAAAGAAGAAAGAATATTTTACTCAACTATAAATGTTAATAAGAAGAAAAATAATTTAAAATGGTGTAAGCTACTAATTAAAACATTGTGGTCTATTTTGGAAAGTGATTTCCTAAAAAGAAGGATAACCAGAGAATGATAATGGAGACAATGAGTGGCAATTAAAACCTTTATTTTTGAAAGCAATTACATTTAGGCATTAAGTGACAGAAAGGTACCAAATTATATTAGTACAGTTTAATTATTGTAATGAGAACTTCCGTTTACAGATAGATTGTTTAAAATTTATATTTAAATATTGTCTGAATTAGATATATAAGTGTGATAATTATAATAAAGATCATTTTAAAAGTGCTTACAAACTAATTCTTCGGGAACCGCGACAAAAACCCTATATATGTTATTTAAAAATATGCCATTGTTCATAATACAATACAAACAAAATATCATAGCAATATATGCTGCAAACTCTTATTAAACTGACAAAATTAACCTTATTTTTTAACCTCGACCATGCAACCCCCAAATTCAGTCGCTCATTATTTCGCTAATGACGTTTCACTCAAAACATACTTCTCATCTTTTATACTCATTAACCCTGCAACCTTTATAATGAAACCCACGTGAAAACATCAGACATGAATTTAGTTTAAAAGGGAGGTTATTGGAAAATACTTTTACACAATTATTACGAAATATGTATTTGGTACATATTTGCATAAATTGCGTTACTTGTCGGTGTTCTGTTAGTAGTTTTTTATCTGCTAATACATAGTGCTTCTCTTCACATTAACTGCACTATATTCGGGTTTTTACTATTATTTTTCTTCTTCTTCCTTTGCCCTATCCGTTTCGGACGTTGGCTATTAACAAGGCTATTTTTACTTTGTTCACGGCACCTCTGAACAGTTCGGTCGATGTTAGTCTGAACTATTGTCGCAGGTTATGCATCCATAAGTGTCGTCTTCTTCCCGGTCCCCTCCTACTGTCGATTCTTCCTTGGACTATTAACTGTAGCAGCCGGTAGTTAGTATGCCTCATGACATGTCCGAAGTACTCAAGCTTCCGTTTCTTTACGGTGAAGATTATTTCTTTGCTTTTGCCTATTCTCTGCATTACTTCCACGTTAGTGATGTGGTCTGTCCAGAATATCCGAAGAATACGGCGATATATTCACAGCTCAAAGGATTCTAGTTTCTTCAGGGTGGCTTCCCTTGTGGTCCATGCCTCTGCTCCATAGAACAAGACCGGGAAGACATAACACTTGACCAGTCTTAATTTTAGTTTCATTGAGATTTTGCTTGTGAACCACTTTTTCATATTGTTGAACGCGTTTCGCACTTTAATATAATATAATATGATATAGAGAATATAATAGAATAGGATAGAATAGAATAGAATAGAATAGAATAGAATAGAATAGAATAGAATAGAATAGAATAGAATAGAATAGAATAGAATAGAATAGAATAGAATAGAATAGAATAGAATAGAATAGAGTAGAATAGAATAGAATAGAATAGAATAGAATACAATAGAATAGAATACAAAAGAATAGAATAGAATAGAATAGAATAGAATAGAATAGAATAGAATAGAATAGAATAGAATAGAATAGAATAGAATAGAATAGAATACAATAGAATACAATAGAATACAATAGAATAGAATACAAAAGAATAGAATAGAATAGAATAGAATAGAATAGAATAGAATAGAATAGAATAGAATAGAATAGAATAGAATAGAATAGAATAGAATAGAATAGAATAGAATAGAATAGAATAGAATAGAATAGAATAGAATAGAATAGAATAGAATAGAATAGAATAGAATAGAATAGAATAGAATAGAATAGAATAGAATAGAATAGAATAGAATAGAATAGAATAGAATAGAATAGAATAGAATAGAATAGAATAGAATAGAATAGAATAGAATAGAATAGAATAGAATAGAACGGAGTAGAATAGAATAGAATAGAATAGAATAGAATAGAATAGAATAGAACAAAATAGAATAGAATAGAATAGAATAGAATAGAATAGAATATAATATAATAGAATAGAATAGAATAGAATAGAATAGAATAGAATAGAATAGAATAGAATAGAATAGAATAGAATAGAATAGAATAGAATAGAATAGAATAGAATAGAATAGAACGGAGTAGAATAGAATAGAATAGAATAGAATAAAATGGAATAGAATAGAATAGAATGGAATAGAATAGAATAGAATAGAATAGAATAGAATAGAATAGAATAGAATAGAATAGAATAGAATAGAATAGAATAGAATAGAATAGAATAGAATAGAATAGAATAGAATAGAATAGAATAGAATAGAATAGAATAGAATAGAATAGAATAGAATAGAATAGAATAGAATAGAATAGAATAGAATAGAATAGAATAGAATAGAATAGAATAGAATAGAATAGAATAGAATAGAATAGAATAGAATAGAATAGAATAGAATAGAATAGAATAGAATAGAATAGAATAGAATAGAATAGAATAGAATAGAATAGAATAGAATAGAATAGAATAGAATAGAATAGAATAGAATAGAATAGAATAGAATAAAATAGAATAGAATAGAATAGAATAGAATAGAATAGAATAGAATAGAATAGAATAGAATAGAATAGAATAGAATAGAATAGAATAGAATAGAATAGAATAGAATAGAATAGAATAGAATAGAATAGAACAGAATAGAATAGAATAGAATAGAATAGAATAGAATAGAATAGAATAGAATAGAATAGAATAGAACGGAGTAGAATAGAATAGAATAGAATAGAATAGAATGGAATAGAATAGAATAGAATAGAATAGAATAGAATAGAATAGAATAGAATAGAATAGAATAGAATAGAATAGAATAGAATAGAATAGAATAGAATAGAATAGAATAGAATAGAATAGAATAGAATAGAATAGAATAGAATAGAATAGAATATAATATAATATAATATAATATAATATAATATAATATAATATAATAGAATAGAATAGAATAGAATAGAATAGAATAGAATAGAATAGAATAGAATAGAATAGAATAGAATAGAATAAAACAGAATAGAATAGAATAGAATAGAATAGAATAGAATAGAATAGAATAGAATAGAATAGAATAGAATAGAATAGAATAGAATAGAATAGAATAGAATAGAATAGAATAGAATAGAATATAATAGAATAGAATAGAATAGAATATAATAGAATAGAATAGAATAGAATAGAATAGAATAGAATAGAATAGAATAGAATAGAATAGAATAGAATAGAATAGAATAGAATAGAATAGAATAGAATAGAATAGAATAGAATAGAATAGAAGAGAATAGAATAGAATAGAATAGAATAGAATAGAATAGAATAGAATAGAATAGAATAGAATAGAATAGAATAGAATAGAATATGTTTGATTATATTTGACTATTATTTTATTATATACATTTTAAGGAATTTCCAGACTTTTTATTAGTGACCATATTATGTCTCTATCTTTCCATAAGCTCTGCATTACTATTCGTTCTCTTGGTTTTTAAGAGATTTTTTTATTCTTAGAATATTTCATTTTCTTGTTATTTTTCGTCTTTATCTTTGAATTTTTGTTTCTGTTGGTGTCGTTGATATAGTTATTTCCGTATGTTTATGTCTTGTACGCTGGTTTTCGAGTGACAGAAATCCATGGATATCCATAAAAAATACGGATAGCCATTAAAAAAATCCTGGATGAAATGGCATAAGTGATTGAGAGGATAATAAGTTTGCATTGATAAAACATAAATAAATATTTATTGATATAGATAATTGATATTTTATAATACTATTTTCGAGTCAAAGAGAAAAAATTTCTTAAAGTTTAAATTAGATGATATCTAAATGAGCCCAGTATATTTAAAACTTTTAAAGTAAATAAAAATTCTAGAACTTTTCTATCATAATAAGTATATGTTTGCTTTCCCGAGAAAGTTTTCTAATATTGCAAAGAGTTAATTTGCAGATTAAGATCCAAGGAACGCCGACTTCTTGAAAGCACAAAGTCGGAAATTAATTTCTAATCCTTGAAACTTTCTAATTAATGTATTTTATAAGAAAATAGATGATATTCGACTGTTTTTGCGCGTGGCTCTATCGGTGGCGTTGTCACGATGGATTTATTGAAATGTGTTTCTAAGGGTTGGCGTTGCTGGTTATACCGGATTTGGGTCAAACGGTTATTTTTGAATTATTTACAAGTTGATTTAAGGTTGGATGTATTCAAAAAGTAGCTTGAAAGCTTGAAAAATTGTCCAAAATGGCTGACATAAAGAAATATGAAAATATCAAATGACCTGGTTTTTATATATACAGTACAAGTGCGTTTATGCAAATAAGCAAATTGAATTTTAAATTTGATTTAGACAGTAGACAATATCTAAACCTAACATATGCAGCGGCAGTGTCATCAAACCGAAATAATGCAGTACTGCATAACGTTTTTGCTGATCGATTTACAAATAAATTTCAACAAACACATCAAATTGATCATCCTTTTTACTTTCGTATACAATCATACTTATCCAAATTAAATTTTCAATTTATAAAAACCTATGATACCTCATCAATCCACAATCCTGCACCATGGACAATATCTATTCCTGCTATCGACATCAGTCTAACTAACCTAAGAAAATCAGAGATATCATCAACAGTCATTAAACAAAAGTTTTATACACTATTAAACAGATATGGCTATACCTACAACGTATACACCGATGCGTCAAAAAATGAAGACAGAGTTGGAGCAGCAATTTATTCGGAAGACACCTCAGTTAGTTTCAAATTTCTATCAATGACAACCATCTTTTCGGCTGAATTATTCGCAATTTTTAAAGCACAATCTTTAATACAAAACAAAATCAAAGAAAGATGTATAATAATCACACATTCTCTAAGTTCATTATCCTCATTGACTCAATTATACTGGGACAACCCCCTTTTATTTCTTATTAAAAAAGAACTTAAAAACATTTCTAATAAGAACATTTAAGTGCACTTTTTATGGTTGCCTTCTCATGTAGTAATTGAAGGTAACGAAGCTGTAGATAAACTAGCTAAAAACGCACCAAATAACCCGATGTCCGAAGAAAGTAACATATTGGTACAAAACGATTTAAAACCATACTTAAAACAAAAAATAATTCAAAAATGGCAACAAACTTGAAACAACACTCCATCGAGGCTAAACGAAGTCAACAAACGCCCACATCTTTGGAAACCAACAATAAAAGACAGAAGAAAGCAAGTGATACTTACCCGTCTCCGTATTGACCATACACGACTTACTCCTGACTATTTGTTACAGCGCAAAAACAAACCAGTGTGTAAAGTGTGCAACAGTGTTCTAACGGTAAAACATTTTTTAATACAGTGTCCCAAATATAACAGTGAACGACTCAAATATAGCATACCCAACTCCCTAAGAGATGCCCTAGAAGAAAATACAGATAACCGAAAAATATTTTCCTATCTTAAAGACTGTCAACTTCTTCTAAAGATCTAAAACGTACATTTTAACACACATACATATTATTATTATTATAATTATTATTTTAAACTAATGTATATTCACATATTGTATCAACTGTCACATATGTTACATAATCTAAATACGCTAATGACTCTGCGTGGTTGATGCGTTAATAAAAAAAAGTCACAAAATTGAGCATAAAATAGTTATAAAGTTAAATATTAATTATATTGATTTGGATCAGATATTTTTAATGATTGAGTTAGAGGGGTTGAGTGTTATCCTTGGCTGTGTGTATTCACCACCAAAATCAAGTATATTCATTTTGTAAAGAACTATGTGATACTGTTGACTATGCTTTTTCCAATAATTAATTTTGACGTCCAATGACGAATTTGGTATGCAACTAATAGTGTCAAATATCATCACCTCAGATAAAATGTATAACCGACTGCTTGGCTTTCTACATTTTGTTTTAATTGAAGACAATTTCTAGTGTGTCAGCTAATTTTCTTGATCATACTTTTTCTAACTATTTAAACTTAATAATTTCTGCTGCTTTTAACCCTTTTATATAAGGTGACAAATACCATTCAGCTATTTGAATTTAATAATATGCATTGTCCAAAACAACTGGAACTATTTATTCGTGGTTATAAATATTATTACTTTAAAGAGGCCCCTTACAGTAATATTTTTTTGTCTAGCTACTCACATGGGACAACATCTTACAAGTAAACAATCTACATATAGCTTTAATAAGAATAGACTGCTTTGTACCTAGGCGTTTATCCTGAAATAAAAAATTTCCAAAGACGTTTGATCTTGAACTTCAAAAACTCAAAATTAAGAAGAAGTCCATAAGTGTTTTAAAACCTCTCGTTCTACATATTACTATGAAAATTTTCTAGTTTAAAAAACAAATGCAAAATGATTTCAGTTACCAACAAAAACCATCATATTCAGGGTATTGAAAATTCTATTCTTAATAACAGTTTAAAATTTTGGAGTTATGTCCGTGCAAAAATATTGACAAAAATACTACCAATACTATGTCATATGATATTGTTACTTCTGATAATTCATTTTAAATAGTTTAAATATTTGCTGATTATTTTGGTTCAGTGCATTTTCTTAATATAATGGCGTACCTGCAAGCCATTAATAACTATAACTATACTGTCTATGACTATAATCCTGCTATCAACTTAGGCTATATTAGTATTGATTTAATAGATGTGTACAAAGGTTTGGAAGGTATGAATGTTGAATTAAAACCTTGTCATATATAATACTAGATTAAATATATCATCAACTATACTAAAGATATTAAATTTTTTTCTTAGCTCGGGAATTTTTCTAGAAGCTTGGAAAACAAGTCATATTATTCCTATCTTTAACAATGATGACAATAATGTTTAGTAAAGTATTTAAAAATATTGTATCTTATCACCTAACACCAAGGTTTAATAATATTTCATGTAAGAAACAACATGGTTTTCGCTCGAATAGATCAACTATAACTAATCTGATGGTTTATGAAAAATTAGTGGCCGATACTTTAGATGATAGAAGTAAAGTAAATGCTGTTTAGACCGACTTTTCTAGGGTATTTAATACAGTTAATAATTTTATGTTGTTAACATACATGGTGTTCTGTCAAAATTATTGGATGTCAACAACTCAGGGCTTCCTTAGAGGAGTCACCTCTCAACATTTTTTTTTAACTTCTTTATTAATTATATTAACAACTGTGTCTTGAATAACAATTTTTTATTATATGCTGATGATTTTAAGCTTTTTAGAAAAATTGACAATGTGCAAGAGGGCTTACTGCTTTCTGGGACAATCTGCTTTAACAGGGCTTAAATAAACTTTCTCATTCATCATCATTCTGGCTTTACAACCCTGCGAGTGTCCTAGCCTCCTCAATAATTTCTCTCCAGTTATCCCTAGCCATCGCCTTCCTCTGCCAAGCACGTATTTCCATATTTCTTAGGTTAAGATTTTTTTTAACTGTTGAATGCTTTAAAATTCGTTGAAACAAAAAGTGCAAAAGTTACGTTTGTTGGTTTGCGCTAGTTATTTCTACAAAATAAACATAATTTTTTTATATTAGCAAGAAGTTTTTTATGTATATAAAAAACTAGGTGGCCATTCCAACTAAACATTAAATGGTACAAATAATTTTCCCATATTCAATGTCTGTCTATTTTTTTTTGATTTGGAAAATATTGTTGCCTTTCTAAACATTTAACTAAAGTAGATAGATCATTTTGCAAAAAAATAAATATTTTTCACCATTTAAAATATTTTACAAAATACTGGTCCTTACTCTCTTTAAAAATAGGTATTATTTGTACAATACTTCGCATGACTTCGAAGTGTTCTAGAATATTGTGGCCTCCATCTAAGTTCCCTACCAAGTTTAGGTTTCGGAGCTAAACAAACTCCTGGTAATTTTTTTCTTATTCATATGCACTTTTAGGTGACTTACTTGAATATTACTATGCTAACTTCTTCTATATTTAATTATCTCAATATATATATATATATATATATATATATATATATATATATAGAGAGAGAGAGAGAGAGAGAGAGAGATATACGCCCCAACGCCATTTTTCCGGCGACACTTGTAGGGCTTTGATCGGTAACTTCATTTACACTACTTTTATAATTTTTATTAATATTACTTATAATGCTACCTAAAGTTAAAATCAAAGTTTAATAATCATAAAATAGTTGGAAGGTATCCATGATTTTCTTAATTCGGTAACATTCGATAATAACATGGTCATTTGCTGTGCTAATTTTTATAAGTTCATATATGTTGTTAGTTACTTAATTGTTTATACAAGATCAGCGTATTATGTCCATTTACTTAAGTTTCATTTACATTATTGTTAATAACATTGACTGCTACATGTCTTTTTAAGATGAACTGATGATGCTTTCCAAACTCGAAAGCGAAACGTCTTCAAAATAGATAAAGTAGCCTATCAACTTTGTCTTTTATTTCTCCACCTAGAGACCGATATAAGAACCCACCACTTGTCTGAGTGATCCTTATATATATACATATTGGATTGACGGTCGTATTCCTTTTTCCGATATATATTTATATATATATATATATATATATATATATATATATATATATATATATATATATATATATATATATATATTGTTATGATATGTAAAATCGAGAAAAGTATTTGTTTGCTTAAAATATTTCAAAATTCAAAAACATTAAAATAATTCAGATAAGTCAAATAATGAACAACAAACATTTCGAAAAATGAAAGTCTTTTAAAATTGGATTACCTGTATTTAACAAAACGTAAGATATGCATAAATTATTTTCTTTGTTAAAATATATTTGTATGACGTGAATAAGCTGAAGTGAAATCCATAAGACAATTGAACCGGGTTTTTCCAAATACATTAATGCAGTGATTAGAAAAATAGAATAGATTTTAGAAAAATAGGATTTTGTTAGTTTTTAAGAATTGTAGAAAAATATTATTTGTAAATAAGTTTTAGGAAATTTTATAATTATAAGTAAAAATTTGTTTGTTATCGAAATGAAGTAATGGGAGATGGACTACGAGTTTTGATTGGATGAAATTGAAAAAGGTGGGATGATTGGTTGGAGAATGAGAAGTTAGTTAGTTTCGGATGAAAGAAAAGATGGTCAGTTGGTTTCCAAGGGTGCAAGGCGAACGGCCGTTGTTCTCGGGTAGTTTCCCAGAGATAGGAAGCAGTAGCAGTGAAAGTTTGTGAGTTTTCGTGTAGTTAGTGTATCTGACAGAAGCTGATCCAGTAAAAGATTGTAAGATATATTTTCTACTTATATTCCAAGAGTCACTGTTCAGGCCAACGAGAGATTCAGTTTATCGTAAAGAAAAGATATTCCAAGAGTCAGTTTTCACTCAGGCCAACGAGAGATTCAGTTTATTGAGAGAAGAAGAAGCTAGCATAATTTGAACGATTCGTGCATTTAAAGGAGATCATTAAGGACGATAAACTTACAATAATTTGTTGTAAGATTGCTGATTACCTAGGGAGCAGCTACGAGTAAATAGTATAGTCTACAAGGAACAAGGATTTGGACCACTCATCATCAGAGGGAGAGATAGTTTGTTTTCTGCAGTTTTTCTTTTATTGATAACACGATTTTTTTCACCTAATTAAAAAAGGATATAAATATTTTGATTAGGAGATTTAGAATAATATTTGGATTTTGAGATTTCAACTAATATTGTTTGTACCATTAATTTTGAAGGTTCACGTACGTAGAACAAAATTTTAAGAATCATTATATGAGATATTGTTTATTGAAAACATTTGAGTGTGAATTTTATTTCATTATTTTTATTTCAATATATAGTGTTATATCCTATGTGTTTTTTATTATTCCGGTATTCTTTGGACCTTAACTTTCACATGTAATAGCATAGATATTGAAGCACGAATTTAACCCTGAGATAAGAGAATTAAAAAGTGTGATAGAGTCATAATCATATCATTTAAATAATTTTAATTAATTAACTAATTAATTAGCTAATTAATTGCTTGGCGCACCAAGACTTTTAATATCACAATAATATATATATATATATATATATATATATATATATATATATATATATATATATATATATATATATAAATATATATATATATATATATATATATATATATATATATATATATATATATATATATATATATATATATATGATTTTTTGGAGAGTAACTTTCGGGAAAGCGTCAAAACAAGGATCAGCTAGAGATGGTATAATGGTATAAGCCAGTTTGGTGTAGAACTTTATTCTAAATGTGAAATTTTCGGTGATATGTTGTCACCTGTATCAGCACCTAAATGGAAAACCTATTTTAGTACAAGTGGTGGAAGTTAACATTTAAAACCTACATTGAAAATGTTCAATTGGTCCTAGAGGTGAAGAACACTGTCACAAACATGTTAAAAATATTGAAAAATACATTTAAAATTTTGAATAAAAACATTACAACACAACAGGGTATTATTTAAAATACAAACACAACAAAAATCTAAAAATTACAACCTACAAAACTGCAACTTCATGTTAAAGGTAGAAAAGAAGAATTATTCTTCTTTTTTGATGACACATTTTTGACTTCTGTCAATATCCGGGTGTCATATGCAACGAGGTTATAATTTTCACATTAGAACCTCATGGATATGGAAAGAAAGAACCCCAGGAACCACAATCAGCAGGGAAATGAAGTCTTTTCTCAAGTACAGGTAGGCGATCTATGCATGTTATGATAAGTTCCCTACATTCTCCAGTTTGTTACATCTTGTCAAGTCCTGTTGAAGTAGAAAGGAATAAATACAACTTAAGTTTTCAACATCTTTCTTACAGTTCATAGAAGAACTGCAGTTCTTCTATGAACTGTAAGAAAGATGTTGAAAACTTAAGTTGTATTTATTCCTTTCTACTTCAACAGGACTTGACAAGATGTAACAAACTGGAGAATGTAGGGAACTTATCATAACATGCATAGATCGCCTACCTGTACTTGAGAAAAGACTTCATTTCCCTGCTGATTGTGGTTCCTGGGGTTCTTTCTTTCCATATCCATGAGGTTCTAATGTGAAAATTATAACCTCGTTGCATATGACACCCGGATATTGACAGAAGTCAAAAATGTGTCATCAAAAAAGAAGAATAATTCTTCTTTTCTACCTTTAACATGAAGTTGCAGTTTTGTAGGTTGTAATTTTTAGATTTTTGTTGTGTTTGTATTTTAAATAATACCCTGTTGTGTTGTAATGTTTTTATTCAAAATTTTAAATGTATTTTTCAATATTTTTAACATGTTTGTGACAGTGTTCTTCACCTCTAGGACCAATTGAACATTTTCAATGTAGGTTTTAAATGTTAACTTCCACCACTTGTACTAAAATAGGTTTTCCATTTAGGTGCTGATGAAGGTGACAACATATCACCAAAAATTTCACATTTAGAATAAAGTTCTACACCAAACTGGCTTATACCATTATACCATCTCTAGCTGATCCTTGTTTTGACGCTTTCCCGAAAGTTACTCTCCAAAGAATTGTATTCTTAGCGTCGTTATACAAACTCTATATATATATATATATATATATATATATATATATATATATATATATATATATATATATATATAAGGACCATAATATTTAGCGTATGGTCAAATGTTTTCAGAGGGTCAGTGGAACAGTAATACTAATAACAGCGTATGGCATTTTGTAAGAAAGATCATTTTTGGAGTATTTCAGCGTCAATTGAATCTTTAATCCTGTTTCAGGAAACGAATATCGATGCACACACTAGCCCAGTTGTCAAAGCGAAGAACTGAGTGTTTTTGTACAGAATTGAAGGAAAAATCTAAAGAAAAGAAAAAAAGCTTACCTGAACTACATGTCAACCAAAGCAGAAGAGGCACACCATCATTACAGGACAATTAGAAACGAAACACATCCATTTGTGAGAAACATAAAAAATGATCACTGGGAACGCTTTTCGAAAGAAATAAAACATGACTTTTACAGTCTGCAAAAGGAAATATGGCGCTTCATAAGCGATTCAAGAACGGAGGTAAAGGAACCAATAGAACCAAAATACATACAAAAGGATACGTGGATTGACTACCTAAAAAAGCTATATGCAGAGGAAGAACAAATGACGCTAGAACCAGAAACACCAGAAATTACGACAAATGAAGAACTTAATATAAATGTACAGGAAGTTCGGAAAATACTTAAAAGCCTGAAGAACAGAAAAGCAGCAATAAAATACTAGAAGAATGAAGAACCAGCGAACTAATTCTAGTATTCAAAGAAGAAGATAAAAAACAGCCAGAAAACTACAGAGGTATATATAAAGCTTGTTAAATCCTGCTTTAAAACTTACAACTAAAAGTTTACAAGTCTAATCAGAGGATAAGTTTAGTAGATGAACAACAGGGTTTTCGTAGTATAAGATCGTATACAGATGCAATATTCGATATAAAGCAAATTACTAAGAAATCACTAGAGTATAATAAACCAGCATTTCTGTGTCTGATTGACCTAACCAAAACGGTTGACAGAGTAATACTCAAAGATGTGATCCATCTTTTGTATAATAGAAAAGTTTCCCTAAATATTATAAAAACAATCGATAACATCTACCTAAACAACAAAATGGAAGTCGGAATAGATGGACAACTTACAGAACCTAGAAATAGGCAGCGGAATAAGAAATGAGAATTCATTGAGCCCCATGCTCTTCAAGTTGATCATGGATAAAATCATTAAAACCATTAACAAAGGAAGATGATACAGAATGGCAAACAAAGAAATCAAAATACTCTGTTACGCAGATGACGCAATATTGATAGTCAAAGATGAAGACATTTTGCAAATACTGGTTCATAATCTCATTTCAAAAGACTTAAACAATAGTAGTCAGCAAAGAACCAACCAGATGTGAAATAAAAATTGATGGCGTCAGTATTGAACAAGTAATGGAAATACAATACCTGGAAATTAGAATGTCTAGCTATGGAGACCTGGACAAAGAAGTGAGAGATCAAGTATAAAAAGCAAATAGACTGGCAGGATGCCTTAATAATACTATATGGCGAAACAGACACATTGACACTGAGATAAAGTTAAGAATTTATAAAGCCAGTGTAAGACCAATAATGACATACGCCACAGAAATAAGACCCGATATAGTTACAACGCAAAGGCTACTGGAAATAGCAGAGATAAGAGTACTGGAAATAATTACAGGAAATACGCTGAGAGATCGAAAGAGAAGTGAAGACATTACAAGAAAATGCAACGTACAGTGTATAAATGAATGGACACAAAATAGAAAAAAGAATGAAATAACCACATAAGTAGAATGGGGGAGAAACATGCCTTCAAAATAGCAAGAGATGAGTCACCAATCGGCAGAAGAAGCATCGGATGACCGCGCAAAAGTTGGAGTGACAACCTTCCATAAAGGTATTAATCTGCCAATGAACAAGCAGAATTGCCTATAAAGAGGAAGAGAAAGAGAAGACACTAGCGCAGGGGGACCAACTGCTTTTACGTGCCCTCCGAATCACCATAATGATTCGTATCATCACCATATTTAATAATAACAATTTCGTTTGTGCCAGTAATTTAACTCGTAAATTCTGGCTTAAAAACTAGTATCTTAGTGGCTGAGCTACGCTACAAAACATAGTCCTCTACTGATATACAACTCATTTTATTAGCACTGGTGGGATGAGTTTTTGTTTAATCAGCTTAATCCAAACCAAAACTAATTTTCGAGCAGTATCTGTCCTTCTTTTTATTCCCAAAATTATAATTTAAATGCGCGAATATTTGGCTTCTTGGTTCTTCATTCCAAAATTTAACTATTATATTATTATAAATGAAATGCTGTTCTAATTTAACAAACTAATATTTTGTACACTTGTAGAATTTTTTATTTGTATTTTACGATAGTAAGTTAATCTTATCAAATGAAACCTATTCTGTATGAAAATTTCAAACCGGCCTCGATGTTTAACCCCAAATACAAAATTTTGATTACCTTTAAAGTTATCTAAGGAAATGCAATCTCTTTTCATGGAGTTTCACAGTAAATTTCCATTTGCAATTTCCTTAAATTCTTTTTGTAAGAAACCTCAGGCACGAAAGCTTCTAGTTGTATCGTTTCAATTCTCCCGTTGATAACGATTTAAAAGGAACAATACCCAAGAGAATCCTAAGAAAATCAATAAAACAGTAAGATGTTATTCAGAGCATGTTTTCAGGTAATTTCCGATTAAAATGTTTTGCGAATGAGGATGTTAGTTTCTTTTAGAACAAAAAAATGCTAACCTATATTCTACGAAAAGCAAAAATTTGATAACATATAATATAATCTTTTTTCCTAAGAAAAAAGATCATTTGAAAAATAAACATTGGTTGTAATGAGGTAGAGTCCTGTCGAATATTCTGTACGACGGGGTGTTGAGGTTACAGATGCCAAGGGAATGCACTCTTGTAGCTTATGCTGATGATCTCGCACTAGTTGCGAAGGCGAGTCAGAAAACGAACATGGCTAATGCGGCCAATACAGCCCTGCGTCGCATTAGTAGGTGGATCAGAGGGAATAATCTACAGCTAGCGCCTCAGAAAACTGAGGTGTTAGTTCTCAAAGGGACCGGGGAAAGATCCTCTTTTCGCTTTATAGTGGAAGGTGTGGAGGTTACACTGGTTAAATCAATTAAATATCGGGGAGTCTGGTTGTCGGAAAGTCTAAGGTTCGGAGTACACATCCAAAAGACAGCAGAGAAGGCAAACCGAAATATGGAAGCGTTCATAAGGTTGATGCCAAACATTGGAAGCCCAGGAAGCTCCAAAAGAAAAGTGTTAAATGGAGCTTTCTAGTCGGTACTTAACCTACGCTGCCCCTATGTGGTGTAGTGTACTAAACACTGCGAAGTACGCTAAGCTGATGGAGACTTCGCAAAGACGAATGATCCTCAGGGTGTCTAGTGTATATAAGACAGTCTCGAATGAGGCTCTATATGTCATTGGAGCAGTAATACCGATCGGTAGTATGTGAGGAGGATGTATGTGAGGAGGATGGACGTAAATTTACATGAAAATGAAAGCGAAAGAACGATAGTAGAGCGGTAGAGAGAATAGGCGAATGATAGTGGAAAGGCAAGGTGGACGAAGGAGCTTATTCCTGATCTGAGTCCGTAGTGGGAATGACAGTTCAGGAAACTAGACTACTTCCTGACGCAGTTTTTGACCGGACTTGATTTTTTTTCTCGTCTTCACAAATAGAATGGGCAAGTCTGCCCCTTCAGACTGTACTGTTTGTGCAGTACAGTCTGATTTCTGGGGTGATGAAGAAAAAGGATCAGGAGGATAGAGAAGGAAATTAAACCAGGGATCTAAAAATTTAAAGTTAATATTGTTTATTAGTTTATGGCCTAACGTCTAAACATTTTCTGATTTGCGGTTATTTTAGTTGTTTATTAACTGGCAAGACCACCTCTCTGGAACGGTGGTTAAAGTTTTAGCAGGAACACGGTTATTCCGGCACTACCCTGGGGTCTTCCGGCTTACGAAGAAACTCTAATCCGAGAAATATTTTTTCTCATAGAAGAAAAGCTATGGAATAAAATAATAAAAGATGATAATAACAAAATATCACTGTCTTTAGCCTGCAAGTAAAAACGTATTTCGAGATAGTTAACAAGAAAAATGTAACTGAAATGTAAAAGGTATGGTTGACCACATTGCTTTGCCCAGAAATACCGTTGTAAGTGGAATAGGTGATACATTTTTCAAAGTAAAACACTTGCAGGTCACGATTTATACAAAGTGACTTGTATTTAAAATTTCCAGAACATCAACCTTAGAGTTCAAATTTTCCTACCATAGCTAATAATACGATACCCATACGAAACTGCTCGATCTGTCATAGGCTAAACATGGTGTAATAATCAGAAAAATGTAATCATTATTATATTGGAAATTTTAGAATTATATTGATTAAATAACCAAAAACATTTGATATTTTTGATAATATAAATTTTATGAAATAACTCATTCAGTCTAATATTTCACAAAATAATAATTTTAATTAAATACGTTAGACAATTGTACGCAACTGATACGGAAATACTTTAAATATTATTGACAGTTGAGCGAGTGGCAAAAGTGTATTAAGTGTTGCCGCTTTTTTAGAGTAGGAATTTTGTTTATGCTTTGATTTCTTACACAATTTGATCATAATATAATATATATTATTAAATTGTATTTATAAATATAGACTTTATTTGGACTAATAGATTTGAAAACTAATTATTATTGTGTATTGTGATTGTGACATGCCAAATCAAATAAATAGTCTGCAGAAAGCTAATGAGCCTTCATATAAGATAGATTATATTGAACAAGAAGTAAAGGCCAGACGTTTTTACTATTAAAGCCCTAAAAAACTAAGTATAAAATTTAGAATATATAATTTTGTATTAAAATGTTTTCTTAATATATTTTAATGTGTTGCAGTAGTCTTAAATCTAAGTGTATTTACTGTTAATATAATAGTTTGACAAACAGTTAGACTTAAAAATTATTTGTACAAATCATGTTTAAAATTTTCTGCAAAATGTTAAATCTTGGATGGATGAATGGATAGATCTGAAATAAAAATGTAAAATTATTCATTTATAGGACCATATTTTTATAAAAAATAAATGCAAGGAAGTTCTTTCCATTGCAATACAAGATTCCTCTGCAGGATCACTTCGTTGATAATGTAGTTAATCAAACTTACATTTTTACATTTAACAATCGGAGAATACATTGGTAATACGTTGCTAGTAAAAAAGTGGCCGCAAATATTTTTAATTCAATTAATAGTGATTCATTTTTTAACACAAATTTTATCTCGTTTATTTACTTTTAATAATAGTAATAAAATGCGCTGCTTACGACGTATAGGCAAGTTTTTTCATCAAATTAAAGCTGGTTTTTTAATTTCATATAAAAACATGCATAGGGTAGTTGGGGGCAAAAACACGCAGTTTAGTTATCTCCTGTGTTCTTAAGAAATTATAAGAGTTTAGAACTTTTTCCAGTGTTATTACGGGAGAGGCTACATATTATTTTTTCATTTTAAGTATCGACAGTAGTTCTATAAGTTTACTAATAAATGAAAAAAAAAGTTTTTAAAAAATCTTCATTTGCGTACTCTTGTCTCTACAAATAGGGCAGTAGTACGCAAGTGCGTATGTTTGCCACAAAACTAAAATGTATAAAAACACAAATAAAAAAAAAATGATAGGCGTTTAAAAGAAAAGTGTTTATTTAAAAAAAACCAAACGTTAAATACGCAACTTTAATCTAAAAGGTGTTTTGATATAAGGCTGAATGCTCGAATAAAAAAGGTATTTGGAGAGGTAGTCGAAAGAGAACGAAAGGTTATGGACAGCTACTTAAAAAATACACCTTAATAACCATCTTTTTTTTTCCAAAAAATTTGGACAAAATATTGATACAACATTAATGTCTTGCTTTTCATCGTTATCGGAAAAATTACTGTCACAAGAACCAATATATTCTGGATAGAAGAGTGCTACTGATTCATCAGATGATGATTTGTCGAAAACGTTTGTTTTGGCAGCACGAAGTACCACTTTAAGATTTGATTTTTTGATTCTTCAGTAATGTTTCCCTCTCCTTCCCGTTTTCTGCTTCCTTCTTTTCTTCTTGTTATTCTAAAAGTCGCTCCTTATTAGGTGTCGATTTTAGTGGGGTTGACTTCAAACTTTCTCTTGTTCTCTTCTCTTTTTATGTTAAATTTTGGGAAGGGAATAATATCTAAAGGTAAAATTACTGAGGTTCTAATTTTGATGATGACTGGGCTCTTTCGTATCACTAACAGTGATTTTTTCAATATTTAAAAGATCAGGTACAGAAATTCTGACTTCCGATTTTAATGAAGGCTGGGGCTCTATCGCATCAGTAACAAGGTCTTCTTCTTCTTGCTGAAACTGGATAAAAACATAACCTTCATCGTCTGAATCTTCATCTAAACCTTGCTCTATTACTTCCACTGGCATAAAATTTACGTCCAAAAAATATTTTTATCTAGTGGTTAGATTTCTGAAGACCGAAAGTCCTCCCTTGCTATATCTACATTAACAGTTTTTGCAAATGCTGTGGAAAAGAGACCAGTCGCATGGTAAATGGAGTGATGGATGGGAACTGGTCTAGCTGTCAGCGACGCTCTCATAATAAACTATTGATGGTTTAAAAAATGCATGACCCAGTGGCTGGGTCTTATGGCTGCTATGTGGTAGCAGACTTAATAAATTGATGAAATTATCTTTTGGAGTACTGCTTAAAGACTTGTGTACGATACATTTTTATCTAAAATCAGAAGAACGGGGTTCTCTTCTGTTGGACTTGTATGTTTATTAAAATACTCCAAGTACTTGATAAACGAGGGAGTGTTTATGTATCCATTTTCAGTAACAGCCATGTCGCAGACAATGGGGCCGTCTTCGATTAGAAGATTCATCCGTTTTTGAGCAAATAAGAAAAATGAGGGAACATGGTTACTAGTTGTACTCGTACAACAAACAGCCGTAATTGTTTGTCCTTGCTCGGAAGCTACAGCTTTTGCTATATCTCTCTTTTCATCTGGGGCAACATGTTTTTTTCATCTGAGCAGATGGTTTGGGATGTCTGAATGCCGGTTTCATCAATTTTATAAATACGGTTAGGAGGTAACTTCATGTAAGGTAAGTCCATGGTTCTAGCAATACTTGTTTTTCATGAAGCTCGTAAAAATAGTCGATTCCTTTTTATCAAAGATCTAGTGAAGTCCCGACTAGCCAACTGATTTACAGGTGAAAATGGATGTTTAATACTGTTTCTTCCACAATAAGAGTAAATTAGAAAACGCAATGACTTCAGCGTCATTCCATAAAATCGTTTGTCGAGTTTTTTGCAATGCCGAACTATTTCATTGTCTTGGATCTTGGTTAGAACTGCTTTAGATCTGACTAAAGACTGGACACCATTTCCTTTTTTTTAACATTTCCCGTAGTGTTGCTTTATGAAATCCCACAGATTTTGCTGTCTGATGTATAGAAATGCCATTATTAATAAGGTCACGAGCTTCGCACAAAATAACTTCTGTCAAAGGCTTGCTCCGATACTGGTTACTTAAGTTTTTAGTCAAAATTATCAAAATGATTTTTATAGTCGTCTCATTCAATATTATTACTAAAGGTATTGTAAATATGACCAAGTGGGAAGAAAATATTCATAGTTAATTAAAATTACTTCAATGGTATCAAGCTATCATCAAATCAGTGTTTTGAGCCGCAATAGATAATAATATGAAGATTAATTAGTTGTCAGTGTTCTAATTGAATGACGTAGCATTCGAAAGAGAATTACATTTAAATATTGAATTTATTTGGAATTAAACCACAAATGATTCTGAATAAAATTACAGTTTACGTTTTTTTTGACGTTTTGGTATTGACGATTATTTTAAAATAAGAAGTTGTTAAAACCTGAAGTTTGTTTATTATTCGGCGCTTTGTTTTTCCAATTTACATTTGTGTTTTACTTACCTTGATCTTGTACGCCTTTTAAGGTTTAGCAAAAGAGTTATCAATGAAAACGGAAAGAGAATGGTAGAATTCTGCACATCAAATGAACTGAGAATAACCAACATATTTTTTGATCATAAAATTCAATACAAATACACGTTTGAAAATACAAGACGACATAGATCAATGATAGATTATATGGTCACAAACAGGAATATTCACCATAAACAGATAGTGGATGTGAGAAGTTTGACGTCACCCAATGTGGGAAGCGATCACTATTTGGTAATTGGTAAAATTAGATTCAATGAAAGATGGAAAGAGAAGCTTAAACAAACTAATTCAGAGGAAATAATAAAAATAGAAAATTTAATAGATGACTCCATAAAATCATTATATCAAAAAAGGCTAGAACCGAAAATACAAATGGAGAATATCGAAAATGAAAGCAATGTAGACACTAGCTAAAGAAAACTTGGAGCGAAAATAGTAAACAAAAAATGGTCAACGAAAACACCATGGTTTACACTAGAGGTTAAACAAAAATATTATAGCAAAAAAAAAGAAAGCTTTCCTAAAATATAAGTCAAAAAAAAACGAATGAATCATATGAAGAATATAAAAGAATAAGAACTGAAACTCATCAACTGGTAAGAAAAACAAAAAAATATTACTGGAAAAGATTCACAATAGTACTAGAGATGGATTTCTATGGACAACAGAAACAAGTATGGCGCTTCATAAGACAACAAAGAAGCGAAATAAAAGAACTAGTTGAAATAGAACACATACAAGAGTATACATGGGTGACCTTCGACCCTGACAGAAATATTTAAAAAACAAAACAAAGAATTTATACCAGAAACGTCAAATATAATAACTGAGAAACAGACCGAAATCTCCCAAAACGATGTGAAAGAAGGAATAAACAAATTAAAAAACAAAAACTCACCAGGAGAAGATCAAATACCAAATGAACTCTTAAAATATGGAGGTGATTAGCTTGTACAACAAGTGCAACTTCTTAATAATATAATAATCACCACGAACAAAATACCAGATGACTGGAGGAGAGCGCTCATGGTGTTGTTCTTCAAAAAAGGAAATAAGAAAGACCCCAATAATTATTGAGCAATAAATCGTTTAAATAGAACACTCAAATTGACAACAAGAATAATAGACGAAAATAAGTTTTTGTAATAAGACAAATAAAAGAAAAGTCACTGGAATACAATAAACCAGTATATATGTGTGATATATTTGAAGAAAGCGTTTGATAGAGTAAGAATTCGGGACGCGATACATTTATTATAGGAAAAGACAATACCACTGGATTTAGTAAAAACCATTGAGAATATATATAAAGATAACATAGTTATGGTAAGATGTAAAGGAAAGTATCAAAACCTATCAAATATGAAACTGGCATTAGACAAGGAGATTCGCTGAGACCATTAATATTTAATCTGATAATGGATGAAATCAGAAAGAAAGTTAAAAAAAGAAGAGGATATAGAATGGGAGCAAAGGTAATAAGGATAATATGCTACGCCGACGACGCCATAATAACAGCCGTAGATGAAGATGACCTACAAAGAATAATAAAAAAATTCGAAGATACGGCGCTCATATACATGGTGATCCCAACAGAGAAAACTAAAGCGATTGTGATATCAGCGGAACCAAGACGATGTAAATGAGTCGTAAATAACAAAATAATACAACAAGTGAATAAAACTAAATACTTGGGAATAAAACTGTCAAGCTACAGAAAAGTGGAAGAAGAAGTACAAAAACAAGTGAACATGGCAAACAGCAGAATGTCTCAACAACAAAATCTGGAGAAATAAATATCTCACAACGGAAACGAAAACCAGGATATATAAATCAATAATATGACGTACGATAATGATGTACACATCGGAAACAAGGGCAGATACAGCGAAAATACAAAGACTACTGGAAACAACAGAAATAAAAGTCTTACGAAAAATAACAAACCAAACTCTAAGAGACAGAGTAGGAAGTGTGGAAATACGAGCGAGATGTGGTATAAAGGAAATAAAAGCCTGGACCAAAAGAAGAAAAGTGAAATGGAATCAACACATCGAAAGAATGACAGAAAATAGAATAATACGAATAGCAAGAGACAAATCGCCAAATGGAAGAAGACCATTGGGACGATCGAGGAAAAGATGGCCAGACAACGTCAATTGATGCTAAAAACCGAAGTAAAACAGGCATTAAGCCTATTTATAAAGTAGGAAGAAGAAGAAAATCTTGTACGCAAATAGTCATGTTTTTAATTGTAAGATTCTAAGGTTGTTTTTGTGCCCTTAGGATGATGTGGTTTTGTGTGTTTATGCATTGTGTATTTATGGATTATGTATAATTGTAGATGTTGTCTCTGATATTCCATTAATCCATTAATGTTGGTATATTCTTGATGCTGACATCCTCTTTTAGTAATGATAACCACATATGCTGCATTATATTGATGAGTTTGCTACAAATTTTCCTTTATTAACTAAAATGTCTGGTTTTTTCATACCTATTGACCCAGGCGTCTTTGCGTACCTGGTATCTGTCGAAGTTCCTGTGTTTGATATAGGATTCATGCTCGTTTATCCTGACACTTAGTAGTCTTGCGGCTTTTTTCACATAAAAGCACATTTACCGTTAACATTCCACAAGAAAACAGTTTCACAACCAGAATAATATTTATTCTAGTATCTGTCTAATTGACCCATTTTTGTATAAGGTTTATTCTTTTGTTTTTTTTTTTCATTCGGGAGGCTGTTTTTTATTGTAATTTTTTTATTTTGCGTTTTATTTTATTTGACGTATACGTCTTTAATTTACCACTAATTTGTAGTTAAAACTTAAATAGCAGTTTTAACATCTTACAACTTGCAGAACTTATTGTAATTACTATTATTTAAAATACTTCCTGTCTGCCAACTACATCTGTTATGTTCCAACAAATTATATTAAGCTAATTCTCGAGAAATTTAATCCTATTCCTTTTAAACGAGCCCTTCCTGCAAGTCGCTTAACATTTTTTGGCAGTCCACGTCAGCTTTAATGAATTGTTTTCTTTCGTTAAGTTCGAATATCATCCAACTTTAGTTTAATAATACCAACTTTGTGTGAGAAGAAGCAATTAGGTGCCAAATCGTGAAGGTTAATTCTGAATACTTAGCGTGTTCGTGCATGATTGTGCATGTTCATAGGTAATGCAACGTGCTTTCGACGGCTCAGTTGTGGAATGCAAAGTTTTAGTTTAATGGTCTTGGGAGAATAGATTCTCGTTTTTTAAACTACTGTGGCACGTAAGAACAGCGATGCGATTGGGGTTTTCTTATTGTATTACTGCTAAATTTTAAGTTTTTTAGATTACCGATCTTATTTCTACTTTAGTGTAATAAAAAACTAAATAATATTAATATCACAAAAAAAACTAAAAGACCGAAAATATTTAAATTTAATCCAAACTAAATAGTCTTAATCCATCTACTAAAAAGAACTACTTAACCCTTTCGTCTACGAATTAAATTTCTTTAAACTAAACATCTGAAATTTGCAACCTATCGAGAATGATTCTTGCGAATAAATGATATTAGTTTTACATTTTCAAAATTCACAGATTGGGCACTACAAGATGCCATAATTGAGAACATCATGAGCCAATGGAGTAAAAATGTTAGATATATTATTTTTTAAATACTGACTAAAAACAAAAACTAAAACTATTTAAATATTGAATCTTAAAGTAATTATGTACTATTTTACTTTATGATACCATACATTACATACTTATAGTCGCAATTGTGGTTCATTCTCATTAAAATAGTATTTTGTCCAATAAGTAATGTATGATATCTTACAAAACAATTTTTTTCTTTGCTTATACCGAATACTTATACTTAAGCGTATTACTTATACGTAAGCTTTGCATTTTTGTCGTATGCCATGCTTGATTTGCCCTTACCTGCCCTTATCATCAGACGATTTACCTCTGGATTCATTAGGTTTATCATCGTGTAGGGGCCAACTATGAAATCCATTTGGTCGTATTTCTTTAATAGGACGTGTGGCTCTTCAGAGTTGATGGTCCCGGGCGTAATCCGAACCGTAGGTGGAGGTTTATTTTTCTTGTAAGCTTTTTAACAGAACTTTCGAAATATATGCTTTGAAGTGAAGAAAATCTAAAGGGCTTCTCTTCTCAAACCCTAAAACAGCAATCTATTGTTATACTCTAACAGTCTAATAAAAATTCTGTACAGTGTTATAAGTTAATCCAACTTATCTTTACTTCCTATGTATGTATGGTAGGCTTTCTAACCTCAGGTCTATCTATCTATCTATCTATACAGCCCTTAACATCCATCCTTGGATATAGGCCTCCTCCTCCTTCTTCCATGTCTCTCTATCTTGGGAAATTTGCATCCATTTTGACCCGGCGTGTTTCTTCAGGTCATCTGACCATCGCATTTGTGGCTTTCCCCTTTTACGTTTGTGATTCCATGGTCTCCAATGTATAATTGTTTTAGTCCATCTTTCATCTTTCTGCCTTAGGGTGTGTCCGGCGAACTTCCATTTAAGCTTTGCTACTTGGGTTGAGACATCTTTCACTTTTGTTTTATTACGGATCCATTCGTTTCTTTTTTTGTCTGATAGTTTAATGTTCAGCATTTGTCTTTCCATGGATCTTTCTGTCTTTGCTATTTTTTCCATATTTTCCTTTGTAAACGTCCATGTCTGAGAGCCATATGTGAGGACAGGGAGTATACATTGATTGAAGACTCTCGTTTTTAAGTATTGGGGGTATTTTGAATTCTTTAGAATATAAGACAGTTTTCCAAATGATGCCCAGGCCAATCTTATTCTTCTCTTTATTTTTTCGGTCTGATTTTCTTTATTTAATTTGGTGATTTGGCCTAGATATATATACTCTTTTACTTGTTCTATTTTTGTTTGTGCCACTGTAATTATAAGTTCTTCTGGTTGATTAGTCATGGTTTTTATTTTACTATAATTCATCTTGAGTCCAATTTTTGTCGATTCTCTATCTAGTTCTTCCATCATTCTTTGTAATTCTTCACTTTTTTCTGTTATTAATACAATATCATCAGCATATCGTAAATGATTCAGATTTTGCCCGTTTATATTAATTCCCATGTCATCCCAGTGTAGTCGTTTAAAAACATCTTCTAGCACTTGGTTAAATAACTTGGGCGAGATGGTATCTCCTTGTCTTACTCCTCGGTTTATTTTAATAGGCTCCGTTTGTTTCATTAGCTTAATAGTTGTTGTTGCCTTGTTGTATATATTTGTAATTAAGTCGGTATATCGGTAGTCTATTCTGCTGTTTTGTAGGGAATTCTGTACTGCCCAGTGTTCCACACTATCAAATGCCTTCTCAAAGTTAATAAATACCATGTATAGCGGGATATGATATTCGTTAGTTTTTTCGATTAAAATCTTCATCGTTAAAAGGTGGTCACTTGTACTGAAGCTCTTTCTAAATCCAGCTTGTTCTCTTGCCTGGTATCCATCTAATTTAGTTGTTAATCTATTTGTTAATATTTTGGTTAATAGTTTGTACATCACATTTAATAAAGTTATGGGTCTGTAATTCTTTAGATCCTTTTTATCTCCTTTCTTAAATAGATAGTAACAGTGTTATTGCTTCGTTCCAACTGTTGGGCATTTGTTTTGTCATTAAAATTTTATTCAGAAGTATGTACAAAACTTCTCTAGTTGTTTTCCCACCATGTTTTAGCATTTCTACAGTCACCCCGTCTTTTCCTGGCGATTTATTGTTCTTCATCTCTTTGAGTGCTCTTCTTATCTCGTTCTTACTGATCTCTGGTTGTAAGTCGGAATTAACATTTTTTATTTTTATTTGTAGTTGCTTAAGGATTTCTTGGGTTGGTTTCTGTTTTGTATTGTAGAGGTTTTTATAATATTCTTGTGTTATCTGTATAATTTCTTCTACATTATTGGTCTCTGTACCTTCTTTGTTCTTTATACTATTAATTTGTATGGTTCTAAGCTGTGGTTTTAAGCACTTCATGTTTTTATTTTGTTCAATTGCTTTTTCTATTTTTTCTTCCTGTACTCTCCTTTTATAATCCTTGATATTCCTTCTGATAGCTTTGTTTACCTCTTTGTAATCTACTGTGTTTCTCTTATCTTGTTCCAGTAATGTTTTTCTTTTACTCATGAGATTTTTTGTTTCTTGGGATACATAGTTTTCCTTTTTTATTCTTGTTTGTGCTACCTCTTTTCCCGCCTTTGCTAATGTTTCGGTTAATAGCTGATTTATTTCATCGATATTTTTGTTTTCCAAATCTCTAGTGACCGGTATACTTTCCTTTATTTTTTGTTTATATTCGTCTTTTGATTGCTTAAGTTTTTCCATATCTAGTTTCGATACATTGTCTATTTTCTTTTTTGTTTCGAATTGGCTATTAATCCTGAGTTTGGCTTGGACAAGTCTATGATCGCTACCGGTTGAGAAGCGGTTCAGTACTGTAACATCTTTGATGATGGTTTTTTCTGTTGTAAGGATGTAATCTATTTCGTTTTTTGTATTACCGTTGGGACTTATCCATGTCCATTTTCTTTGTGGTTTTTTGTTAAAAAACGAGTTCATAGCAAAAAGTTGTCTCTCCTCTAAATAGTTCATTAATGTGTGTCCTCTATTATTTCTTTCGCCATATCCATACTTTCCAATTCTGTGTTCTTCTCCATCTATTCTTCCCCCTAATTTGGCATTAAAGTCTCCAATTATTAGCGTCAATTTAGTTTTCTTTTCTTCCATAGCGAGTGTTAGTTCTTCGTAGAAGTTTTCAATATCTTCATCTGTATATGAACTTGTTGGCGCGTATACCTGTATAATTTTCAAAGACGTTCTTTTTAATTTAAGCATAATGTAGGCTACTCTGTCTGATATACCCTTGGTGGATTGTATGTATCTGACGACTTTCTTGTTTATTATAAAACCAACTACGTTGTTAGAGTTACCTTCATTGCCTTTGTAGTACAGCATGTTTCTTGAGTTTAATAGTATTTTTTGTTCACCTTTTCTTCATTTCGCTAGCTGACCGTAATTGTGGCTTCTAGAAGTTACTAACTCTAGCTGTACCAGAAACGTAAATGTGTCTTTTTCTCAGATATTGCAATACATTATATTACTAAAGTAGTTGTAAAAGTACAGCTGAAAATTAGGTGCGGTCATTATTTGTGTTGTCGTATTGTATTTCGTGTCGTGTTGTATTTGAGTCGTAAGCGCAGAGCCACCCAACCTAAATATAAACGATTGTGTTTCGTCCAGTTCAGTAGTTGCTCCTTAATATATTACAAGATCAAACAACAGCCAAGTACTTCCGCATAACCCGATAATTTTGATATTCCAAGGTTTCAGCTTACTTTTAATATATAGTTTTATGTTTATCTTCCGTTGAATCTGCTCATCTAACATCATCTGTTCATATATGCAGAGTCACATTTTTAGAGGCAAGCCAAGGCACGTTCTTCTTACACAATTATATAGTGAAAACACTTTTAGGATTATGTTTATTAAATGTAAGTTTTGTCGTAAATTTTTCAGAATCTGTTGACATACTTTCAGCAATCATAGAAATTTGTAGTGATGTAGTTTAGGTTCCGAGTAGCATCTAATTTTAGGATACTGCAAGTTTCGCATCAAAATATGCATGCCAAGAGATGATTTTATTTCCTCAGATAAAGTGAATGAAAAAGTATTATCTTTTGTGGCTGTTTAGAAATTGGTATATGTCGCCATTTATTATTAAAGATCATCAGTAAAATATTGATGAAAAAATGACAAGGATTTTTAAGTTCAAATACGTTAAAAGTGGCGTCCTTGAGCGAATGTATATCTGGGGTTAACCATGTCATGTTTTTTCTCCTCTTCTTTTTTCTCTCTCTTTCTTTTTTGTCTTTCTTTTTCTTTTTGTCTTCTGTTGATATCTTCTTTTTTTATTAGATCGTTATTTTCCATAAAGTCCCTTATGTTCTCCATTTTACTTTGTTTTAAATTTGTAGGCTGCTGTTCTTCTTTAACTTCTTTTTTCCCATAAACAAGCTCTATTGCTTCAAAGAATTCAGCTTCCTGCTCTTTAACATAATGTTGCAATTTCATTTCTATAAGCTACTTCTCAACATTATTATGTTCATTTTCTTGTTCTCAACCACTATCTTTTGCTTCGTCACTCATATACTTATTATCAGATAGCCCTTTTTCGATCAACCGCAAGAGCTCCTTGTCGGTTAAGAAACTTCTTGAACTAATTTGTTTAGTCCTGTTTTAAAATGTTTAATTTTTTTACACTAGACAACAAAAAAATAGGATACATTTAATTAAAAATTAGTTTTTCTGTTTATGCACAACGTCCAAAAACGAATACATGCTTTTAAAAAAATCTGCTATTTATTAACTCTATCCGAGACATTTAATATTAATTGTTCATATTTATAACGAAAGAAACTCAAATGAATTGGCGCTGTATATACCAGTCCTAAGTAACTATAGAACCATATATCTAAACAAATTAAATATTTTGTTCAAAAACCGTTAGATGGCAGCACATGTACTCATTGGGTGATAGGATGTTCATAATTAAAAACGATGTGCTACAAGAGTAAAAACACGTAGAGCTACACACAAAAAATTATAGAATAGGTTGTCCTCAATTGAGGACACAGTAAACGAAGGGGTTAAGTATCAGGTCAAAGTATATATCTGCATTTAGTCAGACATTCACTGATAACTCAGATAAATAATCTGCTCCTCGAAAGTTGAGTATATTTTTACTGTCGAAATAAAGTATTTGTCATAAAACTTTTAGATAATTTTAGATAAAATAAAAAAGTTAGTCGACGTAATACAAGATAAAATAATAACGATAAAAATGGCAATTATTCCGGATATTGCGAGGAAAAGAAACTACGCCAGCAAAATAAACTCGGTCATATAAGAAAAATGACAAAACTAATAAATCTGGTAAATAGCTACTAGGAACATCAGAATCATAAACAAAAAAAATTAAACAAAATCTCGAAAGCGTGGAGGTAGACATACTAGTCATTACACAAACAAAGAAAAGGAGATAAGTTATATTCAAATTGGAAAATTTATATACAATAATTTATATTGGAGTCTTGAATATATAATATTGAAGAAATATATAAATATACGAAGAAAATTAGAAAGAAAATTAAAAAGAACAAGTAGAAGAAAAGTAAAAAGATTGCTCTAAAGCCTATATCAGGCAGTGTCCCGTTAACCTACCAACCTACTTACTAACTAAAGTCCACCTTCTCATCCCGACTACTCATACGGCAAGTTCTCTCGGACCGGTGCATCATATGAATTTCCCGTCTTATCTCCCTCTATCTCTTTCTCTTCTATTTTTGCTGCTGATTCCTTTCTAATATTTTTGTTCTTCTTGCTGACAATTCGAGTTACTGCCCTTAATATTGCCTTGTATTCAATATGTATCATCATTGATACCTACAATATTATCGTATTTGCACCCTACCTACCTTCCTGTGCTATTCCGAACATTTTGCACTTGAATACGCAGTATCCTTCCTAGATGGACCCCAAGAAGGATCCGTGTTCTGTTGGGAACTGAGTGAAACAGTAGTTAGTGTTTCTGTTACCGCACTTTATCCAGTCTGCAATATTTGGAATTTTTATCGTAGTCCAGGCCGCACATTCTTATTTGTCTATTCTTAGTGTTTAGTGTCACTCCGTTATGCTGCTATTTCTAATTAGTATTTTCTCCTGCTTATTTTTTCCGTAGGTTTACAGCCTTTTCTCCAGCATTAGTTGAATGGGTAACACACCCGCAATCACTAGTATAGCCTTAGTAGTATTCTATTTTTTGAGTTTTTTCTATCATATCTATTCTTTTTTAGCATATAGTAGCATACTATATATAGCATTTTCTAGCATTCTCATATACTTCTTAATGTTAAGCACTTGCTGCCGAAACCGGTGCCGCGTAGAGTGTAGTATCTACAAACTGTACTTTACTCCATAAAATGGTAATAACTGATACATTTTTTAAACAAAGATATAAATAAATACAAAAGTATGGATATCAAAAGACAAAGAGCGCCTGAAATTGTAATCGAGCACTATTTAGTAGTGTCAAGATTTGGTTAAAGATATTTTTTAGAACAAAAAAAAGAAAACATTTGTAAAAAAATACAAAGTACAATATAATGAATTGTATATAAGGGCCTATAAACTACGTATCAAAAAACTTGCTGAGAAATATAATCAATTGGTAGAAATATTGTATAATCAAAAAATAGTAAAGAAAATCAGAAATCAGTTTTATAGAACATTAAAAAACAAGTAAAACCGAAGAACATCTAAAAAATAAACAAGAAGAAATACTAACAGGTGACTTCATATACTTTGTTTTTTACATATCGAATATGTGGAAGAAATATTACGAAGAGATACTAAACGTCAATAATAAAAACCAATATGAAATAGAAAGGGTATTAAATAGTTGTATTCTACCAGTTATGACCTATGAAATGGATTGAAAATCGTGACACCTAAAGAGTTATCATCCAATAGATAGAAAACAACACAGAGGGCCATCGAACGAGCTATGGTTAGGAGTTTCTCTAAGAGCACATACGAAACGCGGACGTGCGAAGTAGGACGAACGTGGAAGATGTAGTTTTAAGAATCACGCAAATGAAATTGAGCTGAAAAGAATACGTGGCACAACAAAAAAACGAAAGATGGACGAGAAATATTATACATTGGAGACCAAACGAGTACATACGTAGTAGAGAGGAAGATTACAAAAGCGGTGGCAAGATGACATCAAAGCAACAGTGGGAAAAAACCGGCACCAAATAGCACAAAACAGAAAACAGTGGACAACTCATGGAGGGACTTTGTCTAGGGGTGGATACAAACAGGCTGAAAGAAGAAGAAGAAGAGAAATACTTATAAAAAGCTTTTGATATGATTTCCAAAAAAATACTAAGGAAAAAATTAAAGGACAGCAAAATAAGCAAGAAGTTAGTCTAAACGGTCTTATAAATTTTTATAGTAATAATGTATTATGTAGTTATAAGAAATAAGATCAAAGGATAATAATATAATCTATCAGAGGAATTAAGATTAGAGAGAAACACGACAATGTGGAAGTTTAAACCTAACTCTGTTCATAATATACATGGACAGTATAAAGGAATGTATAAATAAAACAACAAAATTTAAACGGTAAAAAGAAAAACGGACTACAGAATAATAAAAATAAAACTAAGATCGTATTGATGGGAGGTCAAAAAGTTAATATTAACACTCAGTTACTCGCGTGGGTTCGATGTTCGATGTCGAACCCACGCGAGTGGGAGAGCACATCGAACAATATCTTTAATGAGCCACCTACTAAAGATATTTCTAAAAATCATCCACAACCGAGTTTATCAAAAGTTGGAGTCAGATATTAGTAATACAGAGATGGGGTTCAGAAAAGGGCTTGGTGCTCGAGAAGCTCTCTTCGGTTTGAATGTTCTCACACAAAGATGAGGTGGTACATACGTGCTTTATCGATTTTGAAAAAGCGTTTGACAGAGTACGCCATGATAAGCTTAGAGAGATTCTTGAAAGGAAGGACATAGATAATAAAGATCTGCGAATAATTCTCAATCTATATTGGAATCAGAAATCTAACATCAAAATAGAAACTGAAACATCACAAGCAATAGAAATACGTAGAGGAGTACGACAGGAATGCATTTTTTCACCTCTGTTATTTAATGTATATAGTGAAAGCATCTGTCAGGAAGCCCTTTTACAAGCAAACGGAGGAATCGTAATTAATGGAGAGATTGTAAATAATATGCGATACGCGGACGACACTGTACCAGTTGCAAGAACAGTAGAAGAATTTCAAAGATTACTTACAGACATAAATATTGCTTGCAACAATTATGGTATAAATATCAATATTAAAAAAACCAAGTATATGGTCTTCAGTAAAAACATGACACAACCAGCGTATATTAGTATAAACGGCACTCAAGTTGAAAAAGTATCAAGGTACAAATACTTGGGAACTTTAATAAACGAAACTGGAGACCAAAACAGTGAAATAAAAAGACGTATCGAAATTGCCAGGACCACCTTCATAAAGATGAGAAAATTCTTCTGCAGCAGAAATATAAGCATCCCTCTACGATTAAGAATGCTGAGAGGCTATGTATTTAACCCGCTATTATACGGTGTAGAGGCCTGGACTCTCAAACAGAACAAAATGAAAAATATTGAAAGTTTCGAGATGTGGTGCTACCGTAGAATGCTGAAGATTAGTTGGGTTGAAAGAATAACAAACTGTGAAGTAATACGAAGAATAGGAAAAGACCCAGAGATTTGGTTAACGCTAAAGCGAAGAAAACCCGAATATTTTGGTCACCTGATGAGAGGACATAAATACGCATTACTTCAAAATATAATGCAGAAAAAAATAAAAAAGAAAACGGAATCCAGGCCGTAGAAGAATGTCATGGTTGCGGAATTTGAGAGAGTGGTTTGGCTGCACCACTAATGAACTCTTTAGGTCAGCCGTAAACAAGGTCAGAATAGCCTTAATGATTTCCGATCTCCGATAGGAGTGGCACAAAAAGAAGAAGACTCGCGTGGGTGACAGGAGTCAACTACGCCTATATTTACGCACA